>QLPL01000019.1:857488-1289553 GCA_003314315.1 Annulohypoxylon stygium
CCCCCCCCTCTCATCGATACCACCGTTGCAGCGATGAAACGCTGCTCTAAGCTCTCCTTGCTCCCCTTGCATTCCCTATATCAGATGTGGCGCGGATTTTCGAGACCATCTAGCAAGAATTCAACGTGAACTCAACGTAACATGCACTACACTGTCATCGCTATCACGACACTATATGCATGGCTTACACAGCATTGTTGAGTTGATCCCAACGACCTGTGTCATCTCGTGCTGCTTCGGAGTGCTTCGGAGGTGGGACAGATCTGGCATCAAAGGTGCAGGGTAGGTAGATTTATGAGATAAGAATCGAAAGGGAAGGTCTTAAGAGACCGTGGTCACGACAACTCCAGCCGTACCTAGCTCGTCCACTCGCCCACTAGGCTGCTAGGTTATAAACAAGCTAAAAGAACATGGAGAGATCTTACAGTGGGTCATTTTGACACTCTATAGGTCTTAATTAGAGGTAAGTAATTACGCTATTATCACCAATCAGAAATTGCCTTCTTCAAGGTGACTTGCCTTGTACAATAAAGGTAGGTAGGTAGAATATCTTGGCATGTTGATTTACATTGATTTACATGTGTTATTTACCTAGTAGGTAGTTTTGACAACGCCGGATCTAACTGCACTCTATTCTACTAAACTCCGGCACGTGGGATGCATTAGGTACCCAGTAGGTAGTACATCCAATATCTGCAGGTCTGTAAAGCCGTTCTGTTTCGTACGAAAGCAAACTCGAACCACGTGGGAGTTGTAGATGGAATCACCTTGCAACTGCAGCCCATGAACATTCTTTCCTGGGGGAAACTGTTTTTTTTCTCTCATACGATCGATGAATTACCTAATTTCACTATACGAATAGTTCAAACCAGCAAACAAACTTTCTTAAAGTTTTCATCATCTTGGGTTTCCACGTTTCCACCAAAATAAAGCGTGTTATAGTTTGTCCGTCATACAATCAAATCCATATATCCATATATCCATATATTGACCCAGATATCTCCCGAAATACCTCCAGCTCCCCTACATAATAGACCACTCATTAACCACTTAAATAGGTGCGACCTTAACGGCCTCATCTATATTACATGGAATATCCATACCTAGAGCCCCTAGAGCCCAGCCACTAAAAATAAACTTACATACCTAGTACTTGTTCGAAAAGCGAAACAGAAAGAGAAAAAAAACCTAGATCGTAGAACATGAGGATAACCCCCGAGACCATCTGTCTCCCCCACAAACCGCATTCCCCGCTCTCGTATCAATTTGTGCCGGGATATGGTCCCCAGGCGACCAGTCGCCTGGTAGTCTTCCTGAACGGTCTGATACTGACGCAGGACAGTTGGGTGGGCACTCTACAAGACCTGCATCGAAGATGGAGTGATCGTGCCGACTACCCACCGCTGCTAACGTACGACCGCTACGGGCAGGGCGCGTCAGCGCGAGACCCTGCCGACGACAAGCGCGATGACGGCACTCACGACATCCGCGAGGTCGTCTCCGACCTGCACAAGTTAGTGAGCTATCTCTATCACACCAAGATCATCCCATGCACGCAAGCCGAGGAAGCAACCACGAGCGAGGATATGCCCAAACTCGTGCTCGTCGCTCATAGCATTGGCTGCGTGATCGCGCGTCTCTTCGCCGAGTCTTTTCCGCGACTGGTCCACGCGCTACTACTGCTAGATAGCAACATCGCGAACAGCGACATGGTGTCCATATTCCCGGATCCGGACGCGTCGGGCTTCGACCCAGCGACTCTCCCCGACGACGTTGATGTCGCGGAGCTGCGCGGCGTGCGCGAGGCCTACAGGGCGCGGTTCCACCCCTCCGTGCCCAACCCGGAGCACCTGGACCGCCGGAACATCGCGGCCCTGCTCCCGGCGTCGGACGCGCCGAAGCTGATCGCGGTCGGGGACGAGGGGCCGGAACTGACGGTTGTGGGACACGACCCGGACGTCTTTACACGGGAGTGTTTAGAGGGACCGATGTGCATGCCGGCGAGCCTGACGGATAAGTACATGAACCCGGCCTGGAGTGAGTACAATCACGGGCTGGCGCATATTACGGATGCCTCGCAGACAAGGGGTCTCTACGTCGCGGTCGGCTGTGGGCATTTCATCCAGAGGGACGATCCTGGATTGGTAGCGGGGCGGATAGATAATTTGCTGGCGAGGATGGAGGATTGGGAGCCGTGGCGGTGGGATGCATAGATAGGTAGATGGGTGTTACGGTCTGCTATCGTGGAGTTTACTACGTGTATCTACATATTTCGATGATCTGGCGGCAGCATTTGATTAAGCGACGATACATACTACCTAGTTAACGATTCTATTTTTCGACCTCATACTCTTGGCTGTTACTGTTCGCTATGTACAGGTGTATTATGTCTGCTAAGGTTCTCGCGAGCAACGTTTCCAGTCATGATAAGGAGCGTTCTGTTTCTTCAATGTGCTACGACCTAGTATCTACTTACCTACCTACTTAGGGCAGAAATTACACACAGGTGGTTTATATGATAGATCAAAATCCCGAACAAGTCTCGGCACTCGAGGCGACGTCATCTATAATTAACCTAGTTACAACGTTGCCGTTGCGCGCCATGTAGTATCGAGGGATTGCCCTATCGGAGGTTATTCCCGAGCAGTCGTGCCTCCCCCTATCATCAAACCCTCAGGCCGGTTGTTTACTCCTATACCTAAATAGATCGTGGATGCTACCTCGTCCGAACGACCTATAATGGAGAAGTTCACGTTCGGAAACCTATGTATCTAGAATGTATCGACGCCGGTTACATAGCCGTGCTACATGTCTACTAGATGCCTGCCCAAGTGGACAGGCTAGCTGTATTTCTACAAAAGAGGCGAGACGACAGGCGATTCTAAATTAGTAATTTCGGGGTGCAGTAGGTAGACCCTGACTTTTATGCCCCTAAAAGTTAGTCGGTGCTTCTCGTGAGCCGGATACTTAGTGAGGTTGATGAAATGCGAGCAATCGGCGATATTCCCAAGACGCTAGTATAGGAACGGGCTCTAAACTCGCTGGTAGTCCCAGATAGCGAGATCGACGTAGTATCGAGGACTAAAACCTACGAGCCATAATTGCACCATCGCTTAGTTACCTGCTAGTCTTGACAAGTCCGGTGCTATAGTAGGTCGTTGAGACTATGTCTATGAGGGCTAGGATGACATCTGCACGTCTGTTCTGGAATTATCTAGCGGGCATGCTAGTCTGTGGGTATTGCCGACATAACGTCCTCTACAATGATACAGATCGTCTGCTTTGAGCACGTGTTTCTGCTCAAGACTAAATGATGCTCCTATTGGTCAAGGAAGGTTTGTAGAACACAGACTTGATGCGTGTGTCATGTCTTGCGGCTGAACTTGATCGCGACTAGAAGCATACACGATTCTTGGAATGCTTCTAGCAACTATGTATATGCTAACCAAGTATAGAAGTGCATCACCTGATCTAACGTCTAGATAGTAATAGTATACGAGAATCATGAGATGATCGAGAACCGCCTTAGAAACTATAGGGTAAGCAACGCCGAGACTATCGCTATGTGCGTGCCATAGAATGGACCGAATGAGGAGTCTCTAATAGCGGCGAAGGTGGTGATTGTGTTGTTAAATACCTCGCCTGTTGGGTGCGCTAGAGACCAAAAAGCCTTAATGTATAAAAGTAGTTAAGTTCATAGAATAGTAACCTTCACATATTCAGACCTCAAGGTTACTCAGTCACTAATGAACCTGTTGAATGTCTTGACGCTGCAGCAAGTTTCCTAGTTGGAGTTCTTCGCTCGAGCAACTTGGTCATTCATACAAAGCAACGCCTGATACTTGAACATTGTTGTCCTCATATAATTTGTCTTTGCTGGAGATCCCTTGTGGTTTGATCGCTAGTAACTCTAATTGAAGTTCCCATTGGCATGAACGATGTTGGTCAAGTAGTAATACTTCAGAGTCTAGTAATTCCCTTGCTATTGTCCCAAGGTCCACCGGGACACCTCCAGATCCCCTCAATCTGAGCATCCAGAATCGTAAGCCTAGGTGTCCATATTCTAGAATGACCCGAAGAATAGTGCGCCTAAGCAATACCCTTTAATACCAAACCTCGCCGAATCTAGGTTTTATGTAGATCGCCGTCAGTGAGGCGCATATGCGAGTAAGGGTCCTGGTTTTTGAGCTATTGGATGCCTAGAAGGAAATATTGTATGTCGAAGACCTTGCGTGTAGGAGGGGTGCTAACAGACTATGACAATCTTTACGGATGTTTAGTAACTCTCTTGTCTCCCGCCTGGATCTAACATTGGAGTATATCTATGTCAGAGATGAGAAACATAAAGATTGCCTAAGATTAAGCAATAGCTTCAATTATTGTTGTTTTGAGATCATCTCTTGGAACTTGATAGTTCGCCCCGATCCGAAAATGTTCGTATTCGAGACAAATTGAATTACCGATAATGATGGACCAGCGACGATCTCCCGTAACACTTCCTTACGGGCGTATTGAGCTGAGTACATAGGCAAAGCCGCTGAAAAAGCCTTATGCCAGACAATACCGTATTTTTAGCAATTTATGGATGAATGTTGCGTCTCTACAGATAACCGAACGGGTAGCTATCGACTTCGCGATGTGAATTGATTGTCTCCCTGGGTCCCCGAAGTGGATGTCGCCAATCCTAAAAGTCAACGAAACACCTAACTCTTTTTGCGTTTCTTCATCTACACATCCATAGGAATATCATCAAGTACAGTTTGGCTTATAATTCTGTTTACTCGGTACGTATGAGGGTCTACCTAGTGAGCACGTCAATGCTGTGGTACGGTGGTTGGAGACGATCAGAGGTTCGTCTATTTCACTTCGGCGCAAGACTGACAACCTTTGTATCATACATGAGCCTTGCTAACAATGAAACGAAACAGACATATGAGGATCCGAACGTATATTGGGGCGGAGAGGCAGCGCGGTAACTATCTCTCTACACTAGGTTCCAGAGGTGCTTGGAAGAGCCCAAACCGAAGGATTGAACAACTAGTAGTCCGTGGTATCAACTGGTGTATATACAATACTACCCAGCAGAACCGAGTAGGTTGGAAAGTCGCAGTTATGAAAAGTAGCTTCGCCTTCCATTGTATTAATTACTAGACCTCAAATTTATATCGTCGACGAACAAGGTTGGATAGGGAATTATTACTTTCGGGTGAGCTTTGTCTGGAGGCCCGTCTAACCCTTAACATAAGCAGCCCCTTTTCGATATATTCAATGTTTCTGGAAAGCGTGATACTTCTCTAGTTTTATCCGACTTGACCCTCTGATCCGGAGTGATTTTGAATGCCGCTGAAGCACGTGTGTTGACATGAGGTATGTAGGTATAGGTCCTTGAAACTCGGGCGAAAGGAATAAACCTTAGAAGTGAACATTGAACGTTTGAACCTTAGGAACCTTAAGTTTATGTTGACGTTGACATTTCCAGGGCGCTCTTTCGGTGCCAGGAGATCTAACATCCATTATCGAATTGTGCCAATTCTCGGTTGTAGATATGGAAGTTGTTCATCCAATCCTCTTTCCCACTTTCCCATGTTAAAGACCTGGAATTGCCGTTTATAGTATACGCAAGGACCACCCCACAAACTTCTTCAGTTCCTAGTGCCTGGTTTTCTCCACTTTACGGGAAAGCTTTCCCAAATGCAGGGTCCGATGCTCGGTAAGTGGCTCGATTTGGACCCACTGTCGTCATTGGTGGCTGACCCGTGAGCCTAGCTTAGAGCCAGAAAAGATAGCATGGGATCCCTAAAAAAATATGACAATTCTAATAATGTGGGCGGTCTACTGAAGTGGTCTCTGCGGCTTCTACTCTCCAGTCTCCTCTTCTCCCCTTGCCTCTCTCACACCACCAGACCACCGATGCGTCGCTACGAAATAATTCAATTCCCTATCTACTACTCGCTTTTTCCAATTTATCTTACTCCTTTTCGCACGTGTGCACCTGCAATTCCAGGGATGAAACTTCTGACTTCAACCATATCCTCCTCGTTGCTTTCAGTTCTTTGATCTAAAAATCGAAATGCCTCCGGCAAAGTCGAAGGCGAACCACAACCACGACGACGCAAAGTCGGAGACGACTAGTGTCAAGGACCGGAATGGCCACGGATCCAACCATCACCAATCGAACGGAAAACTTCGACGTGTGGCTAGCTCCACCGGTACTCAATCGCGAGACGTGACGGCCGTCAACGGCAACTCGTCGACTGCACCAGCACCAGCGTCACAACCAGGTCACGTTCAAGGGGTAAGTCAAACTTCGTCACTCTCTGGGTTATAATTGCAAACCGACTCACTTTATATTTCTTCCAGCTTCAATGGCCGTCATTTGATCGAGATGTCCTACATGATTACCGTCGCAAATACCTCCTACACACCCCGACCGCCTTTGCCAATCCATACCACCACTGGGTGCTCTCGCGATCAGGAATCGGTCTACGCTCGCCCACGATGGCACGAAGACAAGAATACCGACGCCAGAGCAAAGAAGAGCTTACGAAAGTCGTCCGAAAACATTTTAATGCGATCGGCGTCCAAGAGACCGATGTTATTGTGGATTTTGTCCATAGGGTCAGAAATCCAGGCGTCGTAAAAATTAAGAGAAACAAGGATCTACCACATTCATCCCCATTACCATAAACACATATAGATACCCGCGAAAGCAAGGATAGCTGAGCATTCGAAATCTGGATTCTAGCATTATCGCATTATTATAGACATTGCCAATGTCGCAAGACTCGCTTCGAGTCCTTTGCATACCTCGTTTGGTTCCTCGCATTTTCTGCATTGTCCTGGAGTTTTAGTGCTGGCCAGCGCTGGGCGGAACCTGACCACGGAGGAACAAGGACCGATGACCATTAACGAATCGATAGGGGCACAATGAGATTACCAGGGTATAGGTACATACGGTCTGTTGTTGAATTTATATCTTTGAATGTACTATAATATAGGAATTGCATTTATATTAAATACTAGAGGTCTCTACCAGCGTGCATTTTAAGCTTTGGTTTATTTACTTCAACGCTTCCTTGGCTGCTTGGTTGCTTGGTTCTTTCTCGCTGAAGACTTTTGGTGGAACTGCTAGTTTTTTTGAGTTTCGCGGTTCTACTAAAAAGGCGTTAAGCCGAGCCCGAACCCCTCACGCGGGACGCGCCTCCAATTTCCTTTTACTAATGGAATTAGATTAGCTACGCCATTTATGTGGTACCGCATCTCAATCCCCGATCTCAACCTTGAACCGTAGCACATACCAAAGTGGAAAGACCAATGATTTCACATATATGGGTCAAGAAGGATATGACAATTGCATACATATAACTGGTACAAAACATGCACGTGTTTGACAGTATCCGGTTGTGAGATATCAATGAGGTACTTCGCACGCGATCTACCTAACAGAGGTCATATGTCTTCAAAAGCAAGACATCTAAGACAATGACTGATTCCAGGTACATAATTGGGGAAACCGGTCATGCTTCCACGCGAGCCGAGTTCTAAGAGCAAAGCATACGCCTTGGCACCTACTTAGCTGACACCAACTGACTTAAGCTTATTTTCTGGCATCCTTGAGATTGAACTTGGCGAAACACTCTTCTTGCCCGCTTAAATCGGTATTGAATGCTGTCATTGGGTATCAGGTTTAGTATAAAGACAAGTGATAATAGCCACTAGAAGAGAATATAGATAACTATATCTTCTACAAATGAAGTGAATTCATGAGCTCAATATACTATATAGTTAGAGCAATTAAATAGAACACTTCAAGACAGAGATTCTTGAGCCTTCAATTTCAACATTGGTCAAATTCAAGATATACAGGGGTACATCGGATACAACTGTGGCTAGTGCTAATGCTGGTAACTGTGGCTTTGCACATGTCAAAAATTCAGCCAGTGGGGTTTGAGAGAATCGAGAATGTTCCCGTTTGCTCGGCATCAATTCTTAGCGTAGAAAAAAAAAGTTCGAGCGTCATTGCGACCAGCTTCAACTTTTGCCATTACCTACTTACACAGGTCATATTTTCTCAATCCTTTCTATATGTTCTAATCATAGTTTATTGTGTCTGCGTATAATGCGGAATCGCAAAAATTCTACCTGAATTTACGTGTGACAAGAAGAAGTTAAGATGAATTCTACTCTATTCACAAAAGCTGCGATACCATCGCGCATACTCTCCCCAGCTCAGATATATCGGAGACAAAGATTACGAGACAGCCTACGGAGGCGCGCACAAAGTAGCACCATCACTACGTTGTCGGGGAGGCCGAACAATACAATAAAACGTCCAAGTTGTCAAGCTACGCCATGTAGACGAGTTGGTTACCCCTCCTAAAACTTGGCTCGCACATCCAAATCCTTACTGATCATTTTTTATGCAGTCTTTCCATGCGACCCCTCGTTCTCTCGCTATCAAAGATCCATATGCCACTCTAGGCGTGGGGAAAACGGCTACGTCGGGAGATATAAAGAAGGCCTACTATGGACTAGCTAAGAAATTTCACCCAGATACGAATAAGGACCCATCGGCGAAAGATAAATTCGGCGAAATTCAATCAGCGTATGAGATTCTTTCCGATCCTCAGAAGAGGGCGCAGTATGACCAATTCGGGGCAGCCGGATTTGACCCCAATGCCGGGCCTGCACCTGGCGGAGATCCTTTTGGAGGGGGGAATCCATTCGCCGGCTTTAGTGGACAAGGAGGCTTCGGCGCCAACTTCAACTTCGACGACCTCTTTTCCGCATTTACTGGTAAACGGGGAGGGCCTTTCGGGGCAGGGAACCCCTTTGGAGGAGGACACCCCGGTCAAAGAGGCCCGTTCGCAGATATCATAGGCGGGGATAACATCGAAGTACAAACGACCATTTCATTTATGGAAGCGGCTAGAGGAACGAAACAGTCGATTACGATACATCCATACATAACATGTAATACTTGCAGTGGAAACGGTCTCAAGCCGGGCACCAAGCGGGTAGAATGCAAGTCATGTGGAGGAACGGGTACACAGGTACATTTTATGACGGGAGGCTTCCAGATGGCATCCACCTGTAGCTCTTGCAGAGGTACCGGCTCTGTAGCCCCTAAAGGATCAAACTGTCGTGACTGTTCTGGGAATGGCGCTGTCAGAGAGCGTAGGACTATCACCGTCGACATCCCGGCTGGTATTGAAGATGGCATGAGGTTACGATTAGACGGGGAAGGAGACGCACCCATTTCCGAAGGCGACGTACCCCCCGGTGCTAGGATGATGCGAGGAGACCTCTTTGTTTGCGTGCGGGTCGCTTCCGACCCGAAATTCAAGCGAGTAGGATCTGACATTCTATATACGGCAACCATCCCATTGACGACAGCGATACTGGGTGGTGAGGTAACGATCCCGACGCTGGATGGCCAGGTCAACGCAAAGGTTTCGACAGGTACGAGTACTGGCGACAAGTTAACCCTCCCTGGAATGGGGATGAAGAAGTTAGGTTCTCGCCGCAACACCTCAGGAGACCTAAAAGTGGAATTCCGAGTAGCGATGCCAAAATACCTCTCTGCCAACCAGAGGACGATTGTGGAGATGTTGGCAGAGGAATTAGGCGACAAGACAGCCAAGCGAATCATGAACATCAAGATGCCTGGGTAAGATTGGTTTATTTTAATTATATACGAGGACATATCTAACGTGTAACTATAGATCTGCTACTGGCAGGGAAGCAACAAAGGGTGAAGATCCTGATTCGCATAGAAATGAAGGGTTTCTGAAGTCATTTTGGCACAACCTGACAAACAACCCAGGTCACCAAAAACCAGGAGATCAAGCGTCTGAGGGCCAGAAGAAACCAGACGATGAATCCAAGAAGGATTCTGGCTCTAACTCTGGTTGAGCTCGCAAACTAATTAAGACGCTATCCTCGAACGAAGCCTTGACGGGGCGATGAACCCGCCTCAACCATGTACCATACTCGTGCAATCGAAAGATTTGTCACGGAGACGATCATGTGGAATATAGATATAGAGAGATTGGGATTGCATGGGCGGTGTTTGATGACGGATTTACGATCCAAAACTTGGGCGTCTGAAGTGGAATCAACTCACTGGCGAGGGCTGCTTTTTGCGCCTTGATATCCGCAATGTACTCGCTAGGTGTGTATTTGAACCTGTATACTACTAATAGGTACGGGACACATGATCAGATAATGCGAGGCCACTCTTCTCAATTCAAGATACGTACATGACGAGTCAAGTTCTTGTTCTTCACGCTCCTTATACCTTTGCGTATCTAATGTGTGTACAACATTCTTCATGCACGTGTGATGTTGGGATCATACATGTTTCCTGATGGAGCATGATAATGTATGGAGTTTGATCTCACAGACGGTTGCAGAACTGGCCTCGGTTGGACGAGCCGTGAGGAGAGAATGGCAGCCCTACTGAGTTAAGGTCGCAGCAGCGGCCCGCTAGGCGCTGATAACCCTTGTTTTCTTCACCAAGGTCTTAGAGTTAACCGCCACCAGAACCAATCACGATGGAATCGGAGTTGAAGAGGATTACGGGCTGTAGCCAATGACGTACGATAGAAGGGTCTTATACCCTGCCCGACGCTCTTGTCACCCGCATAAGTGTGTTATATGGCGGTGATTATTGTTTAAAAGTAGCGGAAAGAGTGTTTTATATCATTTTAATTCGCATCTGTATCTGGCGAGTGGGGAGAGATCGGAAGATAGACGATTAATTGAAAATGAAACTTTTTGTAGTTTAAAAGTTCACGATGGAGTTGTACAGCATATCTATAGCGTATGATCTCATCAGTAGGGCTACACAATAAAATCAAAGCGTCTCGTATCAAGGGCTATTGAGGTTACACTTTAAATACCAATCTATTGGAATCAAACCTTGAAAGCCTAGCTCGGTACTTAATTCGTGGTAGATCTACGTAGAAAATAGAACCTTGAAGTAGGTATTATCCATCAATTTATAAGATCGTAGCTGCCTATATTTCTAGGCAGAAACTTGTTAACCTTTGAACAAGTTGACCGCTGCTGACGACTACCTCCACTATAGCCGGGTAGGGAATTGTCGATTTATGGAAGGCGTCCCGGCTTCCAGCTTCCAGCTTCCAGTGGTGGTGCACCCACTTAACAGGCTAGACCCCACTTGAGTAGCAGTGTGGAAAGATACCTGGCATAAGACCTTCCTCGGCGGCTATCGTCTTTTAGACGCCAGTTCCAAACAGCCTTGAACTTCAAACGTTTTGTCCTTTACACAGCTTTGATTCCTCTTTTTGCACTTTCATGGCCACCTTTATGCGCCTCGCTGCATTAACAAACGCGCCGCGTCTTACCTTACCTACTCATGCGTCATCTAACTTGATCAATTCACCGTCCACTGTCCATACAGTTCCGAGCCCTCAACCATCATAATCGGGATCATTGGGCTGCTCCCACCCTGTCCGACTAAACCGTTTACGACTTTGCTTTTTAGCGACAGCATGTTGGCGTGTACATCGTTTTTCATTACGAAACGACTTCCAGAAAACTAACTCACGTCGACAATTTTGCGACAAACTTTAACGACCCATTTGATTAATTCAATTTACAATCCGCTTTACCGACATAATCAGCAAAGCTTCCACCGCCGACCCCACATCTTCCAAACTCTTTCCCATCCGCGGCGCCAGATATCTTACGAAGACCATATCTATCTACCCATATGAGAATCGAAGCTCGGTTCTTGTAAAAAGAGCCGAATCGCTACGTCGACGTAGCTCGCATCGTCCGCCATGACGCAGACTCCCATGCTCTCGGTGCCTCTAAAGGCTACCAACGAGATTGACTGGATTACCCCGCTGAAGACGTATATCAGAGATACCTACGGCGATGACCCTGAGAGATACGCGGAGGAATGCGCGACCCTCAACCGCTTGCGCCAGGACATGAGAGGTGCTGGCAAAGACAGCACCGCCGGAAGGGACTTGCTATATAGATACTATGGCCAGCTCGAGCTATTAGACCTTCGTTTCCCCGTTGATGAACAGCACATCAAAATCTCATTTACCTGGTATGGATATCTCCTCGCGAAAATAACGGTTGACAGAAGCGAACTGGTGAACTAAGTTGGAAATGATAGGTTCGATGCGTTTACCCATAAGTCCACGTCTCAATACTCCCTTGCTTTCGAAAAAGCTTCAATAATCTTCAACATATCCGCCGTTTTATCCTGTCATGCCGCCAACCAAACCCGATCCGAAGAGACCGGTCTCAAGACCGCATACCACTCCTTCCAGGCTTCTGCTGGCATGTTCACCTATATAAATGAGAATTTCTTACATGCTCCATCATCCGACCTAAGCAGAGAGACTGTCAAGACTTTGATCCAGATAATGCTTGCGCAAGCTCAAGAGATCTTCCTCGAGAAACAAGTCGCCGATCAAAAGAAGGTAGGCCTGTTAGCGAAGCTGTCTAGCCAGGCCGCCTATCTATACCAGCAAGCACTGGAAGGCGTCCAAGAGAATGTTATGAAGGCTATCTTCGAGAAAGTCTGGCTCTTATTCACCCAGGCAAGTATTGAATGCGCGAGATTGTAGAACATGCTATTGACCTTCATCTAGATCAAAGCGAGTTTGATGACTTCGAATGCGCAGTATTATCAGGCGCTTGCTGATGAAGACGCCAATTCGTACGGCGTTGCTGTCGCAAGACTCACGACAGCTGAAACCCACGCCAAAGAAGCGAACAAGATAGCTAACAACTTCCCGGCAACCATGCCCCCCAGCGCAAATCTGGGCGCTGATACAGGAACCTTGTTGGCAGAAATCACAAAGCGGAACTTGACCACGATACAGGAGAAGTTGAAGGAATTGATAAAGGACAACGATTATATCTACCACCAGACTGTCCCAGCGGAAGCAAGTTTGATCCCAGTGCCGAAGCTACCCGCCGCCAAGCCAATACCGGTGAATGAGCTTTACGCTGGCCAGGACATCCAGCGTATAACGGGACCAGATTTATTCTCAAAGATTGTTCCATTTACAGTTACTGAGTCTGCTAGTTTGTACGATGAGGAGAAGGCAAAACTAGTGCGTGCTGAAGCACAGAGGGTGGATATGGCCGACGTTGAGATGGCGACAAGTTTGGATTATCTTAAGCTTCCGGGGTCTCTGAATGTGCTGAAGGGGGGTATTGATCAGGATATTCGACCGGATTCGGAGTTTCAAACTTGGTGCGACGATGTTGCAGGTCATGAAAATCCAATTTCGATATTTGATACGTTGCGTATAGATAAAGACGCAATAGTGACGGTCTTGGACAGGTGCTCGAAACAACTTGATATGGAAGAGAGTGTTTGCGAGAAGATGAGGTCGAAATATGAGAGTGAATGGACACAACAACCTAGCTCTCGGCTTACTACTACGCTACGAGGAAACATTCGAAACTACAGGGAAGCTCTGGACGAAGCAGCGAAGAGCGATGGCCAGCTGTACGCCAAATTCCGTCAAAATGAAGTTGATTTTGAAGAGATGCGGAATGCCGCGCAAACAGGCGAAGTCGATACATTATTCCAGATGGCCCTCAACAAAGTCAGGGGAAAGTCCAGTAATGCAACGAGCCCAGCAAGCGGCGAGGCGAACTTGCTGGATGCTGATTTTGAGGATGACAGCCCAAGCGTCGCAGAACAAATTGCAAGGGTTGAGAATATTCTTAAAAAATTGGAACTGGTCAAGAGGGAACGGAATCAAGTATTGAAAGATCTCAAAGAGAAGGTGAGCGTGAAATATCTTTAAGGATATTGAGAAGTATTTAACTGATTGAATTAGGTTCACAACGATGACATCTCACAAATTTTGATTCTGAACAAGAAATCTATACCCAATTTTGAGAAAGAGTTGTTCCAGTCCGAACTTGAGAAGTTCCGTCCTCGCCAGGACCGGATCTTACAGGCAAACCATAAGCAAGCTTCACTTATGAAGGAATTGCAAGCAACATTCAGTCATCTTCTTCAGGACAAACGTGTACGTTCAGAACGAAGCAAGTATGAACTCCTGCAACGGCAAAGGAATTCGGTGGTCAATAAGTATAAGAGAGCGTATCAAGAATTCCTTGATCTTGAATCTGGTTTACAGGGCGCGAAGAATTGGTATACCGAGATGAAAGAAACAGTCGAAAGCTTAGAGAAGAACGTCGAGACATTTGTTAACAACAGGAGATCCGAAGGGGCACAACTACTCAACCAGATTGAGCAAGAAATAGCAGCGAACAAGAGCACGCAAGCTGAAGCTGAGAGGGAAAGACTTCGTGGTCTCATGGAGCGGATGTCTATGGATCCCAGCGCATCGCCACCACCGAAGCCAGGCTCGACACGGCCCGTGCCAACGCCTCTCTCCTTTACGAGTACACCCCGTTATCCGCAAACTAATATCACTGGTCAATATCAAATGCCAACATCCCCGCCGCCAAACCAGGCTAGCTATCCGAGTTACTCTAATCCTCCACCAAGCACCACTTACACATCTACGCCACAGCAATCGTACACCCCAAATCCGCAACAAAATAACCAACCATATGGCCAAGCAGCATACAACCCTAGTAGTTGGGGACGGAATCCTGGACCTGCTTCGCCGCCGCCGAACCAGACCACTTTTGGACTTGGCGTAGGTGGCAGAGGACCTGCCTCACCTCCACCGAACCAGACTTCCTTTGCGCAGAATCAGTATAGTACCTACGGGAACCCGCAAGCGCAAGCGTCACAACAATATATGCCTCCCGGCTTCGTGCCGCCTCCACCTCCCCCCGGACCTCCGCCGCTCGGACCGCAGCAGACTATCCATTATCCGCAGCAACCGCAAGATTATGCATATGGACAACCTCAAAGTTCGGCTCCTCGGACATCACAACCGCAAAATGATCCATGGGCAGGATTAAACGCTTGGAAATAGGGAAGAGGTAGGGTCATGACGTTGATGAAGAAAATGCGAGAAATGACACTGTTAGACTTTTAGGGAGCCAGCTAATTGTTTATGGAAAAAGCACTGAGATAACGAGTCTAGAAAAGTAGTCTACTAGGTTTTTGGTTGACTATCGTTCTCGGATGGGTCGAGTCATAAATATCTGATAAAACCGCAAGGTTCCTAAGGTGTTTGGCTTCTAATCGAGCTGAAAATTTCGAATGCCAGTTTGACACAAACTTGATTTTATTACGTCTGAATTATCTCCAAGTGATCAATAGTGAGCTGCGCTATACGGGAAGCTTGAGGTCATGTTGGTTGAATTAAATTAACGATGGCCCCGTGATGGAGTCGGCCTCGGGTTCACTTACAGCTTGTCTCGGCAACGTGCATAATGGAAGCTAGTAGACGATCGGACTCTCGACACCACTTTTGTCGGACCTAGCAAACATCGTCGAGCTTGGAGAGAATACCTACGCAGATCTTGTCCCATTGGCACGGATGGGGGAATATGCAAGTCGGCCTTTTATAGTAACTACTAACCGAAAGGCTCGAAAAGGACTATACTTGCATATATATACCTGGCATGTAGGTGTTTTAAAAAATTGCCGGCCGGTGATATTCATGGGCATATAACCCCTTATATATACAGGAACACACAAAAAGGTGGGATTCTCCGTCGACCATGCAGGATCGGTATGTAGCATCGGAAAAGGGTAGTATGGTGCTAGAAGAAGGACAGAAGGAAAAGAACATCAAGAAGTAAAAATGATAATAATAAAAATGAGTTGGGGTCTTGGCGAACGAGTTGATGTCGCGATGCAGGAAAGGGCTATGATAAGTTGAGGTCGTTTATGCAATGCAAGACAGTTGGCATGGCATATCGCCACATCTTGTAGCACTCTATACCGACCTAGGCAGCTTAGACGAGGGGGGGAGAACGCGGTTGCGGGAAAACTAATAGATATCCTTGGATATTCCGCGATATGTGAGTTTCTGAGAGGGATGAGATTGAGGAATAATATATGTTGTTGTTATCACGCACATAACATGAATATAAGCATTAAGTAAGGGGGTTTTCAACCTTGAAGCTTTCTACCTATACTACAGCTCTAGGTTCAAGGTTTCGACTAAAAGTTCTATATCGATAAAAGATTTAAATCGTTAAAGAAACTCTCAATAGACACACGTGATTGGACGATCATGTAGCTCTGTCTTAAGCTAGTACGAATAAAGTAATAAGGTAGGACTATTCCGTCGGCGCTCATGGCGATGATTCACCGATGATTAAACAGAGGGCAAGTGGGGTGGATCTTGGGAA
Source organism: Annulohypoxylon stygium (assembly GCA_003314315.1). Lineage (NCBI taxonomy): Eukaryota > Fungi > Ascomycota > Sordariomycetes > Xylariales > Hypoxylaceae > Annulohypoxylon > Annulohypoxylon stygium. Next base: position 873,782 of record QLPL01000019.1, read on the forward strand.
TCTTCCACGTCGTACTGGTCGTACTTGGTTGTACCGGAGAAAGCGCTTGACCAGCTTGACCATCGCTAATTCATTGGCGTGGAAGCTGCGTGGGACCACCTAAAAGAAATCGATATTAGCCAATCTTTTTTAGAATTTGTCCCATTTCCCATGAACAATAATAAACATTGTGTTCCAAGTTGTGTTCTAGTCATCCCAAATTGATATACTTCTCCCTCTCTAATTCTCTACCTCTTCTCTCTACCTCCTCTAATTGTTACATGACGATATCTCGATGCCGCAAGAGGCATTGAAGATCATGTATATTACTCCACCAATGGCACTTGTGTGACGCTAAACCTTTGACTATTCTGATCTATCTGATCTCTTTTTATTTTTCTCTTGTCATTGTTAAAGGTTACTGGCTATTGGACTACCAAGTACATCCTTGCTAAACCTCTTGGCCGTCGTCGGTGGGCTGAAAAAATCCAATCTGTCAGGGTCAGACTTTTGGAACCAGGCTTACACTTGGACCGGATAACGGCCATTGGCTTCAACGAATTTCCTCTAATGGTCTGATTTGACTTCAATTTCGACTCGACATTAACTGAGCTCTGGTCTTTTAGCCGTCCAAGTACATTTATGCCACTTCTACATTAAAGAATCTGGGTCTTGTCCTATACCGTCGTCTCGTTGGCTAGCGCGCTTTCGTCTCGATCTACCTCCCGGACACTCTGTATACTACCATACCACCATACTGCCAACAGTTCACCGCCTCTGCCCGTCCCTCCCGAACCTTTAACCAGGCCAGGTATTAGCTATATGGAATCTTGAACCTCGTTGGATAGATTGCCGCTTTGCCGCTCTTACTCCACTTCCGGCTGGAAACGAGTCTTGTTACCAACTCTGCAATATTTACGATCCACACCTCCGTATCATCGCCGACGATAATACCACCTTCGACTTTATACGCACGAGTTCTTCCGCCCATAATAATATTTCCCGTATCTGAACGTCCGAAGATTCGCAATGGCTGCCCCGGCTTCTAACAGCACTGGGGAGAGCGGGGAGACGTGCAAGGCGGCCGGCTTCATACCACTGGTGACAGTTGTAGATTTCCACCACCATAGAGGTCCCGAGGTTGAGAGGTGGTTTGGCGTAGCCGAAGGACAAGACCCAGCAGCTGACTATGACTGGACGTTGCTCCCATTCATGGCCTTGAGCGACGGGGCTCACGCGTGAGTTGGATTTCAATACAAGCTGTTATAATTAAGTAGATATCTGGCACTAACCCAAGCCAATTGGTGTATATAGATCGACAGAAGACTTCTCGTACTTCACCCTCCTGCGACCGGCTACCGAAGATACCCCCGCAACATCACTATTTGGCATATCATGTACAAGGCAATTAGACGCCTCTCAATTGCTGGTTCGGCCCGCCGACGTGACGCGCTCGACGGTTCAGAAAGCTGTTGTGGTAATAGCAGACAGCCCGCAATTCTTTGGCATGCTTAGGGAGCGATTATCTATCGTTACAAGTGCCTGGTTTGCTCAGCGCGAATTCAGCGATACAGAAATATTGCGAAGATTCCAGGAGAGCCTCGCGGATGAAAAAACACGCGGTCAGATGAATGAGGATGTAGACAGGGACCAGTACTTGGGTATGAGTCTTCGAGAATTGGTGCGAGAATTCCGTTGGCAAACATTAGTGCTGCTGAAATGCTGTCTCCTGCAGCCGAAGGTGAGTAGACCCGTACAATTCGATAGTGTTCCGACTTTGGAGCTTACAAGACACGTAGATGCTTTTCTTTGGTTCGCGGTGCGAGCGCCTGTGCATGATGCAATTCTCCCTTATCTCCTTGATACCTGGTTTGCTTAGGAACCTTCAAGATTGTGCAGGCCCGGACTTGAACAATTACGAGAAAAACCTTAGCCGACCGACGAGCTTGAGGACTAGTGACCGAAGTTCGTTGCTCTCATACATGGGATTGCCTCTACAAATATTTGGCAAGGTGAGCTAATTGCCCCTTTAATCGAAGTTACGTATTGATCGTATATAGGGGAGTTTGTTCGGACCGTACACTCCTTTACAACAATTAGATATCCTGGCGGACTTCGGCACAAAATCGTATATAGTGGGCAGCACAAATTCATTACTATTGCAGCAGAGAGACCGATATAGCGATATACTCATCAACCTCGACGAAAACACGATCAACATTACTTCCACCTCCTTACGTACTGCATTGGCACTCTCACACTCCGATAGACGATGGATCGATTTTATCACGCAAGAAGTGAATGACACATGGGACGAAACAAACCCTGGGCGGCCAAAGACCATGGGATACCGCGGCAGCGAAGAATTCATCCGACTTCAATTCGAGGAGTACCTCCTCTCTCTAATCTCTTCAGTCAAGTATCACAATTATCTCGTCCAAAACGCCCACAACCCCAAAGCGCTGCTTCCACATATCGATGGAGATCCGTCTTTGGACTTCAGTAACGAGTGGGTCGAATATTGGATGAGGACAGAGAACTATCGTATGTGGGATTCACACACGGATTCGCACCTGTTTGACATTGTCGAACCGAAGCACCCCTGTGCTGGGGGGCTTACCGTCGATGATGTTCAACGGCGGATCCAACAGCAGGTTCAAGACCTCCATTTGGATGAAAGGTTCGCAGTTGGCAAGGAGGTTCTGGGGAGGAACCTAGCTGCGGGACGCGACAAGGCAAGCACTATGTTTAACAAGCTATATGCTGACATGGAAGCTCTTCGTGAGGCGCAGAGGAAGCGCGCCGAGGAATCTCAAGCAGCAGCAGAAAAGAACGGCTCAGCGACACCTGATTCAGACTCAGGCAAGGCGCAACAATCGTCGGTCAGCGCAAGGGCTGGCGCGTATATCGGTAGCTGGACTTCGTGGGCGGACCAGAAGCGGAAGCAAGGCTGGGGCAGATCAAGCGGAAGCGTTAGCAGCGGTGGATGGGGATTTGGAAGCAAACGGCTATCGAGAGGATTCGGTACAGACTCAAGTGGCGAAAAGAACTTCACACCCCTCAGCAGCCCGGCACTCTCATCCCCTGGCTTTCCCTCCACTGAAAAGATACAGATGTCGGACGTACAGCACCGAGCAAGTGAGGGCCATGATAGGAGGCCGCTAACACAGGATAGCTTTGGAGAGAGCTTACTTGATACTGCGGGGTCAACGGAGAGCGGGACTTCAAGTCCGGCTAGTGTCCGGAAGACTGCCCCCGCTCCGGTACCCGAACATGTCGACGCGGTCAATGGTTCGAAAATAGAAGAGGCGGATGAACATACCGAGGTTAAGAAAGTAGCTCCGGAAGAAAAGAGCGAGGGAAAGGATGAAGTTAATGATGAAAAGAAGAGCGAAGTCAAGACGGAAGAGCCGAAAGCAGCAGTGGAGACAACTGCATAACGGCGAATAGACGTGGAACTTACCTCCAGGCTTCACCCCCATGACTATCTAAGATTTTTGGCATTCGTGATGAGATTAGGGAGATGTGTGGTAACTTGGGCATTGATTGGATATGAAAATGCACCTATAAACGAATGGGGAATCCAGTAGGAGAATGGGACTTTTGTGGCACAACCACGACTGCCAGCCCTTGACGGGACAACGACGAGAGAGCAAGATATGCGGACGAGATGAGATGATGAGGTGTGAAGCATTTACTACTACTACCATTGCTTACTATATATACTATACATGTCTCCTCCCTTTCTAGACTACCACGTAGGTAGGTAGTCTAGGGGACAGACGATGGCCCACAGCCGAATTACGTAGGATGAAACGAATTGGAATGAAATAAAACTCGATGAAATTCAGTGCGAGTTGTGATGACTTTACCTAGGTATAGAAGAAACGTTAGACCAATTTGACCGATCCAAGGTTTGTATGAGTTGACGTAGGTACCACATACTTCGTAGCTACAGGTTGGAATTTCACCACGGCAATTCTAGCCTAGATATGAGAAACGTACTGGCGTCTCATGTAGGTGGGCAAATAATGATTATGACTAATTTTATAACTAGAAGCCGAGTGGGTATCGTGTGTCTATCTTTACGCCTGACCAATACGTATAAAACATTTCACAATTGAAGACGCCAAAAGTGTGTATAATGGGTTTATTCGTTCATCTATGGATTTTGCCTCCTACTCCACCATCTTTCGGTACTTAGCAAGCGATGTACCGGAACACTAGCCTGTCGAGACTTGTCACTCGCCGCACGAGTTTGGTTCAGGACTAGTCGAAGTAATGGCAGTCCGTGGATAAGAGCAAATTGTGTTCACTGATGTGGGATCCGGAATTTTTATGATCAGATAGGGGGGGAGAACGGACTTCCATCTTTCCCATGAACACGCGCCCCGATTTCCGCATTGGTTGCCAATTTCATCGCATCGTTAGACGTGCGTTTTTAGCAACTTCATAAACCCATACGCCGCCTCTCTCTGGCCACTAAGAGTCGGGATGCAATTATCAAATCCTCATCGTATGCGTAAAATGTAAGAATCATCCCGTATCGCCCGCCTAAAATCTTCCAACCAGCCCCGTCCGATTTCGTTTGGAGAACCAACCCCCAAATTTTGATTGAGCGCACTCGGAATGTGTGACGACGAGCACCAAGTCGCCGCCGGGAAACAGATGCTGGAAGAGGGAGAATACCAGGGATATATGCGCGGGATTAATGCAACTTTATTCGGGATGGGGAATTTCGAAAGCCCCAAATTAGGCGAGATAACCAAGCTCGTCGTCATCCAATCGTTCCAGATATTCCTTATCGAGCAGGATTTCGATGCATTTCTTGATGTCGCTCACTTTGGGAACGAAGCGAGTTTTGATCTGGGTGATGGTATCACCGACGAGTTGATTGTGCTTCAACTTCTTTCGGGCCTTCATGATACGGACGATAGAAGACTAAATCATAATTAGCATTAGTCGCTAGATAAAAGATTGAGAAACTTACCTGTAAGACTAATTGGCGATCCTCCTCAATAGTCTTATTAGTATCAGCCTCTTCTTGTTTCTGCTCCGTCTTGGTAGCGACATTCAAGTTGACTCGAATCTTTTTGCTCTTGAAGTCGTAGTTAAGGTGGAAAGTTTTTCCAGGGCCGGGCTTCTCACCATCTGGCTTCATGAGCAGAACCTTGGCCTTGAGAAGAATGCCGATGCCAGGATCTAGAGCATCGCTGCTTAACTGAGTGACGGATGCGATATCTTCATATGAGTGCGAGTCCTTGGTGTTAAACATCAAGAGTATCGCCATCTGGTAGACGCTAACTTGGAAGGTGAAAGGCGTCTTTGAAGATTTGCAGTATCCGGTCTTAAGCTCTCCTTTGCATAGCTGCCAGAGCCAAGTAAGCTTACGGCCTTCGTGTTTGTTTCTGTAAAATAGCGTAAACCGGTCGATATCCTGGTGGATCTCAGCTGGTGGGTTGAATGTCGTGTTAGGGGGCGTCAACGGCCAGAAGCTAGTTCCCAAGATCGAGTACGTAGAATCAAGAGCGGGTTTGTCCAATTGCAAACCCTTGGTATGTTCCTTGAATCCAGTGTTTAGATCCTTAGAAATTTGCATATCCTGGAACATGCGCTGAAGCTTGTTCGTATACTCGAAGCCACATGCTTCCTTGAGCTTGCTGATCATACTCGTCTCCGCATCATCTGAAGATGAACTGCTATGTACAAGTCGTCGAGCTAACATTCTCGAATAGAACTTCTGGAAAACATCCTTGTCCTCAATGTACTTGAACACAGTCATTATTTGCGTCAAGGTAGTGTCAAGTTCAGCTTCCTCTACACCAGTACCGCTCTTGCGCAATAACACATCGGTGTACTTGGCGAGGAGTTCGGGAGACTTGCTGCTTCCCGCCTTGCAGATATCGTTACGATTGACAAACTCTCTGCAAGCATTGTCGAGAGATCTGGTGAATTCCGGCTCGTCCGCAAATGCGCGCTTTACTAAACCTTGGTATCGGGTGTGCGTCTCCAGTAATGCTTCGACATATACCTTAGGTTCGAGCTTCTCAGCATCCGAGGCCACCTTAGCAACTGCACTAAGACCGGCATTACGAACGTGAGTTTCAAACTTCTGGCGAAGAGGCTCTAACCCGTCAGGAATCCTGGAAAGAAGATTGTACATTCGGGCCATATCCTCTTCTCGATCGTTATCCAAAAGCACTTGGAATTCGTCTCTCAACATTGCTGAGTGGTCTGCGATCAGTGCCTTGTTGCAGGTCTTCTTGAGGGGCAACGCTATGTCGTTGTGCAGATACATGCGCACACGTTCTTCCTCCTCGGATAGTCGAGCCTCCGCCTTCTTCATATATTCAACGACACTATTCTCTGCCACGAATTGCTTAGACTCTGCCTTGTAGAACTCCTCGGTTGCGGCGAGGAAGGGCTTCTCGAAATGGAAACGATAGGTGTCGAGAGTCGACTTAGTAGCGTCATGCTCATCAAGGCCGAGGGAAACGAAGGAATCGACAACTTGTTTGATTTGGCGGTGCTCTATGGTCTCGCCGTTTCGCTGCTTTTCCACCAGCATGAGTACCGCATCCATGACCTTCTTATTGACAAGGGTGAAAAACTCAGTGCGCCACTGGTATAGATGTAGCGTGTAGACATCATAAGTATTTTTCTTGCCCTCATCCATTTCTCTCTTAACCCAATGTCGATTGAGATAGCGGAAGAGATGGTGGATATACTTCGCGGCAACGGTATATCTATTCCACTCTCTTATATAGAAAGTAAGAAGTGCTTCGTCCGTATGCGCCTTCGACTGTTCATAGAGCCCATTAAGGTGATCGGTAAGGTATTCTTTCAACTTCCTGTAGAGATCCTCACCAAGTAGGTGGGCTGGGTTAGGATCGTTAGCGGGTGCGACTCGATGGAAGAAGCTGGGATGATTACCTCCTCTATGAGCCTGGCCTACAGCATTGGAACCTCCCAGGCCAACGGCCTTCTGCGACGTACAAAAGTTATGGACGGCACTATTTGGTTAGTTTGCAGGTAAAGACTCGAGGAGGAATAGGCTCACGTGTATACGCCCATGTACTAGAAGAACAACAGTTTAGCTACCATATACGGGATATAAACTAAAATCAAAGCCTCTAGGGAACATACCGTTGTCATGTCCATCCCATCTTGGAGATTGATCATAATCTTAGAAATACCAGCTTGGAGGTATTCCCATGTTTGTCCGATATCCTCCCGATTCGGGGTCGGCGGCATCGGCCGGGCGGTCGCCGCTAAAGACATGGCGGCAGAAAATCGGAAGGGATTTCCTCCGAGGAGGCTATCAAGTAAAAGTGATGGACAAGTCGAGGTCGATGTGGGTGGTGTGGGTGGTGTTGGTCTAATGGAAAAGAATAAGTTCTCTAGATAGACGGGGATTGACAGGTCAAGTTAGCGAAGACCAGAAGAGATAAATAATTGTGAGGAAAAAAGGTGAATGGTTAAAGAGAGAATCATGCGGGGACGCAAAGTTTTGAATGTTTTATGGACGTGGATGCGTCGTAGAAAGAATGGTAGTGGGTAGTAGTAGTAAGAGAAAAAAGAGAGAGGGCAGGCGCGATCTCCAAATTGTGTTGTTTGCTCGATGTCTAAATCAATAGCGACTGGGATGAAAAAAAGGCAAGAGCAACACCGCACCGTAGTATATTAGGTAGGTAGGTATGGATGTCACGAGTGTAGGTAGTGTAAGACAGGAAAGAACGCCCGAAACATACAAGTGTCCGCCGATTTGACTGCAGCCTGGCCTGAATCTTCCAGGTCCGTGACTTGCCCGGTGAGTCGAGATGAAGCCCTGGGGTTCACCGTCAAAGAAACAAGTAAGACTTAGATACCTAAAGGATCGTGAGTTAGGTCAGGACGCGACCGAAAATGTGCCAAAGCCGTGACGAAGCTTAGGCTACTGATAGCGGAAAATGATGTGAGGTCACTTGCACCTAGGCAATGAATGAATAGATGGAGTTGGATGGCAGCGCCGCAATGCAATTGCTTGGGTAGATTACTAGGCCTCAAGAATGATTATGTAATAAGGCAGCCGCTCTGGAGACAACCTTGGAAGGCACCGTCCTTCAAACAGTCCACCGTGCGGAACGGATAATGACCCATTAGTGGATATGTACAGTGGACCCTAAACAGCTAAAACGGCTTAGCTTTCCCCACCTCCAACGCCTACGGGCTAAGGCATCTACCGCGAAAAAACATGTAGCAGCACGCGGTTCCAATTGCCCCTCCAAAGATACATGGGTACCCTGATTTCATACTGAATTTTGTTCACAAATGCCTACCTAATATCGTTTACTGTACCACCCCATACAATATTTCGACTTACTCAGATTCATTTACAAGGTCATTTATAAGATGGATTCCATTACCACCGACTGTTCTTTTAAACATATGTTTATTTATCTGATTGCCGGGTTCACTTTTCTCGTACACTATCCAGCCCACCCAGCTTCTCTGCAAGTCTGAACACATTGATAGTGAAATTCAGAATCCAGGCAATCAACCCTACCAGCGTCAGCGCTGCGAGGCCCCTGGCCAAATGTAAGGACACATCCTCCATTCCCGCCCACCCAGGGTCTGTCGATAAGCCATCCCCGCTATGATATACCAATGCTTCGAACGCCAGCGCCGTGCTGGCAGATTTCAACACGATGAAAACCAAGTCTAATAGCGTCAGCGACACTTTTTGAGCTGGGGGTCGGAGTCCCAAAGGCTTCCCCGTGTATTCGTCCCAAGTCATGTAAAGAGTGTAAGGGATGGCGACGACGTCGATCACTATGGCGACAACCGCCTGTGACGTCTCTGGGGTATTTTCGGCAGAAACTGACGGATCCTTGTTTCTCTTGAATATGTTACACGCAAGAGCAAGAGCTGCGATCGAAGTGATTAACACTATAAGACGGAAGATAAGTGGCGCGATGGGATGCCTCAACACGAAGTTGGATAGTTTCATTATCCACGTCTCCTTCCTCGACCTTCCCTTCTTCTTAGGATCCAATGGGTGAAATGGACTCCGTACCGGCTTATCGAGGCCCGGCATCTGTTGTTCCAAAGTCTCGTATGGTACCACTTCGAACTCGTCATCGAGATTCCGACCGTAGGAAGAAGATTGGATGAAATCCCTCCATCTCTCATATGGGTCCTCATTAGGTGCTCGGTAGCCAAGCCCCATAATCACAGGCTCTGCCGTGCGTAAATGATCCCATCGTCGTCCTGGCCTGTCGGCACGTTTCCTTAGGAACACGGGGAGTTTGGATACGCGATCATGCTTTTCATCAACCCAGTCGACATAGCCATCCTTTGATACCCTCCTCCTCAGTGGTCGATTTCCCTTGCTCTGCTCTGGTTGGACACTTGGTTGAGGGGGCTTGAGATGCTTATCCTGCTTCGGGCCGTGTGCATTTTCGTCATATAGCTCGACCCAAGCAGGTACAGTAATCCTTAAAGGATTCCGGGTCATCTCAATGTTTGAGGCGACAAACTCATAGGGATATGAGATTATTGTAAGAATGAAATTGAAGGAGGCCCACGGTCGTCGATTAGACAGAAAGAATTACTAGTCATCCTCTCATATAGCTAGGAGCTTTATGGCGTTCGGAAGTCGGAAGAGGTGGGGAATTAGCGTTGAATAGAAAACCGCCACTAAGAGGGATACGTAGAGATAGCTAGAGGTACGTAGAGCTTTGCGTGTTTCCGTGGGCGCCGGCTTCCACCAAACTTTTCAAAAGACCAACGCGTGCCGGAGTACGGAAGTATTGAGGTACAGAAGCAATAGAACAAAGCGCAGAACCACCCGGGGAAGTTAATAGGAGGGATGTAAAGAATTATTTATTAATCGGCTGTAGGAAGCGATGAAACGTTTCGAGATCACGGGTAAGTCAAAGTAGAGGTGGAAGGATTATCTAAACAATGTCATGAACAACAATACCTTTCATGACGTGTTTTGGAAAGGAACAACGAAACGAATATGGAGAATATGGAGAAGCAGATGGAGAAGCCGAAAAAGGAAATACGGATGGTATAATACACGACACAGACAGCTTTCTTCGTGTGTACGGAATAGGCACGATGAGAATTTCAAGGTGAAATTTATGTCTATTTGAGAAAAGGATGACAAACTTTATGTGATCACAAAAGCGCAAGAACAATTAAATTAAGAATTAAGTCAGCTCCAGCGGAATGGCGCGTTGGCCGGGGAGAGGTCTTCTTGGCAGGGATATAGCAAGATCATATGGTTAATAGACCCAGAGGGCCATAGCTTCGAGCTAAGGAAACCTTAGTCCTCAGAAGATTTTGTGTTTCGTTTCGAAAGCGGGTTCGACGGTGTGATGTACAGTACCTATCGTTCAGCCACGAGGATGTCAACGGTGAAAGTTATTTAGATTTTATTTCACTATGAAAATATTCTTATGATTTGTTAGCTGCGAGGTCATGTCAATTTTCATGATAGCTATAAGCGCCCAATGCTAAAAATAATTTCACGCAATCTCCGGCTTATCGACGTTATCTCTACCAACCGCATCGTGGACCCGTACTTGGGCAATTGAATTATTGCGTTACAGCACCGCCACATACACCGATGTACAAACCCGGGGTATTGCATGTACCTAGGTACTCGGTAGCTGGCTACAAGGTTCAAAATACTGCGCAAACTCCAGGGCTAGGAAAGTGCAAGCCACAGCGCGATCCCAGTTCACATGCGTCACCAGCGCATCTTCATTTGCTACCTTGGGATCGCTCAAACTGACAAGGGTTAGAAAAAAAGCTACAATTTCAACATCATACAACTAATTTATTGCTACCACCGAACAACGATGATTTCGACTGAATTTTTCCCAGAGATGAAGTAAAAGGAGCTTTTTGTGCGACATAACTCCTTCCAACTCTTCCCGTCGCACTCACGATCTAATTCTTGCCTTCCACCGCAATGATGAGGTTCTTCCTCTTACCTATCTCGACTCGGCGAACATTGCTTTACTGTCAAAAGATACAAGTCTTACCAAAGGAAAAGCAAACCATAGTCGACAAGGCGACTATTCGTGCCGCACAACTCTGGTCCGGCTGGGAGAAGAAGGAATCAGGCTGGCAAAAGAAAGTCGTCGTATATGGGAATTATTTGCTGAGAAGAATCCATTTTGAAGAATGGGGTCTCAAATCAGTACCTCCCTTGTCTACTAAAAGAAGGGAGGAAGAGATATTAGGAAAGGATAAGCACCACCTTATCTACCCCGAGGATATTATCCCTACCAAACACGCGGTGAACGTACTGCGGGCGCTGGGCACAGACAGAGAGCCGCTACATAGATCTAGATTAATATGGTGTCTCATTGGAATGCCTATCAGTGCGCCATTCGCTCTTGTCCCGGTGTAAGTACACTTGCCCCAAATAGGCACTTCATGCATATAGTTTTCTGACAACCGTCCCCTTCTAGAATACCTAACCTTCCTTTCTTCTATTTGATGTACCGAGCATGGTCGCATTGGCGCGCGCTCGCGGGTGGGAAACACATTCGATTCCTCTGCGACAATGACCTCTTATCTCTATCACCATCTCCAGTCCTCAACTCGATATATACACCGATCCTCAGCCGTAAGGCTGCCTCAAAGGATTCGACGCCCGATATAGGGGATGTAAAACCACTGCCCGACAACAAATCGAAGGTTTCCGACGAGGAGACGCTGCTCCTTTCGCAAGATAATGGACGACAGCTTGTCAAGGCGTTAGAAATCCCGGAGCTCGAAGTGGAGCTTGAGAGGGCGATATGGCAAGTCGAGGACGCGATCCAAAAAGAAAAGGAAGAAAATTCCAAACCACCTGATACGACCAAAACGAAGTGACGAATTGGTGAAAAAGACCACTGGTAACGTGTGACGATAGGCGATGTTTAACGATGGTTCGGTCATGAGCATATAGAGGAGATCCATGGATACCTGGGCCTGGCATTGGAGATAGACAAATGGACCTGGTTTTTCGTTCTGTGGCGACGATGATGATATATACCTAGGTCCTAAGGAGGTAAGAAAAAGAGCAGAGCTACCTGCTCATTCGCACGAGCAAGGGGTATAATTGTCATGTTCGCCAAGCCTGAATTCTGCCGATTGCGACTATACGTATTGCCGATAAAAGTCCAACAATACATAAGATCGCTATGATTGTTATTAAACGCCTCGTTGTTACCGAACGCAATAAGCAATCCGTCTCTGGCAGCCACTCTTCTCGATAACCTTCGTCGGCAAGTGCTTGCTTCTCCGTGTCGATTTGCCGTACAACTATATTGATTTCTTGATATTTGCCCCCTAGACGACGCTCTGTATGATTGTAGGTAGAATGAGAATCATTCATTTTCTCCATTAGTATCCTATCGTCATTACTATCATGTGTCGTTTGGGTGTTATTCGCATTATCAGGATCTCGAGACATTGTCTTCCACGCTATCGCAGCCTTCTGGCGCATCAACCTCTGCGTAGGGCTCTGCTCGTGCTTGACAGCCCGGCATTGTTCGCGCGGTTTTTGCCGTCTCAGCGGCGCCTCGGACTTTGACGGATTTAAAGGCGAGGAGGTATGTGGCATATACAGCTGGTCTCTCGGGGGTAAACCCCGAGAAACTGTCGCCATTTTATCGAGTCAGTCAGGTGTATTTTCGCCGGATGTGAGGTTTTGATCTCCGCCAAAGCTTCCTAGGAGATGGCTAGTATTCTTCAATATCCTGAACAAAGACGTCCAAAGTGAGCGCAAGTAAGTACTTCAACACAGTAACATTCATTGTTGTACCAACCCAAGTTAGATTAAAACCTCTCAGGATGTCTTACCCGCCTCCCTTGCGTCCACATTCAGGTCTCGAGAGAATCCTGTCTAGACGGTACGCCTGATTCCTTACGGAAATGATCATGGCCGAACGAATGGAATATATAGGCCAATCACTTAAGTTAGACCATGACTGAGGGTAGAAATAATTGAGTGAATTGGTTGTTTAGCCGCCACGCCGACATATTGCCTCGCAGCGTCCTGCCTGTCACTCTTGACATCTTGTTACCTGAACACAACCTCAGAGAATCTGTCAGACATCCTATATTATCTCATTCACAGAATATTTATGAGTGATTCACCCCTGTAAAACAATGATGACAGCATGCATAATATCTACCTACTAGGTATGTATTAAAAGAGGAACAATGTCATCTTCGATCTGATGTTAATCCAACATCCTTCATTCAGCCTCTCCCTCCCCCCCCCTTAAATTCTTTCATAAGATATTATATCCCTCGAGATTACTTTCAACATGGAATATCCCTTCCCCTATGCTATTCGATATATATATGTTGGTAATTCATCCTTCTAGGGCGTTGCATATCCGATCTAGCCGCCTAACTGTTCTCATGTTCAAGCGTTTCACATAAAACGACCATGAATAAAAATTCAAACTGAGTCAAGGATCTATATCATAGCTTAATTGTGTGACTAATAATTTTCTGATGCCAAATATAGGTGATCTAGAAACTTTGTGTGATTCTTTGCGTAGTGCACCACGTACAAATGATGTCTGTGAGGTTGGACGACCGCCACCGCAGGTCAGATATTACTATGACCTTTAGGCACCTAGCAAAATTGACTTACTCGCCGCTGGGGTCTTCCTATCTGAACAAAAATCAAAAATTACAAGGCATTGTATTAGAAGTATAGGCAGCTCCCGTCCCTTACTCTCTATTGATCGACAGCTAAATATTGCAAATCGCCTGAGTTGGTACCAAAAACGATTCTTCTGGTAAGATCGATCATGACCTCGGGGACTGAAAATAGAATTGAGAAACGCCACAGCATTAGATTCTATGTTGTTTTGATCTCTCGATCGTCTCAAGGCCATCTCTGCCAATCCGAAGGCATAAATATGATAAAAATATGATAAAAATATGCTAACATAGCATAGAAAATAGGCTTGCGAACATCAAGATCCCCATGATCTCCCCATATTCCAATGATAGAACATCGACTCAGGGTTGTGTTGGTGAAGAAATGCTGAAGGAGGCAAGAATGATATTTAGGATTCGTTATAACATCACAATATAGTCTAGCCTCCTGAGCATGGGGTGCTACTTGCGGCGATTTTATTGGACGAAGCTTCGGGATGGCGATCTTGCGGTTTTGCAGTGTCAGAATACCCACGCTCAGGAGGCGGATGGTCAGAGCACACTTACCCAGGCGGAATAGGCTCTTAGCGTGACAGCAGCCCCTTGTCTGCCATCCTATCAAGTCTAGACATGCTATGGTAACTCTCCGCATTGGAGCGGTATGAAACGACGCCCAAGAGATTTGGCAAGATAAACTCACTGCTTGACAGTTACCCCAGATGGCACCATCCCAAGTTTGCTTCCTATATGTGCATGCCGCGTAGTTTGGGAATAAAGCCACCAACACGGCTTCCGAGAGGATCAGGAGGCTTGGCACTATTATTCAATATTTCGGCGTTGCCCCGTCTCCTGTAGACACACGCGGCATCTCATGCTAGCCGTCTAATAGCATCGGGAAACCGGTCGCCAAGCTGCGTGGGGTTTCACTCTTCAAGTCAAAGTGGCGAAGCCATTATGAAGCCATCTTTAGGTAGGAAGAATATGTGCCATAATGATTTGAGCGGGTGTTGGTGTGATCGCCACCGGTTCCCAGAGTGAAGATATAATGTGCCCATTCCCCCAGCAAAGATCCTAATATGCTCTTTCTCATCCAGGCAGATTGCTAGACATCCCTCGTTCACTTTTCTATACCTAATTTGAGCTGCGCTCCTTTGATTCTCATACTCTCCTTAACATTCCCGTTTGAAACGGTATTATTTTTGTAATTTACCCACTCATTTTACGAAGTCAAAATGAAGTTCACGTCCGGACCCCTTTTCGCTACTTTGGCGTTGACCGCCTACCTCCCCAGCATCCTTGCTGCACAAGGATTTGCTCCTAGCTCTCGCTCGGTAGCGGTCTTCAGGCGTGGCGAGTTGGCTGCTAATGGCACCGCCGCCGCCAACGGTACCGAGGTCGCCGACGCTGGTCAAGCTGAGGACGAGAACAAGGACGGAGAGAACGTTGATGAGAATGCCGATGACAACCAAGATGACAATCAGAACGAGGACGAGAACCTCCAGCAGGAGCTTGACAACCTCAACGGAATCAACATCGACCCTAATAACCTAGAGGGCAGCCTCCAGTCGAACATCGGTAACCTCATGCTTGGCCTCGGTATCTGCAACTTCGACATCGGCAGCATCGGCGGAATCGGCATCAACAACCAGATCCAGCTTCTCCTTCAGCTACAACAACTCCAGCAGCTCCAGCAGCTCGGCCTCGTCAACTCGTTCTCCATCCAGCAGCTCCTACAACAGGAACTTCTTCTCGGCCAGTTCAACTTGAGTAAGCAACCCCCTGAAGGCGGTGTGTCTTATTGAAGTTGTTAACTAACAATATCTACTCAGACATCTTCAAGCGAACCATTAGCGCCACCATCAAGCAGGCCGCTCGTGCAAACAAGCGCACTGTGATGACCAAGCGGGAGTGCAAGGGCCAGAACAAGGCCAAGGGCAACTAAGGAGCTATGAGTCCAAGATACTTAGCATTTTGAAGGGATCGTCGGGTAGCATATGTCGAATATGCTTCAGGGATAATGGGTCATCATTAGGAGTTCTTTTATTGTAATTTACCTACTTAGGCATATACCAGTGAACGCTCTTCTGCGCCAAGGAAGAGCGCAGGTGAAAAATATCAAGGGATTATCTTGTCAACAATGATTTACTCCATTTGGATTATTTTCGAGGACCGTGTCTTCTCGATGTGACTCTTTGTTGGAACCTCCCACCCCTTGCTAGGCGTCTTTTAAGATGAGATGAAGTTATGACCTTGGATAGTTACATCGTTGAAGATACGCCCACTTATTAGACTAAGCGAGCGGGATGCTAGTTAAGAGCCCCGGCGGTTATCTGTGATGAGGTTAGATCGATTTGTTTCTGAGTCAAGACAAGAGGAAACAAGTCATGATAGCGTCTCTTTCAGGTTCGGACCGTTAGGTACCTACGTAGCACCTAGTAACTTATATTTAGTACCTAGATGTGAATCATCTCACTATAGTTATTTTTAATTATAGCAGTTCTCTCACCGCTAAAAAGGGCGCCCGCATGATGACTCGGATGTCTACATGTAGTAACAGATCAAGTGAGACCAGCAAACAAGTTTGTTTGAGCCGATTATTATCGGATGAACTGAGATTCTACTGGAATACGACTGTATATCACGCTCGGATGCATCGACTTCCAGAGTGACTATAGGTATGACTTAAGCTTATTGACGATACTCAATCAAGAAATATAGTCATGCCCCGGGTCTGTGTGTGTCGCATCTGTAACGCATCCGATATCCAGGAAAAGTAACTTGGGGTACATGCGAAACCCCGGGTTGGCAATTGAAGAACCCTGGTCTAGGCTTTCCCAGTTGCCGTGCTGGGAGATCTCTCAAAAGTGACAGAGACCCTTGTTGATCCGGGGGTCCGATCAGGTACTTGAAGGCGTCAAGATGAGAAATATGGCGGCATGATTGGCTAGCCAGCTCCTCATCATAGAGCTGATAGACATGGCCATACTGAGATCGAATCCCTTCCGAACATCTGAGCGGATGATGGGTGGTAGATCCTTGATATCCTTAATTATAGAGCTGAAAGATGGAAGAAAATCATTGTTTACGGGACTCTTCAAATTCGAGAACCCGAACCCACTTCCACCTATTACGCACCTAGCTAGTTGGCGCTGCCCGTTGCCGACTAGCCGGAGTTTTCCGGGGTTGATATCCTGCATATGACCCTTGTCCGGTTAAGACTTTGCCAAGAGGTTGACGGCGCTTTGGCCACGAGAATTTCTTATCATCAACTTTATCGTAGTATAACACTCTAGAGCTAAGTCCAGGCCTACGTTCAGAGTATGCCTCATCGGTGTAGACGTGAAAGGAGATCATCTTAGTCATTATAGGAAACGTCTTTTGCCCTTTCTAGGGCATTGAATTATGCCATATCCCGTTTGGTGGCACGAGTAAACGCCAGAAGACGGAATGGCAACCCCGGACGGCGATCAAGCACAGTGACATGCTAGCCTGATGTAACAGAGTCAAAGAGGCACCAGGACTTACGCGGGAAAAACCATAGCAACTGAGGTATATTCCAAGATAGAGTACATATCAGGCTCTGGCATAGTCAGATCCCGTTCCACTAACGTTAATTAGACTACTACAACCCTTGAGATGCACTCTTGATCTCCGCTATGGCCTCGGGCCAAAGGTCTTCCGTGCGTGATCAGTGCCACCCGCAGCTTACCCCGTTATACGGGACGGCAAAGACTGGCATGAGATGAGCCGCGATGGGGCCTTCTTACCTCATTCACCTGTTTGCTCTTGGTACTATACCATGCAGCGGTGACATTCAGGGGCCTTCAGCTATTGGCGTCTCCCTCCGCGCGAGGTCATAGTCACCATAGCTATGGCTGCCAAGATATTCTAGCCAGAGGTTGAGCATCCCGTTCTCGATATGCCCCCTGGACACGGCTCGTTTTACCATCCACACATCCGCCTAGCGATGCCTACATCCTGACACGCACCGGATCTCTCCTTCAACCACGTTCCGAATTATTATTGTGTTCTGAAAATCTTGGCGTTGTTTCTGGCACTTATGCCATCCGATCAATATGGCGTGCCATTCGATATATAAGATGACGTTCACGTCGTCAAAATATGTCTCTTTTTTCTAACCATTCCACTCACCAATCCAAAGACATCTTCAGATCTCTCAACCCATTCTTTCATTCATTCCTTCAGAGGTAAGCTACTAGCTTCTGTCTACAGCCTTACCTGACAATCTCAGCTAACATTGAAACAGCTGTGCTCGTTGTTCGCTTCACTCTTTACCAATTTACACTCATTAGAACTGTCGAGGTAAGCAGAGCAATGGCAACTGGATCCGAGTCACATTCATGAACAGCATTACTAACTAACCCGCTAGCTGTGCTCATATTATATTCTAATATTTTAATTATTTACCACTCTCTCTAAACCCAATCAAAATGAAGGCCTCTACCATCTTCGTCAGCGCTCTTGCCGCTTTCGCCACTGCTGCCCCTACCAGCACCCCTGCCGCCGCTGAGAAGCGCACCAGCGTTGACCTCGGTGCCTTCAACAACTTCAACTTCGGCAACCAGGACCTCCAGTACCTTCTCGCTGTCAACGGCTTCAACCTCCAGGCCTTTGCCCAGCTCTCCGCCTTCAACAACCTCAACATTGGCGGCTTCCAGCAGCTCTTCGTCGGCAACAGCTTCGACATCAACGCCCTGCTCCAGCTCCAGCAGATCGCTCTTCTGTCTCAGCTCGGTGGCCTCGGTGTCTTCGGAAACTTCGACCTCAGCGCTCTCCAGCTCAACGTTTTCGACCTTGGCCTTCTTGGCGGCATCGGCAGCTTCGATGTCTCTTCTCTCATCCAACAGAGCTTGGTTCCTCAGCTCCAGACTGTCATCCAACAGACCCGTGAGTACCTCCACTGATCTACAGAAACACCTTCAAAGCTAACCCGCATTATAGAAATAAACACCGTTGTCCTATAAACGACCCCATGATCTACAGGCGCACATCTCATCTCAGGGCTACTTTTTAATGGAGTGAGAGTGTCTACCTAACATGGACGCAATTTAGCGACGGGATGATAAAGGGGGGAATATCCCTGTATTTTTTTACTTATTTTTTATGTCAACTGCCGTCGTTTCCTCGCCGGCAAAGATAATACTACGGATTCATTGGGGCTCATCTCTCGATAATTCTACCTATAGCTACAGGGGATGCTACAAGCCGGTTGCGGGTCTTCGGTCAGAGTGGAAGGGGAGGAACATCAGCATAGCAAGGGTAGAGTAAATGAGAATGGGATTCATTGGGTTTTCTGAAGATGATTCTTATCAATTTTACCTCTCATTGGGACAATTTATTGGGTTTAAACTACTTTCCAGTCTTCTGCCATGCTCGCGTGCTTCTCAATCTTGCTTCTGACAAAAGATGAACTTCCCCGCAAACAAAAGTGCAAGTTTCAATTGAAGGAATTGTAAAAAAGCTTGAATTTGCCAAGATATAGGAATAAATGTTGTCCGCGTTTGATCGCTCGGCTGTGAAACTTCGGATGCGTTCATCAAACATAAAACAGCAAGTTCTCAACTCAATTGGCTTGATCATGCGATAAACCTACATGTCAAAAGTCTGATGATAATAGAAGCATAAATATGACATGATACTTACTAGAATCCCATTACTCATCTCTTACTATTATACTACACTCAAGGATCTATTGCTATCACAAAGGGCTTTTTACCAAATTTAACATCAGATGAGTGGCTGAAGCCAATAAGAAACAGAATTATCCTATGTAACAAGTCAATATAAATCTTCGATGATTTATGATCTTAGCTACCTTATCTCTCTTAAAGTTCAATGCGGATTAAGTTGCGATATATACAGGTTGATAATATCGCCTCATACCCCTTTACCCCTTTATCCCTGTTTTAAGTCTTCATCATGAACTATTTCACTACTACCCGCATTTTAACTTAGGAAACATGAGGATTGTGAGTTTACCTATAGATATTGAAGTAATCAAGTGATCTACTGTGGTAGTGGGTAAGTCAATGATGACCGGACATGAACTTGATGTTCAAATAATTGGCTTATGCCATCGGTGACGTCAATGATGCTCGCGGAGGTCCTCGAGAATTCTCGGATGGCTCGCCGAGAGGTTAAGCCCACCCCCTTACTATACAATATGTGATAACTCAATTGCATTCATGAGAGCCGAGCTTTGATTAGTTGAAATTATGACCTTGTATAGATTAGGTAGGTACCTGTACTTGGCAGGTAGAGACCTATTAGGTCTACCTGATCAACTAAACAAGTTAGCTACAGATCTAGGAGTTGAGGTCTCACCGGAGTTCAAATGGGTTGTATGTCACCGAAGTAAGCCATCTACTGCACTCATAGTATATGGTAGAGCAAGTCCGATTCATCACCATGCTTACCAGCTGGAGAGAAGGTAAGTACCTAATAACTGGATACCTACGGTACCTAGGTATGTGAATTATGGATGCTCTACGTATGCCAATTTCCACCATGCAGGTGCCGATTATCATAGCGAAACTGATAGCAAGTTGCTTCCTGTTAAAGCTTCTTGAGTGAGGGGATACTTAGGCGTGTTTATAACGCTTAATAAAGCTGTCACTAGGCATGTAGGTAATATCATCAGTGCCTTTACACACTGTATGGCCTTATAAAATATCTGGCTACTAGCTGGGTACCTATTAAGTGTCGTATGGTAGAGGCATATCAAAAATGCAATATTATGTATGAGACAAGCCTTTATCCCAGTGAAAATTACATGAAGCCCATCAGTACATACTAGATATCATGGATCTAAGAGAAACGAAAGTACATGGAGCCCCCGGCGAGTGCTTACCTACAGGTACACGGTTATATTCCAATATAATAAATATTATATAAGGCTGGCTACGATTACTCCGTGCTGAGACATAACGTTTAGACGGAATGTTGGACGATAGGAAAAGCAAATCTGAACAGCTCCTGTCAGCAGAAGGGTTGATCCCACTATCGCCGGACTGAAAGAACCAATTGCGGTCATCGATGCTGAGCTACCACACCGATCTCTGCGTTATATGCAAGCCTCACGGTCTACCGGCATCGATATGCCGATCGAGAGCCTCACTAAATGCACCTACGATCCTAAGGTAGACCCTTAGATCCCCATTAGCTCTGTTTACCGTCACGAGAATATGTACAGAATCCCCAGAGTGTTCTTAATGAGCAGGTATATATTCTACTATTATGGATTTCGGGCGATATTGATGTTGTCGATAACTTCGAGGACAAGCTACGACGGGGTTGGAAGATGAAGAACGATATGGCATGTAGATAGGTACCTTGAAGTAATAGATTGCGGCTCCATTTCTTCGGAAGAGAGAAAAGGAGAAGGCAAGAAAGTTAGCCACGAATGATAGACCTAAAAACGGCGAGGTTGTATCACTTCAATCTCACCCAATCCGGTCCAAGTGTGCGCAAAAATGAAGTAAGCATCGCTTCATACCCCCATCCCGTGATGGAGTGGCGTGTTTGACCACTGCTGCAGCTTGGTGCTGTGCCCTAATTAATAAGAAACCTTCAAAATATATTAATAATACTACGTGAAGCAGGCTACTACCGAGAAGGCACAGCGCTCATATAGGCGCTACGTAAATGGATCGACCGTTTCGGGGGACCTAGAGACTTTCACTATGGCTGCATTGCCAATCGTCGTGCCTAATGCTCCTATCCTCTCTTTTCTGGGTGCCCAACGCACGCTATTGAATTAGCTGCGCTGTCAGCATTTGGTCGCACACTCATCCGGAATCCTAATTCGACGGCGGGCGCCCAGTAAGAAATCTCAACCGGAGTTACAGACCGGGCGAGCGTTATAGGGGGAAGCAGTGAGTGAGTGAATTTTTGGTCGTGTTCGCGCATACATCCCATCACAAACATGGCTACGAGACAAAAGAAAACACAGGCGGAAACCGGCCTGCTATTGCTGGCCCATTTGCTGATGGGCTTGTTTCGTGGGGGTGCTTGCAGCGTAGGACAGGCTGAGATCCATAGATGTATGTCGAGGTCGACCGAAGACGATCACGGAAAAAGCCAAGCAAACGGAATCCCGAAATTTTTTCATAAACTTGAATCACCGTACCTGCATGTTCATAATCGCTCAACCTAGCCATCCCATGATATTTCGTTTTGCATGGGCGTCGAGGGCGGAGAGATTGCTTATTATTTATTTTTTGGATGGGTTGGATGAGAGCTGAGTATAGGTGCTGCAATGTAAGATCTCAGCCACTGTGCGGACGCGTCAACGTCCTGATACCCTGACTCGGTTTGAATGTGCCGTCGCTTTGCATTTAGCGTATTAAAATCCGTCGTGGATAACACACAAAACGCATTTTACTTATTAGGTACTTGGTGAATAGAACGTCATGTCGACATATCACCCCGCTGGGGAACCACTGGGGATAGATCCTGTTTGCCAAATGGATATAACTTCGATCCGTGATCCATGGTCCATAGATATTGGATGACTTATACATAAAAGTCTCGGCACGAATATGGACTTTCGCCGTCCCATACTGCCCGTATCCGGTAGCACAGTGCATGATAGGAGGAGATCTTTAATTAGACACCGTAAGCATCCCACATTATCACGTTATTTAGTCCATCGACGGATCCTTTTAGGGCCATCCTCTAGGTCAACACACAGGCTAGAGTTGAACTAGAGCCCTGGAGTAGACTGTATTCGGAACAATAAGCCCTGAAGCACATAAAAGGCCCTTCCAACGAATCCCCCAGAGAGTCAGAGAGTGGAACCCCCGTGTAAGACGTGTCGCTAAAAACGAACTGGTGTGGGCTTTTTGGACCTTTTTTTACATGCTACAACGTCGGGGCAGTGCAGTCTCTGTTGGTTTCTGTTGGACCATATTGGACCACAATTGGCTACATGTACGTCTCGCTAGCCCTATGACGGGAGAGGCCAACTAAGGTGATAAACTCTGCGGATCTTGGTCTTGGAAAAGTCTTGGTGGCTGGAACCTGCACATCTTGGCACAACACGACATCTGGGCATCTTTTCTTGTCTCGTCGTTGCACAACTCCGTCGGGTCCGTCGAGGACGCCCCAGTCCAGCCCAGTTTCCAGTCTTTCCCTCGTTATCACCAGCCGAAATAGCAAAAGGACCCCGTCTCTCGTTTTTGAAATAATACAGTATACCTAATACCAACGGTGAGGTAAATGAATTAATCCAAGTTCATAACTATTACCATAAAAACTTTGCGGAGAAAGTCGTAAGATCGAGAGACACGGATCACCGATCACGAAGCGCTCCCCTCAAACCCACAGTAACTCGCCATGCGGCACTCTTATCTGCTGCTGGCCCTCGTGGCGGGTGTCACGGCGGAGAATATCGCGCAATCGAGACGATCAATCGAGCAAGACCTCATACCCCTAAATTCAAGAGATGCGACCGAGATCTCGCAACCGGTCGAGGCGAGGATCGTGTCCGACGAAAAGCAAACAGCCGGACTTGAGAGCAGGCGACGCAAGCGCGATGACGACGATGACAACCCTTTTGAACACAACAAGGACTACTTGAAACACATCCAAGATGAGGAGGAGGAGCACAACGATAAGGATTCCAGACCCCCCGACGGACCTGGCGGCGGCACGATAGCCGGCGCGGTAATAGGCGTCGTCGTCGCGATTATCGTCGCTCTGCTCCTATGGTTCTTCCTGCGCATCCGTCCGCGACGCAAGCAGCGGCAAATGGTCGCGGCCAAGGAAGCCGAGATCGAGAACGGGTTTGCGATGACGCCGGTATCTAGCATCCGGCGAGACTCTCCCCCTGTAGGCGCCGCGAGCAACCATAGTCTGCCCTCGGAGCACGTCCGCTGGGCACCAACGCCGTATCCCGAGCGCGCGCCCTCGATCCATACCGGCTCGTCGATGTCCGGACTTGCCTTGCCCACCCCCGCTCTAACGTACTCGCCGTCTGTCGGCACCTCCTCTGCCTCCCCTCCGTCGCCGCCTCAACCCCACCACCAATTGCAACCCCAACCGCAAGTACACCAGCATTTCAATGATATACCGAGCGAGAAGCCACCATCTTACGATGCTATTATCGCGTTGCAGTCCTCTGAGCCGCAACCCGAGGCTTCCGCGTACCAGATGGGACAAGTTCCCGTAGAGGCAGAGCCGTCAATATGTCACCTACCTGTAACGAACTTCACGCCACACTACGGCGCTGCAAATGGGAGCGGGGAGCATATGCCGCGATACTAAGGAATGGATCGGTGTATGTATGTATACGTCATAAGTGGAGGGGCAGAGGAAGAGGAAGAGGAAGATGGAGTAGGGGAATGGTAGGAGTTAACTTCTAGGTTGTTTACTACACGGTGTAGGCAGAAGGAATGCGGGAGGAGAAAGGGGTCGGGTCAAGTTCACAGGCTTAGCGATCAGATATCCCAGAAAGTTTCTCTACCTCTACCTCAAGAACTACGATTGTTTTCTTCACTCTTATCACTCAGGTTGTCTGGCTTCGGTTATGGAGAGGATGGCTATTTTGATCTGCTTATAAAGCGCGTGCGTAAGAGATAAGAGGAATCGAATGCTCATATTGATTTTTTCAAAGGTTTTTCTATGTAAGATGTATGGATGGATGGATTGATGATGACGGATAACAGGAAGCAAAAGAAAAAGCGACAGTTCTGTTCCTCCTCCCCCCAAGTTATAGAATGTCCGTAGAGATCCTCGAATAGGAATAATAACAAACGATGGATTGCATTGTGGTCCCGTAAAACTCCTCTCGGTGTCCCCTGATTTGCTGTAAGATTTACCTCCCCCCGAAAAAAAAAACAAATATGAAAATACATTGTGTCCTGAGACTGAACCGTATCCAGTAATATTTGCTTGCTTGTTTGCTGTGAATGAATTGCTTGGCCGCTCGTGAACCTCGACTCGCGAATATGCTGGGTTTGCGTTAAAAACGTAGATATTTGCTGTAGCATCGTAGATGTAAATGGTAGACGTGGTGATACAACTTTGCGCAAAAAAGGAGGGAGAGAGGGAGATGATTATTTCGTCGAAAGAAAAAAAGACCTCGTCAACCACGTCGTTCGCATTGCATCATGATTATCGTAAAAAAACATTGGAAGGGGGGTTCTCCGATTTGAACTCAGGCGTTAGATAAATAAACTCATCAATTTGGTGTACTTAACATTATTGAACTTGATTGGATATTGTGTCATCTTTTAAGTGGCGACAGGATCCGGGTCGACGTGGTTCACCCATTCGTATACGCGATGCATACCGCGTCCGGGGCCGCCCAGTCCGGCGAGGACGGAATCTTTAGGCGACGTCGACTGTGCTCGTTCTCGACGGCGTGATCGGGGCGTTGGGTCGTAATAGGCCGGTTCTTCAACAAAGCCGCGAGCCGAAGCTCTTCTCGGGAGCATGTGTTCTGGAATTCGGTTGGCTCTGGGATCATCGTAATGGAAGTCATCATCCACCGTATGTCTCCGTGACAACATAGGAGGAGGCTGTCCTAAGGGTCCTAGTGGTACTTGCGGGATAGGCGGCGGACCCATTGCCCGTGGCGGGGCTGGGGGAGGAGGTATATTGAGCCCGAAGGCATGTTGAGCCGGACTATTGCTTTGGCGCTGCCCGAACCGGTCCGCGAGGCGGCGTTCCATTGAGCTTGCACGAGGAGCACCAACATGGCGAGCCCTATTTACTCCGTGAACGTGATCCCCAATTACTGAATTTGCTCTGTCAAATGGTGCTACCGGTGGTGGAGCAGGTGCTGGCGGTGCCACCACGGTCTGTGCTCGGCGTCTAGTATATCCATCGCGTACGAAGGGGCCTGCATGGTTGCCTCCGATATCTTCAGGGGACATATAATCATCTTCCGTTTCTTCGAATTGAAGTCTGTGCGCAAGCTCCTCGTCTTGCTGTATCTGTTGCTGTTGCTGCTGCTGCTGAAAGCGTCGAAGGAGTCGGTCATCGGATCCAAAGGGACTCTGTCGGCTGCGTAGTCCGTTTCCAGGCGAGCGTCGCCTGGTATCCATACCGGGTGCCGCGGGTGCTGTTGCACTCCTGAGGTTTAACCTCTCGGGGGCTATAACCGTTTCTGGAATCTGGATTTGGTCGAAGTGATCTATCTCTGCGTTGTCGTAGTTAAACCAGGGGCATTCGCAAGTCTTCCATGCTAGCCCACATATCATACAAAACTGGGCACCACAACGACTACTGGGTAGATGTTTGTTAGACGGACTGCCACGGAGACAAACAACAATGAGAAAAAGAAGATAAATATACAACGTACCAAGTCATGTGGCTACAGCCTTCCTTCAGCTCGACCATATTCCTACAATTATAGCAGCGTTGCCATCCCTCTTCCTTGGCCTGCTGTAGGTACTGGTTTACCTCTTCGTCTTCGGGACACGGGGCAGATCCGTGCCATCGATTGTTGCATTCGCAGCAGACTTTGGTCTGGCAGCTGCTACATTTGCCTACCTTGCGGCCATTCTGGTGCCGCTGGATCTGGTCGGGCCTGATCCACTGTCCACATTTCTTGCCCGGGCAGTAAACACGATTTCGGGTGGAAAACTCGCCAAACTTCTGGTTCCAGGTGAATTTGAAGTTGTCGTCAAACATGTCGCTGACATGTTCTAGCGGGATGCACTCCGAAGTGCAACACCGAGGCGGCATCTGTGATGGGTCTTTGACAGAGCGCTTGAACTTGCGCTTCAGGCATGGTTTGCACAATCGGTGCTTGCACTTCAGCTTGATCGTTTCCTTCGATGGGAAATCCTCGTAACAGCTGTCGCATTCGACCCTACGAGGAAAAATACAGTCGATTAGGTTTACATCCCTTCCCTTGTTTTTCGAGGGGCTGATTTGTAAACGTATACTTACATCTTCGAGTGCTTGTTGGAGGATGATTGGCGTCCTAGAACCATGAACCTATTTAGAAATGTTGAAGAATGACTTAAGGAGGAGCTCATACTGTGAGATGCCACATGAGAACTCGGTGCGGTATGCGCCCGAGGAAGCGAGGGCTTCTCGGGGTATCCCGTATCAGACTCATAATATCTCTTTCGATAATGTGGTCTGATGGAATTTCATGATTAGTGTCGTCGATCCCAACTTTCATTATTGAGTCGTAACTGCTCACCTTCTGGACGAAGAACTAGGCTCTCCTTCATCGTACCGATCTCGAGATCGGAGTCGATAGGTGCGTCTCATGGACGAACTTCGTGAGTCCATGTTTCGTGTCGGTTGACGCGGTACGGACTTGGACCTCGCTCGCAAACGGATTCTGTTATCGAATTCGGGCTCGTCATCGCTCTCTTCTCTAAACGTAGCGGACCTATTTCGGCGTCCGTGCTGATGTCGCTGACGGCCTGCCCGGTCAGCAACGGGTGGGGGCGGTGTTACCCGTGTTTCGGACGGTCTTCTACTACGAGACCGCCGCTGAAGTCTCATATCCGGGGTAGATGACGATGTATCGGAATCGACACTCGAACTTCTCGATGAAGACGGCGACGGAAGTCTTGATGTCTGCCGAGATCGATACCGAGGAGTCACAGGAACGGATGCCGGAGGTGTTGATAGTTCGATTGTCTCGTCATCTCCGCTACTACTGTCGGCTCTGGCCTTCGACTGTGCCCTTGACCTCACTCTCGACTGCGTCCTGGGTCTCGATCTGGATCTGAGTCTCGATATCATCTGTTCCTGGTCGTCATCGTCGTCATCCTCTTCCACCTCAAGATACACGGCCCGTCCTTTTCCATTCTTTCGGGCCGAAGCGCCAGTCGCCCGGGTTAATTGCTGCTGCTGCGGGTGAGGCATCGGGGCGGGATCGGGAATGACTACTTCGAAATCGTCGGTGTCCTCGTCGTCCTCGTCGTCGGATGGTGGTGCACTTGGATGGGGATAATAATTTGGATTCCAACCGGCAGGCCCTCTTCGTATATTAGGTTGTCGGGGTCGGTAAGGCAGCGAATGGGGGTTAGCAAGATGTCGTGAGCCCCAATCATGGTGGCGAGAGGTGGAGGGACTGCGTGTCTGGTGTCGACGTCTGGACCGATGCTTGGCTGCCGCATGCTGTGAGTGTGCCATTCGTCCGTCTCGTCAGCCCCGTAGTAGGTTAGTTTAGCTATGGGGGAATATCGCAGAGGTCGTCTCTTGCTCTACTATGTTCGGTTGGTCCAGAAGGTCCGCCGGTATCGTGGGAAGTGAACAGCTGGTTACTCCTGAATGGCTACGTGCATGCACTCAATTCGGAGCTGATTGGGCTGGGTGGTTGCAATCTGCATTAGAGGAGTGGGATGTGCAGACAAAATCGGGCGAAAACATTCCCAGATAGACAGATAGACGTCAAAGTCGCAGGACAATGATGTGAGATCGCACCTAATTTACCACTTGACAGAGATAGAGATTTTTCCTTCTCGAATCCAACATGACAATTGGCAACGCGTTTCCTCTTGAGGACCTCTGAGTGAGTGAAAGAGGGGATACGAGACGCGAAGTTACGAAAAGCTATGGAGGTGAGACAAGGAGAAACAGAAACAGTGTGGGCCGGACCATGTAAGTAAGCTGGTTTAAAAATTCGAACCTGAAAAAAGACGATGCTACTTTCCAAACTGCCAAATTGATACCTGACATCCTGTAGGTACAGCCGGTACCGTACAGATACGTAAGGATCCCTAATCGGTTCGCTAACCCCCCTGCCTTCTACCGCAGTGCATAACCCTCTTCCTGCTCTGACCCTCACCTGTGATCTTCACCTGGGGGGCCCTGGGGAATGCCCCGTATGGACGCTAGAGTGGGTAACTCTGGATATAAGTGGCCGGGAACCCCTGGAAAGCGATTAACGGTTGGCTGAGCTAGGTCGGACGGTGATTCTGGCGGCACAAGCGCGACTTAAATCCTGGCATCTTAATGGTCCCTCCCTGGCCGAATGCCCCTCACATGTCAGTCTAATCCGTTTGTCACGTTGGAAAAAACAAATAGAGGTCTGACCTTTCCCATCGTTCCCATCGCACATACTACTAAGTATGCAGCAGCAAGTCGTGTCATGTTCTTGGGAGAATTCCGTTTCCTATGACGGATGGGATACCCATCAAGTGACTCAATACGGATACTGGATACCACTCTAAGGGTGACGATACTTCGTCACGAGCATGCTGACTCTCCATGGACCGTCATCAGCCCTCTCCCGACGAAACCTTCCAAGTCCCCTCAGATGCAGGATAAAAGGGGTGGTTGGATGATCAGTCATCAGGCAGGCAGACAGATTTTAAGTTACACAGGAAATCTGTGTTCGGCGTTCTGCGTTCTGCGATAGATCATGATGCCATATATTAATGATCTTCGTTGTTCCTGAACTTCACTCTAGGTGGTACCTAGATGTTTTCGGTTGCACAGTTGGCCTGACCCTTTTTGGGATTTCTGAGATTTCTGGGATTAATGGGAGGATCTCCCTTTTCGGTTTCGTGCTAGGTACCTATTTTTTGTGTACTCCTTGTGTATGGTACCTAAAGTTTGGCAATGTAAGTAAGACATCGTCTACTGCAGTATTGCCTATTTAACCACCCAATATTACTACATAAGGCAGCTGAAGGATTGCTGTTGTGCAACGGCGAGTTTCGAGTTCCAACTACATATGCGTGTACATAGTAGAGCCTCACGAACCAACCAGGCATTTGCAGCCTCAAGCCTGGTGAATCACCCCGTGAATCTTTACCGAAATGATCCTTGTAGAGAGGAGATGGTATGTCTTAAGGCTCGCGATGCATCTCCGATTGAGTTGTTGTGGTTTTCTCAAGTTTGCCTAGCTTCGGTATTTCGAAGCCGGTCAACTAGATTAGTACCGATTTGTGAAAATATCTGGAATACCGTTGGTCAATCAAGGGAAAAAAACGCTCAGTAATGTAAGCCGAGTAGTATTCTCAGAGCCTTAATTAGCACTACTCGAATAAAAGTGATAACCTTGGAAGTTGAGTAGTTTTTGACTTGAACTCGGCCAGATTGTATAACTACCTAGGTTACTTTGTCCTAACTTTGGTGTCTGCTTTGTTTCTTCATTGTCAATTGTTTAAATGAGAAGTAGAAATCGTTTTTAGCCTCGCTGTAGCCAATGGCGGTAATTTTCCACATAACGGTTTAGCCCATCTACTGAACTCTTACACTTGGAGCCAATTGTAAGAGGTAACTAACTTCAGAGGAGCTTTGAGACATGATATCGGGAAATATATTTACGCCAGAGATAGTTCGTATCGTACGTACCTACTAGGTATTTCAAGACACTCGCTTAGCCATTCATGCTTTCGATGGCTCAAGTGATCGGATATCCATCATTTAAATTGACCAACCACCCGGCTTCGGAGTTTTCTAGAACACCAAAATAAGTCAAGGATGAAGAGACCCAAAATATTACTAGACAGTGTAGCTTATGATAACACATGGATATTGACTTTGTGACTAGGTAGTGAGAGGCATATTCCGTAGGTATGTTGAGATGGGTTTGAGATGTTTTAATGTTTTAATAGCTGAGACTGAGACAACCCGCCATATCTAATACCCTACCCTTCCTCTCTCCTTATTAAAATCATCCCACTCGCTTTCCTTTCGGAAGAGATATCGAACGATGTGAATAATTGATCAGTCTTAAAGTCCCGTTTCGTAAGTTGACATTGAACTCGAAAGTATTTCAAATTGTGAAGATCCTAAGTAGTTTATGAAAACTAGAACGAAAAGAAGTAATAAAGTTAGAAGTTGATATGTACTAAAAGGGAACTTTGAAGTGGCACGAGAGTTTTGCATTTGAGGCGTAGTGGGGCTATTTTAGGTCTAGCACATTACGCAGTAGGTGGTGGTAGTGGTGCCCGTGGTGGTGGTGCAGCGTCTGAACTTTAGCGTAGTGTGCCTTCCAGAAGTTCTGAGGTTCTATTTGTGACGTCGGCAGTGCATTAGGTTGACACTGTATGTACTCACGTAGTATCGGCAGCAACGGGCTGCGCGGGCGCGGGCGTGGGTTCTGCCCGACGCTTCGGACCCTAGGAATTGAGCTTTGTAGCTTCTAGTTAAACTTCTAAAGGGTTGTCCTCGTGCTTCTTTCCTCATCTCGACTTTGACATCATACATCATATAGAACATAGGAAGGCTAATGATTTTGGCTGCTTAACTAATCCTATTCAATTGACTTTCAAGGTTGGAACTTGGGAACAACTCAGATTCTAAGTTCCTATTCTTTTTCCGACCAACCCGAATTTTATGCATTCTATCATCATATTTTAATTCGTCACTTCATTTTTGTCCTACTTTTCCTACATCAACCTATATCCTATACAACCAATACTATTTACCTGGTACCTAAGCTAGAGCCTCTACCCTGTTTTATGAATAATATCTTATACCCTATACCGCCGTCGATCCTCCTGTTCACGATCTAATCTACCATAATAATTCGTTCACCGTTCACCTTCCACCTACCGTAGACCACCAACTAATTTCTCGACTATACGTTTCCTTATCGACAGTCGCCGCAATCTATACCTCCATCCCGATGAGCACTGCTTGCATCCTTGCGGCCACCGACACCGAGGTCGCTCCTAAAACATGCTTCTCTTACACCAGATAGGTAGTGTTAAGATTGGCGAAGTCGTCCGTTACACCGTTACATATTCACCATCGCACGATCGAATCCTACCTTCTCCCGATGTCCTACACTTACGCATACGGAACACCTCTCCTATTCCTCTACGAGCCGCTTTTATCCACGGGCCTTATACCCTAAATGTTTCCGCCTATCCCGCCCATTATGATCCAAATACCAAATTTGAGAATCCCCGCCGTTATGGCGTCCCTGAATTTGAGCCTATGCTCAAGGCTGGAGGCACGTGGTCATGCCAGTTAATCGTACCCGACGATATCCGCGAAAGTGCCGGTATAGGTGCCGCGCATGGCGATTTCGGGTATAATACTTCAGGTGAAAACGGTCCGAAAAGCGCAAGTTGGGTGGTGGAAGTTTCGAGTCAGGTTATTTTCTCCACCAGCGCTGATGTAGGCTACGAGGTCTTGCTTGCGAGAGATGAGAAGAGTCTTACCTTAGGAGGCGTGCCGGTCATAGGTGGCCAGGCCCAAGTCCCACAGCCCGGAAGAGTGGTCGATTTCCAACAAAGCTTGGGCGCAAAGGACGGTCATCATCCTGCACAACTCAAAGGCGTATTTTCGAAAGCTATTTCCCTAAAGGTTGAAGACACTGCAAGTCTTTGGAACACACCACCTTTACCCGGCATTCACGAATGGGACCATGGACGGGCCAAACCAACAGGCGTTGAAAAGGCGGCCACCAGCGTCACAGAACCAGCAGACGCAGAAGAACAGAGCGCAAAACAACTCCCTCCAAAGAAAGTTCACCTAGTCATATTGACACATGGCCTGCATAGTAATTTAGGCTCTGATATGCTATATATGAAGGAGAGCATCGATGCGGCTGCGAAACAAGCTAAGGCTGACGCAAAAGTAAGAAGAGCGCGGGAAAAGGCCGAGAAAGCCCAGAAAGACAGTGAGCAAGGCGATCATCCGGAAGCCTCTGGGGAACAACCTAAAGAGAGCAACTGCTCCGACGACGAAGAGGAAGACGAAGAAGAAATAATAGTACGAGGCTTTTCAGGAAATGCCACACGAACAGAAAAGGGCATTAAATTTTTAGGCAAGCGTTTGGCACGTTGGGTACTTTCCATGACGTATCCAGATCAGCCTTTTCTACCATCCACGAAAAAGGCAGCAACCGATACGATTACCCATGCG
The DNA here is from genome assembly GCA_003314315.1 of Annulohypoxylon stygium. Taxonomy (NCBI): domain Eukaryota; kingdom Fungi; phylum Ascomycota; class Sordariomycetes; order Xylariales; family Hypoxylaceae; genus Annulohypoxylon; species Annulohypoxylon stygium. Next base: position 906,245 of record QLPL01000019.1, read on the forward strand.
TTTAGGAGCGATAATGGGAATGACGAATCAATTGGAAAACCGGCGCATAAGCACAGCACTATACACAAAATCCACCATCCTAATGACGACCGCAAATTCCAAATTACCAGTATTAGCTTCATCGGACATTCTCTTGGAGGTCTCGTTCAGGTATACGCTATCGCATACATCCAAAAACATTCTCCCCATTTCTTCAACATGATCAAACCAATTAATTTCATCGCTCTGGCATCACCTTTGCTGGGTCTCAGCAACGAGAATCCATTGTACGTCAAGTTCGCCCTTGATTTTGGCCTTGTCGGAAGAACCGGGCAAGATCTGGGTCTTACTTGGCGAGCACCGACTCTTGCCAGGAGCGGATGGGGAGCCTTAGTCGGGACGCTCGGAGAAAGTGCTCATAAGAAGGTGATGGGAGAAGTTCAGCCAGAGTCGAAACCTCTATTGCGTATTTTACCTACTGGTCCTGCGCACACTGCTTTGAGGAAGTTTCGTAATCGAACCGTCTATTCCAACGTCGTGAACGACGGAATTGTTCCATTACGCACAAGTTGCCTCTTATTTTTAGACTGGCAAGGGCTTGGCCGAGTGGAAAAGGCTCGACGAGAAGCTGGCTTAGTTGAGACGGTTGTCGGGTTTGGGTGGGCAGAGTTGACTGGCGCCAACGCAACGTCACGAAGAGGTCCCTGGTCACCGACAACTGAAGCACCTCCGTCACTCGAACCGTCCGCCATCGAATCTGAATCTTCTCACAGTGACTCTCACGAAGTGCCTCAGCCATCGACGAATGCGACTATAGAGGACGATAGGCGCAGTCTGAACATTGCAGCACAAACGGAAGAAGGTCCAGTGGGTCAACATTCACAGACAAATAACGATTTCCCATTCTCTGGGTTCTTCAACTTCTTCAAGTCTAGCGATTCTACAGTTCGTAAAACGCCTCCCCCTTCCCCTCGAGAAAACAAAATCTACAAGCGCAGCCAAACTCTAAAGATCGACGCGACCACGGATTCAGCATCGTCAAGTAGGTCGAAGGTATCTTCCGGTCATGAGCTTAGCGAAGATCCAGCCGGCGAGGTGTCTGCCCCTCCACGAACAACATTTTTTGAGTCGGCAGGCGACCTTCTGAATCCCAAACTACCAAGCGTTGAATATCTCATCGATCCTTCACAACGTCCGCGAACTATATTCCACGATCGGGTTTATCATCCATCCGATATTCCACCGCCACCTCTCAAGAAACGTACGACTAGATCGCTCACTTTCCGAAATAAATCAAACGCACCCAGTGCGACGTCGTCTCCTAAATTAGAAGCCTCGAGGACCCCTTCGCTCAATCCGTCTGTTGCGCATGCGGATTCCGAACTTTCAACTCGTGACTATGATGACCCTCTGCACACCGATCCTAACAGGGATAATGAGCACGTCATCGATAGTTCCAATATGAAAGTGGAAGAAAAAATTGCTCGAGCATATCATCGCGGTTTGAGTTGGCGGAAAGTCCTAGTCAAATTAGAACCAGATGCACACAACAATATTATCGTGCGTCGCCAGTTCGCTAACGCGTTTGGTTGGCCTGTGGTGAAACATTTGGTAGATGCTCATTTCGGCGACAGCGCAGCTGCTCGTATGGATGATGATATTGAACAAGGCTTCGACCGCGCGAAATCACCCAACCAAGCACCGAACGAGAAAGGTGTCGAGACCTACACACAGGAAGATGCCCAGCCACGAATAGGCTCAAATTCCCAAGATAAGGCAAAGACTCACCATCATAGTATGAGTGAAGCGCTCGAGGCTACAGACGTGGTGCCAGATCTACCATCCCCTGCCCGAGAGAGGCAATCGGCTCCTTATAGCTCAAAAGACTCGCCTCCCCGTACTTCATATGACGGACTCGATTCTGCCGGTTGGAGTGACCGAGACTTCCTCGATAGTGGCGATGATAGCGAGATGGACATGGACATGGCGTATGGTAAACACCATAAGAATCAATCAAAATCAGAGGGGAAAGGCAGTGGTTCGCCAAGAGCTGCTAGCCCGAGCTGGAATTGGACGGAAAAGATTGTGGGTAAAGGCGCTGGAAAAAGGATTAAGAGTCCTAAAATCCCTCAAGGTCCCCCGAGCCCGAAGCCAGGAGACGAAGCCGAGGGCGAGGCTACCCCTAAACGCGATTGACGGTGTCTATGCTCCTATCTTAGATGGTGCTGAAATCTGGGAATAAGTCACTAGTTTGGAAAGCAAGATCTTGGTAAAGGAGCATGAATATTTGGATACAGCATATCAGATTTCTAGAAGCACACTTTAGGAGTAGTGGAGGCTTTTTGAGATGACATTGACTTCATGGATATTGGCAAGCAGCATGGAGCACACGGCTTTACACACACATCTATATAATTATAATACTTGTAGGCATTTCAAACCTATAGAAGATAAATGAGAATATCATAAAGAGCATATTATATGTTTTCATGCTCGCGTTGCTGTGAACTAAGTCTGACCATTGTCACTATAGTAAACAGGCGTACATTAGCAATAATGTTAGAGGTGAAGTTGACACATCGAGTCAATCAGAAACTCATTGACTGTCTAATGTTTAGAAGACTGCCATTATCTGACTACAGCTTGAATATTTAGAGGCTCAACATCCCTTACCTAGCATCTATACTGGTTTCTGACCAATAACTCTACAGAGACCAGGCCACAATGTCAGTCAATGAATATGACAATATGCACAACAAGAAAGTTGATTGAACACGGCGAGCACGACAAACACGTCACAGCAACCATGAGTGTCCAGGAGAATCCTTAGTGACCCGCCGATCTATACACTGTGGCTTGACTCAATGTAGTCCCTTCCACGCTGTGAGTGCCGCATGATATCGTTTGTCACCACGCCCTATCTGGACAAAGACCTGCGTCTGGCCCCGTTATGATGTCGCCTTTGGCGAGTTGTTTCCTTATTAGATTCAATAAGAGTATAGACCATCACCTAAACCCCCACGATCCCATGCCTTGGTACTTTGGGTCTGTGGGGGCAAACAAAAACACCAGGCTGTTTCAAAAGAAAGGCATCCCTTATGTCTCAGGGTCCAGGTTCGAATCCTGGGGGCAGCTTATCATTTTTTTTTCACCTTTTGACTTTTAGTTTATTTTTATTAGAGAAATGACGTAGTGTGTATTCTAGCTAATTGTTCCAAGAATTCTCTTAGTGAAGTGCTGAGAATGTTTAGATTTGATGTTGGAGGTTTGCATGATGTATTCCAACTTTTAACAGCTAGGCATTCGTCAATAACTGCATTTACTTCTACATAAACGAATTTATCTGAGATTTTGTGTAGAATTGATACTTTCCTGTCTTGTTTTCATACTATTCAATGCTCTTGGTCTATCAGCGACGGTGGTGTCCGCACCTCTATTCTCATTATTTCCACATACCTAAGATAGGGGTTGGTCTCTTAAAAATAGACACTTTGATATATCCTAGATTTATGGAAAAGCTCTACTATGTATGGAATAATACAAATCGATAAGTTATCAATTATATTAAATCTAATATTGGAATAAGGAACGGATACGATTGAGGTCCTTTTCTGTGAGTTGAGTGTTCGGTGTTTAAATTAGAATTGGAAGCGATATCCTACATGATGATCAAGCATCCAACTCATACCATTCTACTAACTACTACTATAGATAATATATCTCAATATTCTGTCATTTCAAGTTATGACTTAATCTCTAAGATGACGCACTTTACTTTGAGCTAGCAGGTAAGAGGTGGCACAATAGGTACGTTCTACACTTGTGATATATTCCCTCACGGTATGGGTCTCCGTCGAGGAAGTGCCATACCAAGGCCCTGTGGCATAGGACGTCTAATGTTTTTGACCATCTTCAACTTAGCTCAGAGAGATTAACTGTGACACATCATTAACTGTCTAATATGTCTCCCTCCTAGAGCCCTCTTAAGCAGTATTGCTCTTAAGGATATACCATTAGAGGTAGATATTCCCTCAAGGGTCAACTTAGAGATCCCTTCTCAGGGGGTGTGCGTAATGTCTATACCCCTGGGGTTGGTTCATCTACCAGAGGCCTTTCCTTAGCGATGATTCTAACTACCTAAGGTAGGCACTTGATTAAATTATTATTTCTGTACCAGGATATCGATCTGATGGGACTCGATTCCCTTCGCAGAGGCTCGGGGGTTAGAGTTTGTGGCAATCCATTACCTACGATGTATCTTAGACCCCGATTGCCTGAGCGCCTCTGGTACCTAGTATCCATAGAGGAACAAGACGTATTCTTCATAGATGACTCAGGAGACTCACAAGAGGACTGGTGACAGAAAGAAGTCTACCTAGAGATACTAGCATCAAACGTCCCGCCTCTCCCTGCGAAGGAGTTGTCCACCGGGGCACTCATCCGCCTCTTGGACTACCTACCTCCCCAGCAGGTTACTGGCCCTGCTCATGCTTCTCAACAAAAAACCCCACGATATCTTACGCTATAGATTTGTCAAGCCGACAAGATCCCACGTTTGTATCGACTACTTAGTAGCCAAACTTCTTCGCACGGTGAACCTCGCCATCGAGGAATATCCCCATCATCAGGGAGAACACCCCCAAGTCCTCGACGACGTCGTAGATTCCCCGGTCCTGCTCTCCCGCCCCAACCTTCACGGTTGAAACTTGCTTGCCTAAGCCTGGGCCATCTACGCCCTTAGCCTAGCGCCAAGCGGGCCAGTGAGCATCCCAAGGCTAATTTTGGGGGATGTTTTGGCGTCCCCACGTCCGGTTTCAGAGCCGTGCATGCGCAGCTCGTATGACAGTTATGAAAGCCGATGGAGCCCTGCGCTGGTCGCTGGCCGGCCAGAAGCCAGGAGACCAGCTCGGCGGGACTAAAAAGCGTATCCGCCTTTCTCGTCGCCATAACAAGTGTGAAAAAGCGCTCGCCCGAGGACGTAGCCGTAGCGACCAGATCGGTGAAACAGCGCAGACACGACGCGACGGGAACCAGTGACGGAATAATTAGGTAGTCCTCCCAATTCTAAGTTTCGCGTAGCCGCGCATCAGTTTCGGCAGCGCCGTCGAGCTCTTCCACCGGACCGGCTATCCAGCGATGCATCGGTGGCTGAATCGAGCCAAGAGTTGAGACAGGACGGGAACAGTAGTTCGGTGGGCGAAGGCGTATGTATGACGGAGAATTTTTTGTTGTTGTCCCCCCCAGCTGGAGCGAGGGCATAATTATGTCCTCGGTCGGTGCATGCCACCGATGATCCCAGCGACGGGATTGGGTGTCCCGCTTTGCGCCACAGCTCGGTGCGAACCGAAATCACATATAACCTGCATGGGCTGCTTGCTGGGTCTTTTCCCCTCAAACGCCGTGCGACGAAGCACTCCGGCCGCCGAGGGGGAAAATGGGTGGATTGCAGGATTAGGAGAGAGACCAAAATTCCTCCGGTTGCGAGTCGCCACTCGAAATATAGCTCAGCTGCAAGGTCGACGCGTCCCCGGGTGATATCTAATCTAGGAGGATGGTCGTCGGAGTAGGGGTATGTGCCTCCCCGAGCAGGAAGGTGTAATAATTTTCCTTTTGGCCTACCTACCTACCCTCGTCTTCGACCGGTGACTTTAGGTTATATCGTCCCGCCTTAGCGAGGGAAAAGAAAACACCAAGAAATTTATGCAGCAGCCCCTGATCAGATCTCAGGAAATCAACAACCCCAGGATGTGCGGGACGCAACATTGCGTGGAGGTTACACGGCATCGAGAGGAGATTCAAAATTTATATAGGCGAACATCCGGTGGCGACACGACGATTACCAGCACGCCCCAACGTACGGGGTGAGGAGAAATGAAGGGGTACAGATACCACGTCAACAGGCTTCCCCTCAGAAAAACATCGACGGCGTCCGAATCAGCCGTTGCGGAGATGGATTCTGGTAGGCTTGCTTGTCTTAGGGCTCGCATGTGAGATATATTGCGGCTCGTCTCGAGCAGTATGTCCACACCATTGTGGCTGTTCAGCAGCTGCATGACCGGGCTTACTTCCATGTGCGTGAATAAATGCGTACAAGTTATATGTAGCATAATCTTTGAAATTTGGGGTGGATAGTGGATGTAAGGGAGGCGAAAGCAAATAATATGATAACAGCAGCCTTTGCATTCACCGGATGCAAGCTAACGAATTGGGCTTGTTCATCCAACCTCTAGCATGCGAAGCCGATGTGAACTTGTTTAACTTGGGATTTGAACGACTCCATCCTGACTCGAAGCGAGTAAAAGACAGAGATCTCACTGGTTTCTTCGTTTTCCGGTGCATCTACCCGACAGGCAGGAAAGGGAAGCTGGTATTGACGGTTCAAGCCGAACCAGAATCCAAGCCATGCAGCCAAGCAACCCCGAGGAACCAGGCTCAGCTAGATAGCCAGGGAAATTTGTTCGACGGACCTGTTCCGAACCGATTCTGCCTGCATGATCTCCTTGATTGCCGACGGGCATTTTTTCCCTTACATGGAATATCTTGGCTCGACGACGAGGCTACGACTTTGGGAACGTTGATGTCATAAGAGCCTAGTAGTTCCTTGATTTGGAACGTGGAACGAGGCCAAGGGCGAGTCATCGCTCTAGCCCCTTTTTAGCTACTAAGCTGAGTTCGAGGAAACTAGGCACACCTGGGCGCAGATCCTTCTAAGAAACTTGGCGTAGATAAGAAGATTGAGATCAGTCTAGCAAATTGATGAATGAGGAAAACGAGGCTCTAATGGGATCTTCATTATCAAGGAAGTAGTGTTTCCGCGCGCCTGAATCATGTCCTAACGCTTGGTATACGCGCGTCTGATAGTGACCGTAAGTCATGTTGACCTAAGCAATTGGCCAATGACGGAGGTGGATGGTTGGATGGCGCCATGATCGCCAACACGCCTGGCGACGGAGGAGATTTCCATTTAGCCCCGACTGCTACGGCGTACGGGGTTGGCTTTGCCTTATCTGACGTTCTATTCAAAGGCCTATTTCGTTCGAGGTTAACTAGGTACCTAGGTAGGTAAGCTCCAACAACATCTCGTCAGAGTGATGACGATGATCAAGATTGTCAGTGCCGGAATAAGTCGTGTTTTGGATCAAAATCGCATGCGCGAGTTTTTCTTTAATTTTTCCGATAGGAGGTTTAGGCTTGAGAGGAACGCTGTGCGCCGTGTCAACTCGAGCAATCTCGCTTCTCCAGTTCCGAGTAAGATTTCTCACAGCCTATACCCCTTCTGTTCCCCATACGAACGTCCACGTCTCTCGAAGGATTCTTGAGACTACTCTTTTACTATGACAAGCTTGGCATCATCCGGGCTTTGATACTGGCATTTGTAGGAAGCTCTCAATGCCCGGATGGCGCAGTCAATCAAGGAATTAATATCTGAAGTTTGTGACGAACCATTGACAAGGCGCATATTTCCCCCACAACTTCATCAATAGACTAGCCGAGATCGCCGCCCCCAATAGACCCCCATTCGCTTAAGCACCATCGAGATTCAAGATAGGATGAACTCGCGCCCATTACGTCGGCATCCTTGAGGCACAGTCACCGATTAGTTCGCGCCGTAGCAAGCCTTACTGTGAGACGGTGGAGACCAGGCGACTTCCGTGCTCGAAATAGAATCTACATCCTGGGGCAGTCGTTAGATTTCCAACCTACTATTTCCTATATTGAAGAATGATCAGCAAGCCTAACTCGCTAGTAGTCCAGATCGCAAGGATCTCATCACCCTCGCCAATCTATCTCACACGTAAAGATTTGTAACTCGCGCGGGCTATTATCATACTAGTATGTAACGGTTTTGAACCTCTGCTACGCAATAACCCGCGCTTAGGCCTACATGGTGCTGTAGCAAACTTCTGTGAAGAAGATAACCGGCGAAGGTAAGGTTGACACAAATTCATTTCCGTAACACCTACATAGATCTCTTGCAGACGCCACAATACGGGGAACCAATGGGATGTGACCCTGCCGCCGCCGACAATATCGAGAGCAAACATGAAAAAATGAAAATGATGTGCCAGTGTCGATGATTATTAGACTCTGGAGTTTGGCGATCCGGGGCGTCAAGCCGAAAATCCGATGAGGATGATCAAGACAAGATGAGATGTGATAATTATTATCTACCCGTAGCTCTGGGTAGACATGAAATGTTATGTACTTGCCTGTCTAGTTCCACAAACTATCTCGTCGCTCTCAAAGTTGTAGCCGAGATAATTTTAAGGGGTTTGGCCTGCGTGTGTGATGTATACAACTTTGAAGGCAAAATTGAATTCCCCGTCTGTGCTCATGTCAATTACCGTCCGACCACATCTGTCGAATACGACCACGCTCGGCTCTTTGCACACCGAGAAAGGCGCCAGGTGGCTAGGTCTGCTAGGTGTACAAGGGAGATCACGATCCCCTCCTTTTTTTTTTTTCTTCCCCTGGCGATGGCGCCACAAGTCCGTGGTCATGGCTCTGGAAAAATATCGGTAGGCTAGGTACATATCCCTAGAGACGACTAGGGATCTCTATGTACTCCGTACGAACTCGATATCGAGAAAAGGGTATTTGTGGGGAGTTGGGGTACATGAAGAAACAAGGATCCAACCCCGTGGAGTGGACCGGTCGAAGCGCAAAAACCCCCACGCTTCGTCGATATGAAATCCGTACGGAGTCTAGCTCAGTCTAGTACCTGCTGTTTAGGTACCTAGAGGCCTTTTAGTACCGGCAGGTGGTAAGACATAGTGTGAGCCTAAGACTCAGGTGTAACGCGGGACACATGACTCCCTGACGACACGGTCCTGCAACATTACACGCATATCTCCTTTTATTCCCGACCTTGACTTGACGATGGCTGACTGTGCCCACGAACTCCTTCGTAAGTCGATAATCGGTCGACCGGATCGTATCGTATATTTAAACGTGTCGAGTAAGGAGTGTACCACAAAGTAGGGAATAGATAGATGGCAGATAGCTGCTGTAAAATCAATTATGTATTTGGTGGCTTACTTACCATGTACGTGTTCTCCCGTCTGTGGGAACGAAGATTAGAATACTATTGACGCGTGGCATATGACCATCCCTATTCCGGTTGGACCGTTCATCTATTCGCATCTATTCATGCGAAGGGACCTCTTAGATCGCGATTCCAACCGTATGTCTCACTTGCGATGATGAGTTGGGTTGGTTTGTCCAATGCAAGGATCTGCTTTACCCCACGCGTCTTTCTCATACTTGCTGGTATCGTGAATTGGTCATGCCATGCTATTGGGCTCATTGTCCCATTCCTAGGGCGCTGTAACACATGGCTATGTATGTATTGTCGCTTGCCCGATGTCCAATGGAACGAATGAACGACTTTGGATTTCGGGGTCGATGCTTATCACAAGCAACTATCGCAACCTGTGTATGCTAGTAGGCAGCTGAGCTGTGAAAGGGGACCGCCCCGCCGGGGTTATCTGGCTCGTATAATAATATAATATCACTTACCCTACCGAATCAGGAGGCAAGTAGCCAAGTTCTAAGCAAACAGCACATGAGGCGCAGGCAAAGGGCTAGTCCAGGTTTCAGAGTAATAATAACTTCACACTTACCAGGCAGAGGAATCAACAAGGATTCTCATGGCTACACCCCACATTGTCCTCCACACTAGAAAGACAAGAGCGGGCAGCATCGCATACATACTGTAGTCGTCATACTCGAAGAGTGTCGCTTGGCGCCACGGGTCTCAACCCTCAACCCGAATTAGGAAGTATACATACCCTTACTTATCCAGCCGTTATTCGTTGTTCAATCAGCAGGCTAGGTTGCGCAAGAGCACGACTTCTGCACTCCATTCGTGCAAGCCATTTCTCCTTTCCCCATGATCTAAGATAGCGAATTCCCACACTTTCGCACAGAAGTTGCGGTGAACGAGAGAGGCAGATAGAGTCGAGTACAAGGCTCGCGATACCGTCGCAATTGCAACCCCAGGGGGAAAGTGGGCAACCCCTTTGTCGCCATTTTTTGAACCCCTCCGACCCCTCGTCTCCCTTGGACCCCTCGAAAAGCGCGGGCAGGTACGGGGAACGCGGCCGGTCGATCATATACGATCCGATTCGCGTTTCGCGTTTTCACATGTTTCCGCAATACCCGTTGATTCTCCGACCTTATTCGGACGGGAATGTGAAAAGGATAGAAATTTACAGAAGACTCGGCGGCGACCGGTTTTAATGGGGCCTCAAGTTTTAGCGGTTTAGCGTAGAAGTGGTTCTCTCACCATCATCAGGCAATGATAACGCCGCAGATCAGCTGATCGGCGACCGCCTAATGTTCCAGTGTTGTTTAGAAACCTGCTTGCGGAATATTGCTTCAGGGCACTGGGCAGGCGGCCGGTTCTTGTGCAATGTGCGGCCTGCAGCTTGGATCCCATCCTTCGCACGTATCGAACCCCGACTCCTGTAATCGCCCGTGCCTGCATGGAGGCACCCCGTCGGAGGGGCCAAAGAGAAAAAAAGGCCTTGTTAGGTAGCTAGTGCCCGTAAATTAGCTCTCGATAGGAGCGTTGCTTTGGGAAGGCAAACACGAGGCGATATTAAAAAGGGAAAAGAATCCCTTCTCGCAATTGAATTGGTTTCCGTGAAGCTGGCAACATCTTACTATGCGCCCGGAGAGGATCCAATCATTAATAATAATCCTGCTCCCTTGGAAAGCCCGGAGTAGACATGGGATTCTATTGGGCTCCGAAAGTCTTCGCAGACGAGCCCGAGGTTTAGGAATATGTGCATAATCCACAATGGAGGAATTTGGTTTGTTGACAGTTCAAGTTGTCAGAAATCAGAAAAGAATTATTGAACCAACAGGATTGAATTGTTTCTAAGTTTAGGTTTCTGTCTAAGGCACCTAGGGCTAAGGTAAGCACACTGCAAGCACAGCACAGTACTGTACCTGGATACTTGGTACGTAGCGATAAAGTTTGAAGTCTCCAGTTCTTTCCAATGACAAATATGGTAAATCTGGAGCCCCCGCAAGATTCAAACTTCCTGTACGCGTAATGAAACAAAAGTCTGGGGTTCGGGTCCAAAAAGTCAGTGCTCGTGCTCGTGCCTGTGCTTGTTCTCGACTGCTCTTTCCCGTACAGCGGCGACACGTAGTGACAGTAGTGACATGTTAGTGAACTCACAATCTCCTGAGTTTCCTAAGTTTAGTTAATTTTCACATGACAATCTATAAATTTAGTCTATTCAATGTTTTTAACCTACCAGGTATTTTGCGATAGATAGCACCACAACCTTGGAATTAAGTTGCTCAACAATATTTATATGGATATCATGTTCTAACGTCATGATTTCAATGCCTATTACCTGTTACAGGTAATGCTAAGATATGCCTAGCGCCTAGTTCAAGGGAGAGGTTATTTATTACCTCACGATCATCAGGTACCCCCAACTTGCATTCAGCCGTACCAACGGCGCGTTACGAGTTTAGCACTGAAGAGTTAGGTACACGCGCAACATGTAAGACGGAGAGGACGGACTCCTACCTTACCGCACGGCGGGATTTGAAAATATGTATCACGTCAGCGGACGGTAGAATTATCTTGCCCTTTCAGGTCGCCTTAGGATCGAGGCTGAGCAGAAAAATACGCAAGTGGCCCCCTACGGCGTATGAGCTCCTCCCCCCTAATCCACCTACTGCTACCTACCAGCCTGCCTAACCTACTAAGCAGCCAAGTAACCAGCCAAGGTGACTAGCCAAGTAATTGGGAGCATAGTGTGAATAAGCCAGGCAGGCAGGTAAGAAAGGAGGCTAACTAGGTAGCTAGGCTGCTAGGCAAGTAAACTACTGGCTGCTATATTGCTTACCTTATGAGACCCCGTTGTCTCCGTCGTAACCGTCGCTATCATTGGGGCTATTGGGGCTTCGCGCATCTACCGTTGGCAGGTTGCATAAGGAGACGATGTCTCTAATGCCCACCGCTTCTTCAGCGCAACCCCAGGATTGGACGACAGCTGTTCGGGGACGTCCGGTAATCAATTTCTTCTTTCTTTCCTTCCAAGGTTCTTCCCCCTTGGCTTCCCTTCCTCGCAGGGCTGATGGCTGACGCACTGCCGCCGTGCCTCCTGCCTGTCATTCCCGTCCTCCAAGGCACGAAACCCCATGGTACATACCCCATCCTTTACGAATGAGAAAGGAAAAAAAAGTAAGGGGATAAGACCATCCGGGTTTTTGTGGGGGCGGCTTTTTTATTATCATTACTCATGTTCCATTATACATTTACTTTTCATAGGAGTATTTCTCCTCTGCCTATCGTCCTTCGGTAAGGGTAGGCGGTGAGAATGAAAAGTCAACGTCGACAAGTTAAAACTTTTCTTCATGATGCTGGCTTGTCGGTGTGTGATTTATCGTATGCAGGCGCCCTCTTCCATATCGAAAATATTACTACGATTACATGTATGAAGCCTTTGTCTAGGAAAGTTTACATAATATCCCATCCCGCCCTATCACTAAGTTGTAATCCATGTAAGAGATCTGGAGAAAGAACCTTGGCAAGGCTCAAGGTAGCCCGCTCCGAGCCGAATCCCTCTCGCTGTCTCTATCCCTTAATTTCTCCATATACTTTCCAATCCCCGTACCCCCGTTCAGGTACACCCTTATTCGCATTCGGGATATGCGGGGTCTTCCAACGACGATTATAAGGTATACAAAGGAACGACTCGTGCTGCGCGTAGTAATCTGCGATATTATGATAGGATGAACGGCAGTGGGGGAACATTTATTAGTCACCTAGTCAGTAGATACCTTTCAAGGAAAAAAATAAAAAATAAAAAAATACTGTCGCATTGAATTCCTGCTTGTGTAACAATACCTGGGTATTCTCCAGCTTCTCCGTAAGGTTGGATCATAGCGTCTCGAGAGAACATCCGAGACCTAAGCGTTCCTTTTTTAGGTTTGTGGCGTCACGGACGCCGATACACTGGGGGTTTTCCCATAATCTGGGGTTGGGACATGCCGGTTGAGGCGCCACGGGGGATTTTCTGAACCCGACGACTCAAGAGATTTGTCACGATGAGCATATCACATTTGAAGAAAGTAAAGAAAAAAAGGCTTCTAAGTAGGTAACCTTAAGCTAACTGGTGTGGATGACTTATTTCTTGAGGGGTTCGGAGATCTAGACCAAATTTCATTTGCCCGTGCTTTATGTCATTTACCATTATCGACTACCAATAGCTGTGAACATATCGCCTGTCTTTTTTGACCAGAGCACCGCCAAGCCTGTACCAAGATATTGACCGATATTGAGCTGAAACGCGCGCACTCATCAGAGGCCCCTTTATAGGCATTTGAAGTTGAGAGAAGAGAGGAAGTAGAATAGCTTGCCGCCCAAGTTTTTTGACTGCCGATCCGGCCAAGCTTCACAATGCTCAAACCCGCATCCCGCTGTACTCGCCGATTCCACCGTCTATGAAGAACAAACCCAACCCCGATATGCCAACGCTGTGAGTGGAACTTGAGATAAATATGATAATAAACGCAAAATGGAAACCGGTATTCTTGTTCTCGTCGATCTTTTCCCGGCCATTCTGCTCGGTTTAAAGGAAACCCAGAGTAGAGAGAAAGTTCACTCTTAAAAACAACTTATAACACAAATCTAGCCGCCGATGAGGGTCTCAAGTCTATAGATTCATAAATCTGCCAAATAACACGGCAAGCCCAAATAAACCGCCCATCCCTTCATGGTGTGATTGCTTGAATACTACCACAGTAGCCTTATTAAACAAGCTGTACAGTAGCTGCAGCTCACGAAAAACTTCGCCATTGGAACGCCACCTCTTGTCTATGTAACCCTCTATAATTAATGTCGTTATTCATGTCGCAGTGAACAGATCAATCCTCGAGCCTACATCCTTTCCATTAGGTCGCCACCTGCTAGACTACCACTCGCTGAACTTCGACCGCTCGTGTTGTAGCCTTCATTGGACAGGAGGTCGTGGACTGCGACCTTCGGCACCTGAGGAACAGGCAGCTTTCTACTGCTGTCGGGGCGGCTGATGATATCCGTAAGAGACAAGCCGCTAGGCCGAGGTCCGGCAGTAGGCGTTTGCGCCGGTGGCGGATAAGCCACACCTTCAAGATGTGGTTCCATTGGGGCCAGTGCAGGTGTGTGACCTAGCGTGAGGTTCCGTAGAGTCGGGAGCTCGATACCAGCATACGGCCGAAGACGCGGGGAATGAGCAGGTGTTGCGAGTGGCGTGTGGTCCGGTGTGGGGGACAAAGAATCATGAGAGAAAGTTGGGGACGATGGCGCGGTAGAGTTGGGTGAGTTTGGTCTCGACCTCTTTACATGGCGGAGAGCGTGGGAATAGTGATCGTCGTGATCATCCGAGTGTGTTCTTGTCATATGGTAGGCAGATAGAGAGGGGAGATGGCCTCGCGAGTTGTGGAGGCTGTTGGAGTAGTAAGGGTGAGGCCTGGCTTGGTGGTGATGAGCACCCACGTTCTCACGCTCAAGCTGGTTCGAGACGTTGGCCAAAATGCCAATATCCATGCTGTGGCCCGGATGGGGGCTATTGCCACTCATATTTCGGCCAAAGTGGTGTAGAGGTCCTGGATGCGGAATAGCGTATTGTGAATATGAGTGAGGTGGTGAAACGTTCGGTGAGACAAGCGTAGAGTTAGGGGCCGATTTAATTGACCTCGGGTTAGAAGGAGGAGGCATCATCGAGTCCGGTGACAGTGCGTGACCCAATCCGTGATGTGTAGCCTGGCCGGCCTTGTTTCCCCTCCTCGAGTTCGGGTTGTTGTGGATTCTTGAGTGACGAGTAAGCTCATCTGAGCGGGAGAATTTTTTGCTGCATCCAGGAAATTGGCAGGCATGTGGCTTTTCACCAGTGTGAGTTCTGATGTGTCTTGTCTGGTGCTCTAGACGGTGAAAGGCCTTATCACAGAGAGGGCACTTGTAGGGCCTTGGTAGTTCATTGGTATTTTCGGCGGGCTGACCACCGGGAAGAGGGCCGTTCGGCCGGATAACAGTGACAGTAGCCATATCGACGTCTCCGTTCGAGTTTGCGTCGTTGCTAGTTGTTGTGGTAGGCTCAGGATTCAGCAGGTTGGAAAAATCCACCGCTGACTGTGAGCGTTGCATGTGATCGTCGCCAGCCAAATGGGCACCGCCTTTTCCTCGCTAGAATAATTTCTTGGGGGAAAATAACGGCAGGGTATGGTAACGGGTAGCCGGCCGTTGCGATGGTGAAAAAAGTTCGTCGAAATTATTATTTGGTATTCCTTTTCTCTTTTTCTTCTTCCTTGGTGTTTCCACGTTATTTATTAAATGTTGTTGTGTTATAGTTGTTTCGTGACCGTACAACTTTTTTTTTCTAGTCGAGAACTGGGAAATGGTGGTATGTGTGATAGTGCGGGTAAGAATTTCGAAGGGAAAGCCGTTTTGGGGGGATGGGGGCACTGGTATGATTTTAAATGAACTCCAGGTTCAGTAAGAGCGGGCGGGTCGGAAAAGTTAAGTTGGGATTGGAAAGTGCCAAAACATGCTACAAGTGACGAAGGGTTCCCTAGTTTCTTAGGTACAGTATGGTATCGTACAGTGCAATGTGCGCAAGGTTAGGTACCTAAAGACTTGTAACATTTCAATGTTCCAATTGCCTACAACTGCCCCCGGGGACCCTGCCTTACAAGAATCTCCTAGTGTGGGGGGATCCAGTAGACGGACGAAAATGGCCTGGGGGAGTTGGAACCCTGAAGACCCGTTCTGAAGGAGGCGCACATGCGTCCTTTGGTTGGACCAATTTTTGGTTGGTTAGTTTGGTTTTAGTCGGTTGGGCAAGTCCTTGAAGGGGGGATCCCTGATTCACAAATACATAGGTACTCGGGTACGTGTGTACAACAAGAATTGGGGAAGGGGGAAGGGGGGAAAGAAACGTGGAGGCCGCTGAACCTACTGAGCTACTTAGGTACCTACTTAAATCAGTGTAAAAGATTTGCGCAAGGACGCCTGGACTCTGACGGGTAAGAGCCCTGGAGGCGCATAGTTGATACTAGTTGCAATTCATAGTTACAATTTTTTACTATTCTACATTCTACATATTATGCTACCGCACATAGTCGAGGTAGCAAAGAGTCAGTCGTCTACCCGATTGCTCGAACAATCCGATCTGGAAAATCACCATTCCCTAGCACCATAGCGGTCTAGATCAACCTGCAGAAAGGTACTCTAATCTTAGGCTATCTCAACTTTCTTCTCGCTACTGCACACTGCACAGCTGTGTTCTTCAGAATACGGGGTGTACGCAGAAACGAGATGGTGTGTGGGATTATTGCGCGTGTCGAGGTCAGGGGATTGTGAAGTGGACATGTGCTTAGCACTCCAGCTATATTGGGACCTGGCCTCGATTGTACAATGATATGTACATGCCCTCCTAGCATACCGCACACTGCCGTGCCTACTTACCTGCTATGTAGGGCGAGGAGAGGGAAAAAAGAGAACAAGACGAGGGAAATAAGCCTGGAGAGCCCACAGTTCAGACTAGGGCTGGATGGGGGTGGGATTAACAAGGGCAACAATCAGCCACGAATAGACCTCACTGAACACAACACATGTTCTTGTTCCCTTTGTTCACTATTCTACTTTCAGCGGTGTATACCATCGTGGACTGAATAGGTTCAGATGATTTCCTAGTAGCTTCGTATGCTGCGTACTGTTATCTAATATTTCTTCATTTTCTCTATTGCCAGGTTGCCCCCTTCTCGACTTTCTTTGTTAGCTCCTTTATCGTGCTAATCAACTAAGCTTCGGAAACGCCTAAAAAAATCTCGACAGAAAGACGACAGTTTGCATCATTCGGATTACTTAATATAAGCGCATGTGCCGCAAGCAAAAAAACCCATCTTGAATGGATCAGTAACGGATCAGTAGACCATCGTACCAAGCTCATACTATTCATTCTCATCTTACTAGCCTCATGTAAGTCATCCACCTGAAAATGGTCTGGGTAGCGGCATAGTACGACCGAGATGTGTGGGGATAACAAAGCGGCTGTAGGGAACGCTTAGTTGATTTGACGATGCACTCCCCGTCGCGGATACTGCCTCGGTTCGAACCATTTCCCAAAAGGCAAATAGAAAATTTCTACCTACTACCTAGCGGTTTATAGGGTCGAGTAAAGGCCTGCGTCATTGGGTAAATCGTCTAGCCTGTTTTGCTTTGCCGTTTGTTTTTAAAAAAGAGAAAGCCACTTACAAACGTTGCCTCGTCCGAAGCTCTAAAAGAAAAAAATTGTGAAGGCCCACGATGGGAAAAAGATATGGAGAACGTGGGGCCGAGCTCGGCCGCATTCAAAACCTATCCAGCCTATCCGACTTTTTAGCACGGAGGAGATAAGGACCATCTTCGCCATCGTCGACTCGGCACTACACTAAACTGTACAAAGACGATGGGACGGATGGAGTCCGATAAGTGGACCATGGAGCACACTAGAATTACGAACGGAAAGCGATGCTGACATAAGAAAGAGATATATTACCTATAACACTGAAATATCACAGAAAACAAGCTCAGCTCAGCTCAGCCCCTGAGTGCAACCTGACTAGTTGGCTAGTCAAGGCTTGATGACAATAGCACAACGTCGCTTTCTCATCCATATTCAAACGAAATGATCTAGAATTACAGATACATTACCTCGGGCTTTGGTCCCCGCGCATCTCTCTTCTCTGGGTTCTTAGCTCGTCTTAAACCTGGGGTAAAGTATGTCGCCACGGTTCAGTCTGGATAGCAGAGCCTATCACGTTCTTGAGGGCTCTCCCCACAGGTTATCTCTCTAGCCTGGTACTATCGACTGACGCATATCTTATGAGAGATTCGTGCTAGGCAAGGTGCATTCCATACGACACTGCGGTCCAAGGTAGCCTTGCCTTGTTCCAAATACTCGCTACCCTAGGTTAACATGGCTTCTTATCAGCTACGCCCTCATCTTATGTATGAGACCAATATTTCACCAAGATGAATTGAGTGCCTGAATGGCGTGGCTCAAGTTGTTGAAATCAACCTGGTTTGGTCACTACTGGGTACTGGATCCACGTTTGACACATGTTAAGTTTTTGAAAGGGTAAATGATGATAAGGCCTCACAGGCCTCACAAACCTCACACGTGCTAGCGATAACCGAGATCAGTGTCATCGCGAGCCCGAGAATTGTTTACAACCTCGGTGAGGGTTGTGTGTATGAGACAGATCGCGAAGGCAGCATGTTTTTTTCTACAGCATTCCTCGGTCAGGAGCTAATATTGATGTAATGATGCTCGAGTCCCCTTGCTAGTTTACCGAATAACCCCGTTGACGCCAAGCTTTTCTTCAGAACGTGGGGGGTCCGCCCGAACACAAAAAACGGCAAGGCTTGAGCGACTTATGAGTCGATCCTACGTCAGACGGGCAGAGAGCTAGGCAGGGCATAAAATTCACACACAAATTTGCCTGCACAATATGACCCATTGGCTGCCTTGTCAGCGAAAATCTGTGTATATATGAATATATGTAGTCCTTGCATCTTGGGCAGACTTGCGTTGAATTTTCATTTGATATGTCACTTTGATCAAATTTCTTTTATACCTCCAGGGTTGTCTACCCGCCTAGGTACAATACATACGGCTGTCTTTAGTGGTTGGCTTGCTAATAATGAGCCTACACGTTTAGCCCCCGACCCCCGACCCCCGACCCTAAAGAGATCATCGCACTAATAAATAATAGACAAAAAGTAACATTGTGAGTTCAAGTGTTACCAACAACATCGAAGTCATATATCTCTCATTGATAGTACGTATATACATGAAAATGAGGAACATAAGGGGTGACGAGTCCGGGGAAGGGCGGGAGTAGCCTCGAAGCCAATGGCTGCATCCCCTATCCTTGAAAATACAGCCTCAATTCTCAAATGATTTGATACTAATAAGCACTCGGCCCCGGATTGCGGGACGCTTGAGATGAGCAGTAAGGATACGAAAGGCCACGTACAAGACAAACCAAGTTTTCAAGGCATAACTTTTCCCATCGTACTATGCAATAGATGACCATGATAAGGTGATGAAAAGGATAAAAAAAATACACACTGTACAATCAATATCACGGTGGTCCGCTACATAAAATTTCCCCACAAAGATAACACTTAAACTTCCACTGATCCGGGGTCTGGGTTCCACAGATAAAGTCAAGATGATACCCCATTAGGTTTAACGGCTTCTCAGGATTTAGACGATGCCCTCATTTCCCTGATCAGGCATACCGAACAAGCACCTCTTTGACCGTCGTGATGGCGCAAACGAGCCTTCCAGGTTGTTATATTATTATTGCTAAGTTAATTTGAAATCTGGGGCAGCTATGACCATTAGTAGTTAATATGCTATGCAATTGCTACCTACCAACATAGCAAACATACCTAAGTAGTTGCAACGACGATTTAATATATTTACTTTATTTACTATATTGTAAACAAGGAGTTAGGTATGTTACAAGGAGTAGAGGCCACTTTTTTAGTATTTGAAAAATGAAACTAAAAGCGCTCTATTTCATCGTTCAATGCAAGATAACTCCGTGGGATCTATGGCAATCAAATAATGCAACTTCACTACATATTAGTAGGATAATATTCTCCGACCTATATTGGCTCATGTGATAATTATAGTGAGAACTATCACAATAAGTACTATGATCGACTATCCGATGCGGGCTAGTTACGTAGGAGATATCTATCGTCAGAATCTGTACGGTCTTGATGCAGCTGATGCAGATTGCCATAGACAAATTTTTGTCCTAGATTCTGCTAGCTGTCTATACGGTGGCAAGTATGTAAATCTTCCAATTCTTCCGAACAATTAACGAAGCTCGGTATCTACCACGTATACAGTACGGCGGAGAATGGCGGAGAGTTGCGCTTCTCCGCAAAATCGCAAAAAAGGTCTCTCCGCAGTTCAATTTGTTAAAGATTCCAGAGCCGATTCTAGAATAAAAATAAAGTGAAGGCCAACAAACGCACAAAGGGTCCAGCGACATTCTTGGCAAGGCAAAAATTAATCAACGACCGAACGAGCTTCCTCTCAATCGGGCCATCCTCTGATGTTCGAGTCGGACCTTAGCTACTAATACCTCGTACGCGTAGCGAGAGAGGCTGGTCTATCGAGTTTGTCGAAATGCCTCTACCCCTATGTACGTGCGAGCCGCGAGTCGCCTACGAGTCAGGTAGGTCGCATCCAAGGAACAAGGAACGCACTGTGCCTCAACGCAAAACAGATTAAGTAAGCCGAAATACCGAGCAAGATCCATCCCATCACCCATTAAACCCCGTTGGATTTGGACACCCACAAATTCCTATCAATAGATCAGCCAAGATCCTGATCCCTGATATTCAGGAGAGGAGGAGACAAGACGATTATGGTCCTGCTTCACAGCGATTATGAGCTCACCATCCCCACATCGACAGACTGGTAACAACCAGGCTGCCAGATAACGCTTGTCGCTATTGAGGTATGGTATGTATCCAGAATGTACCTACATAGGAGTAGTTATGGTCGAGCATTCGCCAGAAACAGAGTCGCGGAATAATTACAGCCGCAACGGCAGTGGGCATAAGCTTCTCAAGGTTACTCAGTGGGGGTTCACTCCTTAGACCCATCTTTTCTGATCTTGAACCTGGATTGCTCGCGGGTGAATCGTTCCCCGGTTTTTTAGATAGTACACATTTCGGTGCCTCCGAGCTTGTCCGAGGTTCGCTAAGTCCCTAGGCAAGATGTGCCCGGCTTGCTCCGCTTGCCATTAAGCCGAGATGAGTCCCTAGCCTTGCAATAGCCAACAGATGGGATTTTTTCTTCGCCATAAAAATGCGCTATAACTTTTCGGACATTACGGCTCTATTCGTAGCCGTAGAAGATGCTGCAATAGAATTGAGGCATCTTTAGCTTTGCGCGCTTGAGAAGAGATCTAGGCGCGTTCATCCCATTAAAATCTCGCCCGAGGGTAACTCAAGAGATAGGAGTGCCGTTCCATGTTTCCGAGAAAGCTGAACTTCCTGGGGGCCCCGGACTGTGGCGTCAATAGGTCCAGACCCTAGGAACCGGACCGAGTTGAAACTTTTCCCCGACACGAGACGTACGTACCTGCAGCAGTCCCCTGCTTTGAGATCTGAAGATACGTAGCATCATCACCAAGACAAGTATGCGAGCCAATGAAGAAGCGTGCTCGCCTCTCCGCATTGAAGGCAGACTAGCTACATCAATGCGAAATGAAGCCTCCTTGATAACGATGGGTTTGGGGACATACTGTACATCTGTACCTATATGCCTGCCAGGTATCCCTTTCTTTCCAACGACATGGTACGGCTACCTTATCCGGATGCTTGATCGCTAATCTTTTAGCCATACGGACGTATGATATACGTTGGTGCTAATAGACTGATTTGTTGAAATGAGTTGTCTCTCGTCTCAGGCTCCCTTAAACAACACTAGTACGCCGCATTAATCTATCCATAAGATGCCTCGATACCTTCGTCGATGATCACGACACGAGTCATCACGGCTCGGTTTGTTCCGTGATAGTATCCAAGCACACTCTTAGAATCGATAATAGTAGGCAAGCCTCTCATCTTGCTGACGAGTAATCTCCGTGGGGGTTGCGCCCGACCATTCCGGTTTGAGACATGCTCAGGAGGGGTCCAAAGCGATGGCGTAAGATATGATAAGAGCGCTACGCCGCTGGAGGTGTACATCAATGTTGAAGCCTATTTTCAGCTCGTATGCTTGCCAAATCAATTCTTTCAAAGAGTTGCAAGCTATGTGTAGAAAATATTGAGGAATCGGAAGACCCTGGAGACTCTTGATATGGCTATTACTAAGGTCGAAATAAACCCCGCGATGCCACGATACCGCGATGCCGCGATGCGCGTCGCATTAATATCCCCAGCTCCAATAGATCATTTGGTGATAGGTTAGCTTCCACCCCTCAGCTAAGAAGACCGTTACTACACGTGGGTAGCCGGAGTAGCTGAGTGGGTTGCGCGAGTTTTGGACCCTGTTATCATACGCAAAAGGCCAAAGCGAAATGGTCCTGCTCCGAGATCGCGCTAGGTGGTCAGCTCGTAACACGTCCAATGCATTGCGGGATACGAAGACATCATTTTCTAGCAGATTATTAAATCGTTGCTCTGATGTTTGAGTCCTGGCAGCTGTACGAATTAATCTAGGTAATTATGTTAAGTTCTAATCGAGAACTCCTGGCATGAGAAACACCAGGTAGCGTAAAATAGGGGTCCGGGGGCTAAGGATAGCGTAGCAAGTCTTAATAATATTTCGATGCACCCGTACATAAGAGCATTAATATCTTCATACTGCTCGATAAGACGTAGCGCGATTGTTTATACCGATTGCCCAGTGCTAGGCATGTTGTCGAGATGGCGCAAATGCCGCTACTGAATAAAGATCATCGGTTCAATCCTAAGAAACCACGTATACAAACAAGGCAATATGCAAGATATGCTTCGTACTGCGAAGTCGGTTGAACACCTTGAAACCCCTCCGATATCGACGCGAATAAATACCAAACTGTTTGCATATGTTCTCGTTGATCGACCTGGTAAAGCTGACGGAATTTGTTATTTGTTGAGAAGAATGGGATTTTAGCAACTAATTTCGAGCCTTGGAACTTTGGAACTTTACATTTGTATGCAGCAGCACCTACCTAAATTCCGTGTCTCTAAAAGGTAGGCACGATAGGTACGATTAGGGAAACAATTAGGGGACGATTAGAGAACCCCGCGTCACGTGTCTTAGTTTGCCGGCAGTGTTTCAAGGAAATCGGGATGATCAGCGCTGATCTGCAGGCAACCGCTATGCTAAACAGATCCATGGATTGAGGCTCAAACCCTGTTGAAATTGAGAAATCAACCCCAAATTCTCCAACAGCTGACAGAAATAAACCTCCGACATCCTCCTAACTTTTTTCTCACCGCCCGATTCAGATACCGGTATAAATCCGACCGATGCGAGGAACGAGGCATGAAGAATATCTCAAATCACAACAAACTAGAATTCATGAGTTGCTCACGTAGCTCACATTACTCTCTATTTCCATCATGAATCACCAATCTGTTCATGGTCAGGACATATCGAGCTTCGATCTGACTTCAACACGTGAGGGATAATATCATATCCGGGTATTAAAAAATTCACCATTACTGATTTTATTAGATCGATTACCGACTGTTTCGGCAGCCCAAGCACTTGAGGATCTTGGAACCGACCCTCAACGTTTTATTCCCACAAACCTCCCATCTCTCGATCAAGCCCTCAATGATGTCATTAGTGACAGCAGCAGTGCGCTTCCTCGCCCTGGTGGGCTTCAGAAGGGTCAAGTCATAGAAATATGGGGACCCCCAGGGTCTGGAAAGACTGCCTTCGGGTGAGAACATTCTCACCATAATCCTCTCATGATTCATATATGCTAAGTGTATCCATAGGATTCAGCTTGCCGCCAATATCCTTTGCCAAGGTGAAAAGGTTATATGGGTAGGTTCGTGTTACTTCGATTATCAATGCGCGGTATTCAACCATGGATCAGCACATGTTTTATTCTACGTGCCACGATGTTGTTAACCTATTTCACAGATGGGTTCCACCCCATATCACCCCGTAGATTGCATGATGTGATCGTATCTACCCAGAGTCCGTCATCACCATCCCCTACACCTCCCTCGATAGAGGGTCAGACAGACAACTTTCTCCATTTCCGAGCACCCACCCTGGCTCATCTCATCGGGCTCCTCTGTAAGCCCACATCAAATGCGATCCCAGACAATACTTCTCTTATTGTGATCGATACTCTATCAAGCCTATTAAATCATGCTTACCCGAGAAGTTTCGAGACTCGGCGGTCTCAAAAAGGTAATATAGCACAAACGTTGCACAACTTGCCCATAACTATTTGCTAATATCACATGCAGGCCCCGGACCTTCGGCTAGAAGATTACAGGTTCTTCAATTCTTGATTTCGATGCTCCAGAAACTAGCCGCTACGCGAGATCTTTGCATTGTTATTTTGTCTCAGTGCGCGACGAGGATGCAATTTGAACGCGGTGCCACGCTTATCCCTGCTATTAATGCTGGGACCTGGGAGCAAGGAATTGCCACCAGGCTGGTTCTTTTCAGAGATTGGGTAATAGAAAATGACATAGTACGCGACATTCGATTTGCCGGCATTCAGAAGCTGAATAGCAAATCAACTCCGGGTGGAATCAGTCAAGTTTTCGCCTTCGATATTCAGGAAGTAAGTTAATTTCCTAGTAGCATGTAACCAACCTAAGCTGTTAACCTGCATAGGAGGGTCTCGTCGGCGTTGACTTAGATGCGAGCCAACCATCCTTGCCGCTATCGCCAGGTCCGCATTTGAAGCGAAAATTAAGCCAAACAGATTTCGAAATTGCTGATAGCGAGGATGAGGAGTACGGCTGGGAGGATGAGGATGAATTAGAAATGCCGAGCATGCCGCCCCAATGGCAAGGCAGCGAAGATATTCTCCTCGGGCAGGCAGAAGATGAGGATGCTGAGACAGACGATGGATCGACGGATCAATCCGCACACCTGGGAGACGCTACGGCAGACCTGGAATCGGGTCATGTCGGGAGTGATGGGGACGACTCTACTTGACACCACTGATTGTGGGTCTTCGAAAGTCTGGTCCGGTCTCTCGAACGTGAGACGCGCGCACTCACGATACGTTCCATTTGAAAATTCTGTGAACAACACTTATGCGGCTCCACTAGGCCCTCAACATTCTCAAAGGGACCGTAAGGGTCTATGAGGAATCGGCCAAATGTCGGCTACTTATGCTTCTAGCTTTAAGATGTTGGTCACCGCCACTCCACACCTCGGTCGTTCACGGCCCAATTCCATTCATTAGGTCAGTTTTATCGATATGGGGCCAGCCGTGCTACTATTATCGACGAAAAATGTGAAAATAACAGAAGCTGCCACCGTGATGAAAATTTCGCATAGGAACATCCTTTCCTAGTGTGGGCTGCGGGACTGACAGGATCGTACAGACTTACATAAATGATATCTAACGCCAATGCAGAAATCTTTATGATAGATATACACCTATTAATGCCAGTACTTGGCTACATCAGTATGATGAATACCTATCTTCTAGCTAACCTCATTTGCTGTCCTATCGAGATGGAATGGTCGTGGAATAATAATATCTAATCACAAAAGCGACGACCGAAATCCCAATTCACTTAGGGTCTTCCTATTATATTTCTTTAACCGGTCGCGGCACCTGGCTGCAGAGCTGCGACCAGGAATGGTTGCATTGCGCCATTGCGACTCAATAAATATAATCCTGCCGCCAAGCGTCTTGTGGAATATAACCCCTGAGCTCCATTATACTGCCTAGGAAAAAGACTTCGAGGACCTGGACTAGTCGCCTATTTCCCATCTTCTCCCTTATCTCAATCACCGTTCCATTTTCACTCATACTGATTC
The DNA here is from genome assembly GCA_003314315.1 of Annulohypoxylon stygium. Taxonomy (NCBI): domain Eukaryota; kingdom Fungi; phylum Ascomycota; class Sordariomycetes; order Xylariales; family Hypoxylaceae; genus Annulohypoxylon; species Annulohypoxylon stygium. Next base: position 931,765 of record QLPL01000019.1, read on the forward strand.
CCATTAAGATCACTCCCAGATTCCTGGCTTACGACCGTATGATGGTGGATTTGTAACTGTAACCCACCCGATCGATGGTACCATTCCCTTAGAGAGTAGCAATGCGATCGGAGCTTAGCCATAGGGGATCTGTTGCCGGCGTATACTTGGAGAGGTCCCTGGAGGTGATGATGTACCTGCGTATCGACAGATGTATACTGTGATTTCCAAGCTGACCGAGCCATCCCGTGCCACGCCGTCGAATTCGCCAACGCCTTTACTCAAATGACAATATATGTCTGATAACGCAAAGAAGGCAATCTACAATCTACACCGCATGGATCGACTATGCACTACATTTATAACCCCATATTCTCACTTTCGGCAAGGCTTGTAGATCATTCGAGGGCCTTGGCTCGATTATGAGGTTTTGAAGTTGGGGTTGAATGCGGAGAAAGGGGGCCGCTGGGCGGTATACCGCTGCTTGCTCTATGAAGAACCTGGTTCTACGAGAACATCTTGCAGCGGGAATGCAACCGGATATGCATTGCGTGCAGGCCGGCCTGCCTTCAAGCTCACCGGTGAGCGGGCTCAGGAGAGCTCTTCCACAACCCCTCGGAAGATTGTGCCGCGATTCCTGGGGAATTTTCTCAGCTACAAGCGAGAGACACTTATCATCCAGCTGTGCAAAATTTGAATGCTGTTAGCGAGTGTTGTACGAGCTTGATCTAACACTCCTGCCTGTTTAGCTCTCTCGGTCCTGCTGCCCCCCCGGATTACGTCCGCTTGCGCGTAATACACCCAAGACCTCTAAAGTCATACATATCTAGGACCTTAACACTCGGGATATAGGATCCCAGGATGTGCGGTGCCTAATATAGAATGCCCGCCGCGTTGCTGGGAATAGCTTCTAGCTTGGCTTGAGTTACTTTTTAACAAGAATCGACGCGTCGAGACCGCATTAAAGCGGACCTCGCTCTCCCAGGACATGGGCGAGGCTCCCTAGGGATCTACAGGGCCGACCCGTTCACATCATAGACGAAGCCGCGACGACACCTCTTCTTAGCTCTCATATCGGCTGCGTAGTAAGCCTGTTTAGAAGGCGTTTATTCATCTTCTAGATGCATATAACGCGGCAGATGTCCATGCAACCTGCAAGCGGGTTTTTTCTTTTTAGATTAAGACGCAAGCTCTCTCGGCACAACCTGCTGGCTACGGCCGTTGCATCTGGTCGGGATGCGCCGTGGACGCTTTTAGTCGCTTTCGGCCCTCCCACCTGCTCGCGCGGGCGTAAAGTGATAGCTCATTTGTGTAACATATGATCCTCCTCTCGGTAGTGCTCGTTTCACAGCGAGCCGGACCCGCAATCTTACGATCTGAGATCGCTTGGAGGAGGTTCCGGGGGAGCAGGAATTGATAAGGGGATTTTCCTTGTTTTTTTCCTCTTTTTTCGGCGGTTAGGTTACCTGGGGGCTGGCTGGTAATGCTGCGACGATAGGACCGGATAAGGGGCTTAAGAGGCGGAGATGGGGTTGCGGACGTAGGGATGCTTGATCGCGGTTCAGAGTAGAAGCCGTTATTGGTCGGTAGGGTCGTTTAATGCAGTTTTTTTATATAACCACCTACCTACTAAATATTTTCACGGGGGGCGGAAGCGCGCCTATGGATGGTTGGTTACTGGGGATGTGGCTAGGCGGAAGTGGGTATGCTATACGTTCACGTCGTACGTTCTCGATGGTTTGGCGGCGGCCGCTTTATAGGTACATATAGGCGATTCGACGCTGAAGACCGAGGCATAATGCGTCGCTACTTCCACTCCGCAACCCCGGAGCCCGCTCCGAGGGTGCAGATATCGCGTGGCTGATGCAGCGGAGCTTTGGATACATACATAAGAGACATAGCAGGCATTAACCCACCATCCAGTAGCCATGGTGTTCGACATGTGCTTGGACTCGGGGCTAAGGTGATGCTGATAGTGAGTGCCGACGCGATCAATTCATTCACTGGCTTTGTCATAACAGGACCTCACGCCGCTATGCATTCTTAAAGAATTCTTTTCAAGTTATAAGTTGTAGCTATAGGTTGAAGCCCCGAAAGTTGTACCGGCTCCGGTGTTTCCAAATGCTTCTGACTTCGGACCAATTGTCAACCTGACAATATACTGCACGCCTGGTTACGATGATAAGTTATGGACCAAGATGCGACGAGAGGATTGTGAATGTAAGCTTCTCTAGGACGTCGTTTGTAGAGACTCGAACAATGACTCCTTACCTTATATATGATAGAAGTTAGATAGTTTCGTCAGGCTAGGATTGGTGCCCGACTTTTTCGAAATTTCTCTGAGATGAATTTGGAAACTTGTGACAATAACTATCCATACGGAAGAAAGCTATGTCATAGAATAATCTGAGATTTGTGATGTTCATTATGAGTACCTAGGTATTAGATGTTTGTATTATTTTTCTTTCTGAGGTATTAGTCACCCCCACTTACCTGCCATTTCATGAAGTTAACGAAGTACATCAAGTCATCATATAGATAATTCAGAGCATTCTCATATTCATTTTAAAAGTATGTCCAGGTATACATCGCACTACTATCATATGCAAATGAGACATTTATTTTTATTAGAAAAAATAGCAAAATAAAGTTTTTATCATGCTATGGATAAGTTAACGATGGAAGGAACATTGAAGTCATCGTCAGTAATGATCTGGGGAATGCGTGGTGGACAATACAATTTGTCAGCACACGGACCACATAGATAACCGTGCAATGCGAAGATTTAGGAAGCTGTGGAGAAATATCCTTGTCACCCCTGACTGGAGCTTTCCATCTTTTTTTCATTGGCAGGTATGAAACCTCACACGATAAACTCATTCATCAACGCGCCTTCTTTGATTGCTTTTTCATCTTCGAATTCAACAATGGTATCGGGTACCGTTCAATTGGATTCGTCGAACTCATTTAACTTTCATTGAATTCTCACGAGACAACTTTTTTGCTGGTCTATCGGCATTGGCAATTTGGAAAATTCGATCGATATCATCGGCGATAAATTATAGCACAGCACACCTGCAGCAAAGACAATACTCTAGTCTAGCGCCGCTATGAGAGCTTGGCTTGGCACTTCGTCTTGACGAGTATTTGATGAGGTGAACAATAGGAGACAAACGAGTTAACAATTGTCAAATTGATTCAAATTTGGACAGTTTATATACTATTGTGATTAGGTAAGTACGTACCCATTCGTCGGGCGATATCGAAGTCATGATGCGAGTGCAATTGCAATTCTCATTTGGTTTTCCACACCACTTTTATCTGATTGCCTCTGACTCCCGTCACTTTCGTTCTTCACCACGACGACTTTTTTTCATCACAACTTTCACAATGCCTTTATACTTCACTGTCTATTTCACTGAGAGGGGGGGTATGTAATTTCTGCGAGACGTATTCATCACATCCAAACACAATACGACACAATCGACAATAAAATCCATCCCTCGTATTTTGCCTTCTGATCCATTGTTCTTTCATATATACGCTTTTTTCATTACCATTCCTGTACATTAAACCCCAAATTATATAACGTTCTTTGACGTGCATACGATCCACTCCATTATCTATTGATTTCAGATCTAACGTCTTTGCGTTAGCTAGGTATAAAGCCATGGCGACAGAATCTGGAGAGACAGCGCAAGCTGTGGTCGACAAAGCAAACGGCACAGAACCTACAGAGCCTACTAGCTTCTCATGGCTGTAAGTAACCAACCTCACCCCCGCTATTTTGATTATCTATATTAATATGAAATTGAAGACAACCCCATGTGATCTTCGTCGTTATCTTCGTCGGAGAGGAAGAGGTTCCTTTTGGTATCCAGAAGGATTTTCTCTGCGCTAAATCATCCTTCTATCAAGCCCATTTCGCCAGCAATAAAGGTAGTGAGGAGACTGAGACCAACAAACTCGAACATGTCGTCCGATTACCTCAGGCAACCCCCGAAGTGTTCGGCTTCGTTCAGAACTTCCTATACACCGGAAAACTCTTCACCAATGCAGAGTCGCTTCCCGGTTATGATGTCTTAATCTCCACCTGGAAGCTCGGCCATGAGCTAGGAATTGATGGCTTGTGTGATGAAGCTCTCGCAGCAATGACTGAATGCCGACGAATCACTCAGCACATCCCCGCTACTCCTCTTCTCGTACAGGCATGGAAGGATGCTCCCGAGGGCTCTACCATCCGCACACTCCTGCTCAACTGGGCTGCCGAATATATCAGATCATCCGAGTCTCGTCAGGAGTTCACCAAGTCGCTCCCGCAAGAAGTGCTTAGTGAGCTCGTTATCGCCATGAGTCACTTGAACTCCTCGCCTGTCATACAGGTTAATCCTCTTCCTTCCCCTACCAATCATTCGCGCAGCAAGAATGTGCATTACCTCGAGGCTGAAGATAGCGACGGCGAAGGTCACTATAAGGCCCCGAAGCACCGCCACTCCGACTTTTCGGTTCGCTCTAACCAGAATGAGCGAAAGGCTGGTCCTAAGAAGTCCGCCCCACGAGTGTCTCTGCCGGCACCGAAGCCGGTTAAGAAGAGAATTAGTATGAGCCATGTGGACGAACAGCAGTATTCCTCCGACCAGAAGCTGAACTTCTGCGCTGATCTTCTCACTCGGATGCTGTCTGGTCCTGGTATGTCCCTTCCTGCTTCGCCCCAACTTATCGCTCTCATTCCGTGATCTTTGCATATACTGATATGATACTAGGCTTCTGGACTCGTCTTGTGGGACCCTTCCGCGAACCTGTCCGCCCTGTTGAGGACGGCGTGCCCGATTACCTCGAGAAGATCGAGAAGCCGATGGATCTGAGCACGATCAAGGACAAGATGGATCGCCATGAATACAACAACGAACAGGATTTCCTCACTGACATACGCCAAATCTTCACCAACTGCTTCACCTACCACAAGGAGGGCTCAGCCATGTGGGTGAACTGCGAGAAGTTCAAGAAGACCTTCGAAGACAAGTACAGCGCGATGCCTAAGTGGATCGCAAAGATGGAAGGCGACGAAGCCGCCTAATTTTCTTACGCTCAGACTTTTTGTCTTATAGGCGAAGGTCTGGTTACCTGGTCTATTGGTCTCCACACATTCGCATTTCCACACTCGCCCCTCGTATAATTCCATCCTAATACACCGAGGACGTTTTGACGAACCGGCCTTGAGATCGGCCTTCTCGGTTAGTCTTGTACTTGTATAAGGAGGGGGTTATATCCATTCCATTGGGCGTCTAGGAGGTTATTTCATGGTTGCTAGGGTTACTTATGGGCTAATTCTCGTGGCCGAGGGATTCGGCACGTTTGATACCAAGATTAGTTTTCGGTGAATTTGACACATTTGCATTTGCATTATAGGGTCGTGGCATAATCGCATGAAGGCTCCTATACTATTAAAAAAACGTCTCTGCTCGTCTATAATATGACGTCTACTAGTTAATTGACTGTACTGCGTCTTAATTGCAGTTCCTTTCAACCTGCTTTATTTTATGATGCAAAACTGTGACTCCAACATCTCACCAGCGATATGCTAACCAGCCGTCACTGAGGAACGACAATTAAGTCAAACTACTAACATCTGTGGAGTGACCAAGCTACCACAGCGACATACAGCACATCATCCATAAGCATTAGATCCAACATAAACATCATGATCAAGCCTCTTTGAACATTCCAAATTATCAACATAGCTCATGACATGAAGTGACCTACGGCTCTAACAATAGGCCAGACCAGTACTAGCAATGCCCTGTGAACGCCATCTACCACCTCATGGATCGTGGATCATCTACCGTATCGTCGTAACCCATCACCCGCCTCCTTCATTGAGCATCATACGCGCCTAGATCTTATACACTAAGTTTCCATCCGTGTACCTATATATTTCGTTAGTATATCTTATCGTATCAGGGGTCGTAGTAGTAAAATAGTAGGAGCAGTCACTTACATGATCTGATTCGCCTCATCCATCTTCTTAAGCGCCTTAACAGCCTCTTCCCTCGAGAAAGCATCCCCACGGCCCTCGACACGTCGGTTTACCGCAGTAATAACCTCGTCTACGTCCGCCGAGTCGTCATCGAATAGGTCCGTGTTGAGGAGCTGGCCTAACGCCGTTCGGAACATGGCGAGTCTTTCTGGGGTGATCGGGGCGTCGATGTTCATGTTCGCGGCGCTGGAGGCTAGGGCCGCGTCTTGCTCTTGCGTTTCCGTTTCTTGGGTATCGAGCTGTGAGGCAGGCACGGAGGAGGCGAAGGAGAGCTGCGATGTGGCGGGTGCGTTTGACGAGGACGCGGCGCCGCTTCGGCCGGGGCGTCGTGGCGTCGCGTTATATATATCGTCGTCATCGACAACGTCGTCGTTGCCTAGTTCGGGAGAGCGGGCCGGTGTGCGACTGCTTGCGCCGTTCGTGCGGCGGCTGCCGTTGGTTGATGGCTGCGCTCGGGAAGTCGTCCTGGTTGATGGGGCACTCTTTCCACGAGCCGTCGAACCTCTGTAGCTGGTATCGCCTTGGTCGTCATCATCATCGTCGTCACTATCGTCGTCTGATGCGTCGTCCTCGACTCGTTGGGTTCGTCTCCGCTTTCGCTTCGACTCGTCTTCGACAACTTCCTTGAACAGGGCGAAACGGAGGATTGCCTCGGCTGCTAGCGCGTCTCGGTCTTCTACTCGGTTCGAAAGTCGGGACTTGGCGTGTGCGGTGGCTAGACGGATGAGCGTCTCCAAGGTACGGACTGTCAAGGGAGATGTCCTCCTTTGGTTGCCTTCCATCTCGTCGTTGCGCAGGCCGACGTATATTTCCGCAATACGCTCCGACGCATCCTGGGTCAATACCGGCTTTACTCTGTTCTTCGCATACTGGATGTACTTCTTCATAAATGGGATACTTAAAACCTCTCTTCGCTTGTTGGCGCCGCGACCGGTGGTTATGGTGACACCGGCATGTAGCATAGCGTCGTATTTCTCGTAGACCTCGGTGGCCGTCTGCGTGGCGTCCTGGCTTTGCAGTGCGACACCGAGAGCTTGTTGGTTATTTTCGCGGACTGGGGCGCCTTCGTCGGTGCCGGCTTGTCGGTAACGATGCATACGTAGAACGTGCTCGGAGACTTGGCGATCCCGGGTGTCTTCGATATCATCCGTAACGACGAATAGAAGATCGAAACGTGATAATAGAGAATCTGGGAGGGCGATGTTCTTGTGAGGATCTTTGTGTGTATCGTACTGGCCGAAGATAGGGTTGGCCGCAGCAATGACACTGCAGCGAGCGTTGAGTGATGTATGAATACCTGCCTTTGCGATAGTGACAGTTTGCTGTTCCATAACTTCGTGGATAGCGACACGGTCGATATCAGACATCTTATCGAACTCATCAATACAGACAACTCCCCTATCTGCCATAACCATAGCACCAGCTTCTAATCTTCTTTCACCCGTTTCCTTATCCGTTGTGACGGCAGCTGTGAGACCGACACCTGATGAGCCACGACCGGTGGTGGCAATGGCCAAGGGGGCGGTATTGAGCACGAAACGCAGAAGTTGAGATTTGGCTGTCGAAGGATCACCAACCATGAGGATGTTTATGTCTCCTCTCAAATGTGTACCATTCTCTAGATTCTTCTCCATACCACCCAGCAGCATGAGCAAGATTGCCTTCTTGATATAATCGTGACCGTAAATACTAGGGGCCAGTGATTGCGACAAGAGTTCGAAGAGATTTCTTTTCTTAGCGACTTTGTTGATATTACGAATATCGGTGTCGGTAATAGTAGCCGTTGCTACACCTCCACTCGCTTTGGAGGAGAGAAGGACGATGTTGTTCGCTAGGATTATCGTTTTGAATAGTGCGCTGTTGTGGTTCGTATTTCGATTACCAAGTGTTCGGAAGATGCCCACAAGTTGAACTCTGTCGCCGGGTTTTACTTTGTCGACGAGGTCGTCATCTAGGATGACATCCACACCACGGGGTAGCTGACCAGCGGGGGCTCTCTCAGGCATTTCTTGTATCGATATAGTTTGATGATCTCTGTAAGTACAGAATCCGTACTCTGTTAGCAGTGGATTGCCCTCTTCATCCTCTTGAGGATAGACACTTGACGTTGTTACGCCGTTAGTCATAGTCTGATCACGATACTCGCGGAAGTGGAAAATATTCTTCGCCTCATTGTAGTGCACACTTTTGACGACTTTCGGTCTGATCAGCGAACATCTTGTGACGATACCTTCGATCGAAACCATGTGGTTTAGGTGATTGGATGACAGCGTCCTCGGATTACATGCGTTCAGACCGAAACTTCCAGCCCAAGCGCAGTAGTACAAAACATCTTGATCGGTTTGGTCTGGCCGTGCTTGCGGGATAGTCTTCACGATCTCCTTGAGGGCATGGTTGAACGCTAGAGTATAATCGAATGGATCAAATAGTAGGCCGTCTGCGAGTTCGGTGTTGTGATCGCGAACATGATCTATGTTGACTACTAAACGCTTTTGATTCTTCTGAAGCATCAGGATAATATCGGATCGGTAGCTCCTCGCACGTGGATCATCTACACAGAAACATGTTGGTTAGCATAGTAATGCCAGCGTATGGTTGCTGGCAAAACCCACGAGGATCGAGGAACTCCTCGGCCAAGCGAATTCGTTCCTTGGCCGCTTCATCTCGAAGCATAAAACTGTCCATGATGCCTGATCTTCTTCTGTAGTTGGGTTCGTGAATTGTAGAGAAATCAGGGAAATCGGTTACGGCGTAGTATGAGGCAGTCTGCTCCTCAAATTTTGTCGTGGGATGGATATCAAGAGATAGGATTCAAGTGGGGGGAGGTTTCCAAGGTTAAACTTGGACTGGAATTGGTTGTTTGGGAAAAGGAAAGGGGCACTGGAGCAGAGGGGAACCAAAATCCATGTCGCGTTCTTGACCGCGTTTTTCGCGTGTCGCGTTTAAGTGGTTGCAGATGCCCCCGCTTGATTAAACCTTAAGAGGGCAGTAGCTTCCTCCGATTATCTCCGTGTTCCTGGATTATATAATCTCATTGTAGGTCTTACCTTGTCACTGTCTAATTCCGTGTCTCAATTCTTGACATTTGAGAATCACATTGAATTCTGTTATAAACATTTAAGTTCCTTGATTGTCTTGGTTGGTAAATACCAAGACGGTGTCGCTGGAAAGACAAAAATATCTTACTATGTGTTGTGTACAAAGGTAGCAATTCAAAAATAAGTGAATGTTATTCAATTGAACCAAACATTGCGATGGTTCTCGCAACGAACGTCAAATTTCACTTCGCATTGTCGCATCGCTCTCTCAATTGGGATTTATCGTACCTATTTAGGTTCTTCCTCTACGTATTGAGATCTAGAATTGTAATTATAAATCATTTACGTAAGGTGATTCCAAAGTGTTTCATGCATTCTGATCAAGAGAGCACTTGCCTTAGATGATTGATTGGTGTGACAGACCGGTGAAAGCGTTATCAGTTTCCTAGTGAAGGCAGGCGCATAAATATACCGACCCTAGGTACCTGGTACTGGCACTCATAGTGGCCTAAGCGTGTCGGTCCCAGCCGAAGCTACACCTAAAAGCGCCCCCCAATTCAGTCATCCTGACGGAAGTCGCTACATCCATACTACTTCTAATTCATGCGGCGACAGTTGCAGAAGTCGTAAACTTAAACTCAACAACAACATTTCAACAATTACCACGACACTTAAACCTGGTTCCTATACGTCGCTCTCGCTTCCGAATCTCGGGGTTGGGGTTTGCACTGCTTCTGGCAAAGTAGGGAGCTGGAAATAAGAACGGAAACATGGCAGTAGGGCTCTCAAACGGCCGCCATGCCGCTGACGAGGAAGCTCGTGCTGAGGTCGACGTGCTCAACTCGCGACTTGAGAAGACTACCCAATTGACCAAGAAGATCCAAGCATGTCTAGGAAGATTAGAAGCTACTGGGAAGAGTGTGCGAGATGTGTCAGGTCCTCTTACTGGCGAGACTAAGAAATTGCAAGTCTTAGGGAATAGTCAGTTCAAACCCCCTCCCCCTCACCTCACCCTCACCATTTGTTCCCTACTATCTCGTATGTCGTGGCATACTTCTTGATACTGACTTCGCAATCATCCCTTAGATATCGAAGCGGTCATAGCAGCTATTGAGCGACTTCGCCAGCCCGCCGATTCGAAGAACGATGAGGAAGCCATCATCCGCCAGGGTCCCGAAAAGGCCGGATTATCCAACTACCTAAACTCGATCAAGAGATTGAACAAGACGCTAGATAACATGAAGAGTTCGAACCTACGCGCGAATCAGCAGACGATGGCCGACCTCCAACGTTTGATCAAATCCGGTAATACCCAGCTAGAAAATTCGTTCGACAAGATGCTGCGGGGGGAGACACCGCGCTCAATTGAGCCGCTGCAGTACACGACTAAGAATACACCGTTCCCCCTCTTGTCCCAAGACAAAATTTCGCGCCTAAGTCTTATGAATTCTTACGTGTCCGGTAACTCATTGTCCGAAAACCCACTAATCAAAATCTATGCCGACGTGAGGGCGCAATATCTGTCACAAACCCTTATAAACCTTGCATATGCGAGCGTCAATACCGCCAAAAAGAAGAGTCCCGACGCTATCTACCGGGCCGGCACCAATGGTATTGGCATGTACGCTCAAGCGATGGAAGGCTTATTTGTTGCCGAATACGACAACATCTGCAACATATTCATGCGACAGGACTGGGGCCCGGCTTTTCAAATGACCTGTCAGGCCCCGCTGGCTGAATTGGCGAGAACAATCCGTGAACTAAACAATCACATCAAGGCCCATCTCAATACAGATTGTTACCTCGCATATGAGGTTATCGAGATTATGTCTAATCTGTCCAACAATATCGAAGAGCGCACGGGCGAACTCAAAGCTACCTTGGCCGCCGCATTGAAACCAGTGCGTGAGACAGGCAAGTCTTCACTTGCCGAGCTGCTCGAAGACACGAAGCGAAAGGTGGGGGGCATGCAAGCCCTCCCCGCCGATGGCTCGCCAGTCCCTGTGATCTCCGAGACGATGCAACGCTTGCAAACCATGGTTGACTTCCTCAGACCAATATCTAGCATTATGATATCCTTAGGCGACGGTGGGTGGAAGTCGGCCGCAGCGGCGAACACTAGTATGGACGGAATACCTAGTTTGGCCTCGTTCGATATCGGCGCTGATGGGAAGGAGATCTTCGCGCATTACTGCACTGATACGATAGATGTGTTGATGTCGGCGCTCGAGCAGAAGGCGAAGGTGTTACTGAAAGGGAAGTCGGTTTGGGGTGTTTTTCTGGCCAACAGCATGACTATCGTTGAACGCATGGTTCGGGATTCCGATCTAAAGCCGCTTTTAGAGGGTAGGCTCAGTAGCCTGGAAGGTTGGCGCAAGAAGGCGAAGTCCTACTACTCCGACGCGTCCAGAGACGTGTCGATGCACTTGTTAGATACGATCCACACGAATCGGTCCCAGCGACCCGCTTCGGGTTCATCCGAATCCACGTCGATCCTGAAAGGGCTGAGCGGCAAGGACAAGGACAACATCAAGTCCAAGTTCCAACTTTTCAATGCATCATTCGACGAGCTAGTGGCTCGGCATAAGACTTTCAGCATGGAAAAAGAAGTGAGGCAGATGTTCGCGAAGGACGTGCAGCAGATGCTCGAACCTCTTTACATTCGCTTCTGGGACCGTTACCACGAGATAGACAAGGGCAAAGGCAAGTACGTCAAGTACGACAAGTCGTCAATCGCCGCTGTCTTCCTCAGCCTCTATTAAGCAGGAGGTACCGAGACATCTGCCGACGATTGCGACTGTTAGGAATCCGAATCATTTGAGCGTCACGAAAATGTCCCAGACGAATCCTGCGAAAGCCTCGCATGTGGCGATCATCAGACGATTCCTGTGGCATATGTATGCTACAATATAACCCAGGGTTGGAGTTGTAAGTTAATATCTATTTATTCCCGGACATGCTTTACATGCACGGTAGCTAAAACCTGAAAGTGAAGCTTGGATGGGAGTGGGGGTCACAAGGCCAAGGTGACTGAATCGAGGAAGGATGCACCAACGAACTCCGTTACGGTACCAAAGATTTGGAAATGCATGCACCGACGGGCGACTCTTGTTTTCTTTTCTTCATTATTTTGTTTAGAAGTATACCGTATACCCTTTCGGCCCGCTCTGGAGTTTGGGAGAGAGTAATGTTGCATGGAGGATCATCTGCCGGACCTGGTCATACATTATTCAAGAGTATCCTTATATCGAGAGTGGTCTGATGAGCTGTATCCGACGTAAGACGGGTCTACTGTCGTGGGGAGCAGCTCCACTAGGCCGGATCCCCAGAGAAAGATGAGATATCAAAATGTGATATGTGACTAATTGCTGCTGGGCTAGACAAAAAAGATACGTGCCTGCATCGACGATCGAGGGAACATCAAGGTCATGGGGAAACCCGTCCCCAAAGTAACGCCTTTTCAGCGGAAACTCCTTCGCCATAGATTCCAAACCATGGGAATTCTTGTGGGACTGGGGCTAATCTGCGTTGCTATCGCTTGGCATTCATTGCTTGGGTAATTCCTTCCCTACTCGGTCGACCTGCATGCAGGAATCGATGCTTTCCCAGCAGGGTCCGGGCCTTGGCCCCTCAAGGTGAGGTCGGTGAATTTCGGGTCTAGCTCTGGAGTTGATGTGCAAGGGAGCAGCAGCGGCGACCGCCAGAAACCGTCACGATTCGCGCGCTGCGTCCGGACCATTCCCACCATAACCATATGGTATCCCAAGGGATCCAAGAGGACCGGGCTCACCTTGGTATTATTGATTAATTCTCTCCATTGCCGCATCCGTCTTTCACTTCCTAGCCAAGTGGACCACCAAGTAGCAATGTGGCTCTGGCCCTAGACCCTCCGTGCGTACTTGAATAACCTGGAAAATGTACCCCTCTTTCCTAGGGTATACCAGGTATACCAGTTTAGGTATTGTGTCTCAAGCGTCCGTCGTTTTCGAAGTCCTCCGCGATCTTGACCTAGGTATGATATGGCACATAAAACCCACGCACGTAAATCTGGCTAATAGCTCGCGACCACTCAGTTCCGCTAGACCCTGGATGATTTGCTCGTTACACAGCAGCAGGCAACAGGACAGCGCAGCGATGCCCAATTCGACGTCCGTATGGCCCCACAAGATCCGTCGATTCCTACAACTTGGGAGAACTGACGAGACCGCTGCAAGCTAGCTAGCTGCTACCCCGGCCGGTCTTTCCTGGTAACTGGTTGGCTACGCACTACCTACGCGCATTTACATGCGTATTGTGCCTGTTGTTGCCGTATGTTGCACGGACAGAAGGCGGGCAGAGAGAGTATAGGAGCACAGACTGTCAATCTCATTCCCCAAGAGTCTAGTTCGCTCGACCGCCCGTAGCCTACTAGTAAGTCTTGCAGCCAGTTCGCTGGTAGCTAGGAACAAAAAGCAGCTGCGGCGAATAAGAGACGGCCTACATTATGTTCTTCTGCAACCCGCCATGCAGGACCGGACAGGACAGGAACGATTCACGCTGCATTGACCACACACCCTGTCCGTCCGTGCTCCACTGAGCTCAACAAGACCTTCGCCCCCTTCCAACGCGACATCGCCAAGTCTGCTGCTTTGCTGCCATGCATGCTGCAGAGCGTCCGCTAGCGCCCTTCCTACAGGGCTGGGACTACCTAATCGCTGCAGGCTGGCGGAGCGCTTCTCGAAGCCCGCAAGCCCGCTTGCTTTTTTCCTTCCTCTTAGATGATGCGGACGTGGTTTGGTTGGAATCTGTTCGCGCCATGTAGGGACCTACTAATGGATGGGCGTATGTATGTATGTGTAAGGCCATTCACACGTCGGCCAGCCAATCCTTCCCCGGAAAGAGAGAACCTTGCGATAATATCGATATTAATAGGGGGAAAGCCATATCTGCGAGACGAGAGCAGTCGAATCCGAAGGTTCCATGATAACGAGAACACGCGGCATGCCATCTCCCTACTCGCCTTACCGTATGTAGGTAGACCGTCCCAGAAGCTTGTTGGATGACGATGGCTTCCGCTGGGGTTTCATCGCCATTGAGTAAAGACTCTATCAGATATCAGAATGCACATCGATGATTCGATAACCTCCCCACCGACCCTAAAATCGATCGAGTCGGGTTCGCCCTTCCGCGTTCGGGTTGATTGGATCTCGGTCGTGGATGGGGGACAGGTTCGCCCAGTGAGTGGAAGGGGAGGGGGGGCCCAGCAGGGCACCCTATCGATGCTACTCACTTATTCCCCGGGATTGACGGAGCTACATGACATTTGGGATCAGTCTCGTCTGCTTTCGTCCGTCTACCGATGTTGCTGTTGACACCCCCTGTCCTCACCCGCGCAGCCTTCGACTTTATTCTGTTTCATTATGCCGAGGGAAGAGGCGAGAATGGCGATGGGTAGCTGATGGTAGCTTTGGTTGCTCCCATGATCCATCCCGGTTCATGGGTTAATAGCTCATGTACATGATAATGATGTATACATAGAGTCACTGGTAGACGTGAGAGGAGCTACGTGGCCTGCGCTCGCCCATTATACCATGCGATGGCGAGACATTGTATCTCGTAATCCATTTAATACCGCGAAACATATATCCCAAAGAGGGAAGCACAATGCGGTACTGGGCAGTTTTGCCCGATAGCTACCAAGCAACGCAGCCTGCTTAGCTACGGTCTTGTCCCAAGATGCGGCGTAAGCACGTTACACACACGTATAGGGTAACCCGTAAGCAGGGTCGAGAGTGGTAGTCATCGACTAAATTCGAGACGCATGTCAGACCCAGATCCCGTATTAGCAGTAATCAGCATCGACATCATGATTTATCCATGTTTCGGCTCCATGGACTCCGACAGAATTACGTCCGCCTCTGCCGTTGCCTTACGGTGGCCGAATGAACCGAAGCTGTTACGGCGCCGATGGTCGATGGGGGCCGTCAGTAACTATATTTGGTGGATGAGACCTTTGATATGCAAGCGGACCGGGATTCTACGTGCTTGGGATCGTAGCAGGGAGTGGGTCACGGAAATGTGGTACTAGCAACGGTAAAGACGAGGAGAAGAACATGGGATTTCTGGGGTATCATAGAGTGTATCATAATTTATGCATTCATTTATTGATTCGGTTCTCGTAGCATGCCTTTGGTATCATCGAGAGTAAGCACAAATCATCACAGATTGCCCGCGTGACAAGGCATCGAATATAAAGAAAAAGTAGACGGAAATCACATGTTCCTAACAATGCCCAATTCTCCCCCCAAAAGAACAAATCAATTTCCCTTCGTAGAAACTTTCCCATGCCACCATGTTTAGTTTAACATTCCGGTGGGCGTGGTACTTCGACTTCTTCCTCCTTGGCGGACGTCCAATTCTCCCGCCGACATGCACCTAAACCATGGTAAACGCCCTAGGGTTCCCAAACAAGGCTCCGGGAGCCCCTCTCCCCCCTCAGATTGACTCCTAGCCCGCGTTCGTCTGCGTATGATTTACCTCGCTTATCCGGCTAGGGGCTCTACCACCACGATCCTGACCAAGGAAGATATGGATAGCAGCAAAGGGAAATCCCGTCGCTGCTGCGGGCCCATCCGGCGCTATAACGAGGCATTGTGGAGTGTGTCCTCTGCTAGCTATTCCGAGAACGCGTTGGAGAGGAACGTAGACGGTGGGGGAAAATGGGAAACCAGAAATCCCATGGCGCCGGAAAATGTTCGAAGTTACACCGTACCTAAGAGGGAAGACAAATAATAACCAAAGAATAGGGAAAAAAAGAAAATAGTAACGCGAGTAAGAAAATAGCAACCGTAGATCCCAAGCGCCCCAATATGATATTCAAGTTCCTTGCTCTTCGCAGCGCCCAAAATGTCACACAAAAACAAGTACCAGTAACCAGCTACCCCGTAATCCCTGCAGAAATAAAAAAGCGCTGCTCCATATGAACTCCAGTTCGCATCCCAGGGGTCCCGTCCCAAGCTAACGTCAAAGAAGGATGCGTTAAGAAAACGGAAAAGTAGACGAGCGGAAAAACTAAAAAGATAGGTGCAACCAACGCAAGCGCATGGCTAGGTTATGCAACGAAGGTGGTACAGGAGGGGTGGTGGTGGTGGTTTGCGTAGTGGTACATTGTTGTGAATTTGATTTGATTTGATAGGTAAGTAAAGGTTCGAGAAGGTGAGCCGTAACGAGAAACAGAGCTTTGGGCTAGCTGCGCGGACGAGGGAGGGAAAGTCGAGAGGAGGGGAAGCGAACGTGTGGTAACGAGGAGTTGCAGTGCAGTTTGCATGCTGCAGCATACGTGATACAACCAACGCAGGCTTCTCTGGCTACCCAACCCCGGCCGCTATCCTTGGGTGGATGACGGACAAGCAACCCTTGGGGAGGGCACGGTACGGTACTGGTATTATATTCCTGAGGTAAGGTTGTCACACACGCGCTCGCACCCTCTCTCACACTTCGTCGTCAGCCTTGCATGCGGGGCGGGCGAACCAAGGTCAAGGTGAGGATTGTTGGTTAGGTAACTCTGTAATGACAGTGGACTTTGTTTGGCGCGCGGCACCTGTATAAGGACGGATTACGGTGCCGGGGTGGTTTTTCATCGTGGTCGTCGATTTTTTTCCCTTTCTAGTTCCTTCGCGGGCGGAAGTTTTCCTCTCCGCCGGCCTACGCAGCTAAAGGAGTGGCGCGGAAGTATGAGAGAAAAAGACAACACAAAATTGAGAAGAGGCTTCTCGGTGGTATCGTTGCTGCGGGGAAGATATGGATATAATGAGGAGGGGTATATAGTAGGAGGTCTTGGTGTCTTTGTTGTTGATACATGTGACAGTAGCCGGAGGAAAACTACTCAGACGGTGTTCGTCCTCCTCAGTGGCTTGTCACGTTCCGAGGAGATGGAAGACGGAGTTCTTAATCGGGACACCGCGGGCAGGCGTAGTTGCTGCCGCAGTAATCATGGGTTCCGAAGTCGACTGCCTTGCAGCAGAACGTGCAGCACTGGTTGACGAGAGGTTGATCTTCCTTGACGCACATGGTGACGGACAGGAAGCCGAAAGGAGTTTAGGCTGCGTGTCTGGATTTTGGTCTTGGTGTTGAGGGTATGGTGTCTTGACTCTTAATGAATGAGCCGCGTCACGTTTATATAGACGAATTCTATCTGATATGGTAGAGTATACGAGTATGGGTCAGGTTAAAGTGTATAAGAGTCGCGAAGTAGCAACAAGTAACTGTATGTTGTCTTGAATCTTCTTAAGTTGATTCAACAAGTGGATATCTCAAGAGTTATAATGAAGCGGGAAAGCAATGCTTTAAATATTTGATTAGAAGCCCGTGAGACTGATGATCTACTTAGGATGTGTGGGCTACTTGAGTTGGGATGGGACCAAGTTTATATATGTGCCCATCATGGACGTCTGGCTAACGTAGTCGAACAGATTTTCTCCTCGATGATGGAAGATAATGACAAGGCCATCCACTCAACTGTCAAGGCACAGGGTCCGGGGACTAGGGCCAGGGGTATAGACCTACAAAGAAGGAAAGAAGCAAAAAGAAAAGAAACATAAAAATATTAAAAATATTAAAAATACAATAAATCAAAAACAAGGCTAAAATTATTATAATCGATAAATTAGATAGTCGATGCACCTTTACCATCGATGGAGGTACCTAAGTAGGTACTAGGCAGGCTACAAAAAAGGGAAATTTAGCTGCCCAATCTCGTCAAAGGTAGCCTAAGACTCGATCGCATAGGTGGACTTTGCATACCTGAACCTCACTAAAAGAGGGGAAGTGGTAGGGAGAAAAAAAAGGGGGGGGTCAAAGGAAAAAAAAATATAAAAAATGTACAAAAATTCAAGGGCTAAGAGGGATTTGATTCTGGGTACCTAGATACCGTTGCATCCAGCGGTGTGGCATGATTTAGGGTCACGAGGCACTGGGGATTATTAGGGAACGGGATTTTTTTGCTGACTGCCCAGATGCAATTTGTGCTGCTGCAAACAGATCCATCAGTCCATCAACGTTGCGAAGTATCGCAGCACGTAAATCCCGACCTTGGAACGGCATGTGTTACTTTGTTAACCTCGATACCTTGCTACCTTGATGGCCCATCTTTGCAAAGATCGTCCATTGGTCGATTCGGCATCCTTAATACAGAAACGTTCATCTTTTTATCGGGGTTGTGTACCTATCGTCGAACAGACCGGATCGTGCCCTTGACCTTATTAACGAACCAGAGACAACTAACCCGATGCGGCTCTTACAAGTCTTATAGGTTACAGGTCTTACACACGCCTTCAGGGCTTAGACATTTTCATATGCAGTACCCTAAGAAGTAGTTACTAGCCGCTGTACCTAGCTAGGTCTCAAGGTGAAAGACTTGCAGACTTGCAGACTTGCAGAACTAAATCACGGACTGACATGTCAATTACATGGTCCTCCTCTATTGTAGCCTTATTTCCTGCAAGGTACCTTATCAATATGTCCGTCCGACGTGATGTCGCGAGGGGATTGGGCAGAAGGGAAATGAGGGTAACCAAAATTTTACGGAGGCGAACACCGGCGGAACTTCTACGATGCAAAAGGAAAGAATTGAAGCGAGGAGATGGAAACCGGCGAAAATAGAAGAGAGAAAAATGTGAGCAATTGAGAAAATTACTAGGTATGCATGACGCTTCTACGCTTTCGAGAATTGAATACCGATACGAGCAAAAAAAAACTCGCAGCAGGTAGGGTCTAGCTCAGAGCCTAGCCCAGCTGTACGGGTCAGGTCGATAACGCCACGGGATGTATGTATGTAAGTGTGTAAGTGTTGTCTGTATGTAGGTAGTAGACATACCATGTATGTACGTAGGCTGCGTTCACGATTCTATTCTTAGCTTCAATATCGCCGGTACCTTATAGCCTGTATGTCTGTAAGTAGTATAATATACGAAATACGTATCCTCCGAAGTTAATCCATGAGACAGCGAGGGTATGATCTCGGACTGGAGAAAGTAGTTATCAGCATAGCTTATTATTGCAGATTGGTATACAGTTTCCAAATGCAGAGCTGTATGCTACACTGAAGGGATGACTGCATGTTCAGGTGCATAGGGTTATTGCTCTTGGCGTCGAGTTGCTGAGAGAGAGCCAGGCGCAGGTGCTTCGTTACGCTTTAACGAAGCATACAGGTCATAAGTGAGATAAGCCCTTCATGTAAAAGCGCAAAAGTGTCTTTTTTTTGCGTCAGGGCTCTTCACACAAGCTCCCCCATGTTCACATCCAACATCCACAGGTGCGTAAAAAGTGCTGGATTTTGAACGTTGAACATGACAGCCTGCAAGGTCTCGCAGCAGATCCTAGCTAGCTGAGATTTTATTCGGTATACTACCTGTACTTACCTGTATCTGTGGGCTTAGGATGCGCGCACGGCCAATTGGACCTTGTAGAGACGGCCACAAGGCAACCGGACAAGCTGCACTTAGCGATTGATTAGTTAAGTGATTTGCTGTGTGCATACAAAGTTGGCAGTAAGCGGCCATTGGAAGGAGCCAGCTGTTCCTGAGTCACAATCACAGACCGCAGGCCGCGAAGCTGGGTGTTGGGTAAGTTTCCAAGTTGGTAAGGTTGGTAGGTATTGGATGTAAGTCCCGTCATCGTGGAGCCTCGAACCTCGATTGCCCCTCGGTGCCCCTCGTTTGGCTCTGTTTGGTCGAAACAGAAAGAGGACACCGATTTCCTAGTTAGCTGACATCACACCCCTTAACCCAGGGACGTCATCTCGGCATATGTCGACTGACAATCTTATAGTATAGTATACCTAGATAGTATACTCACAATCTATATTTCTATACTATACCGGTTATAGTACCGCCGCTCACCAACCTCGACCCTCGACCCTCTCAAATATTACAGTACCTACAGCAGTACCTACCTTAACCTGCCTTACCTAGCGGTTTCATCAACCCTTAGATTAGACCCTCCGCCCCAAACGTCAACGACTATCGATGCGGGCCGACGCGTCCGAAGTTCGGTATGGTACCTCACGCTTATCTTATCCCGTGCGCTTCGTAAGGATCCATGACTGGAATTCGCAATCTCACTAGGTTGAAGATGCGAGGTGAGCAGAGCACGTGGGTAGGCGAAACCGAGTTTGGGGTCATTGGTGCCGCTCTACTGCAGATGATGGTAAGCCCTACCTTGGAGTATCTACGTCAATCGCACTTCTGTGCCCCGGGGCTGTTTTGGCAGTGGCTTGGCCTCGGTTCCATCGGCATTCGCGCGCGCGCACCAATGTCTGCATCGTCTGTCACCTCGAGCAGGCTCGGGAATCCTCTAATCGTTACCTAGCAGGCGCCTCTGGGGGCGCTGTTTCAGGGTTGCATACGATAGGCGACGTTGCCGATCAAGCTTGTCTGTTTGTCCTGGGATCGACGCGGAAGTGGATACATTTTTTTTGTGGCCTCTGGCACTTTGATCTCCTCCGGCCTTTTCGTGCGAAGAGGAGAATGACGGGGTTGGGCAAATACCAAGCACACCAAGTACCCACAATCTGGACGAAGGCCAGGGGATCGCGATTGTGATAGCTGCTAATCTGCTAGTCTGCTAGTGTCGGTGCCAAAGTCCAAAAGTCAACGTTGTATTCCTTCGTGCCGTTCCATCTGCCATCTGCTTTGCTACGCCAGCGGGTTCGTAAAACCCACTTTGTTCGGAACGTCGAGCATTGGGGGATAGTAGGATAGTAAGCGGGGGACGGACCTCTACATCGTCGGATGCGATGCGACTCACTACTATACCCAGGTAGCTACGTTAGAAGATGGAAGATGCCCTAGCTAATCATCGAGACACGTTCGTTTGCTAAGGAGCAAAGGAGCAACGGTGACGGTGATCATATGTACACACAAACTACCGCAGGAAGCATGTAATGGTGCTCAAATCCCATCTCGGCGGCATCCAATCAACTCCTTGTCTTGTCCGAATGGGCAAAACGGGTTATTCACCCCCCCTCCGCATCTGGAAAGTCGCGATAGCGCACCAAACAGGTAATTCCTTCACACGTAATAGGCTAGCCCGCGTTTCAATTGGGAGAGAGGCTGTCTCGAAGGAGAAACAGTGGTCAGCCCTCGAGCAGAGCGCAAAATAAAAAGCACTAAGCAGGCGTAAGCACTTAAGAAGCACAAGCACGGAGGCTATTACATCTGACATCTCCAACTTTCGCCTTGCTGCATATGCAGAGGTCCAGCCCTCAGGCCGTCAAAGCCCCCCTTGACGCCCGCGAGGACTTACTGATACTAACTTAGCCATGTATGCTCAATGAGTGCCAATACGTGCCAATATGTGCCAGTATGATGAGAAGGTGAGAGGACAAGTTGCAGCCGAGGACCCGAATCCCACATCTCCGGCTGGAACGTAGAACACCTAGAACATCTATGTACTTGCCGTGGCTGCCGTGGCGCCATGATAGGAGTCGTCACGGTCTAGCGCTTTGGTAATGGAGCATTGTCCAATCAGCGGGTCGCGACCGACCTTAAACTAAATCAGGAGACTCCCGGTTCATCAGTAACGGCGTCATCGGCTGGGCGGTGAACGAGAATAAGGACGCGACGAGAAAGAGACAGGATTTCGTGCGAAGGGATGCCGAAGAGCGTGGATGACAAACATCCAATGAGGGGTTGCGCTGATCACGATTTACGGCCTGCCAGTTCCATTGCCAATTCCAGTTTCACCATTTCACTATCGACGATATGGTCGAGGTGATTCCAATTACATGTGATTGGATTCTGCAGCGGACCTGGGTCCGTGAGCGAGTACAGTACCTACTTTATCTATGTACGCGAGTGAGAAGGATACGTTAAACATCCTGACATCTTGATATCCATCCCACCAGGTTCGTGAGATGTCCACCTATGTTGTATAACACATATATGTAAATGCTACCTAGGTAGGTATGTGCACGGCGTCGTGTCCCCCTCCTTATTGCCATCCATGGATATTACACGACCCAGGTGCCTTGTATACATCATAGTGCTACACTTAAGGGGGATGTTCTGTAGCACACATTTTGACGCATTTGACACATTTGACACAGAAACTTGATACTCGACACTCGATATTATATCAACCACTTATATCTTATACCCGATACATTGGATGTACGGAAGGATGCATATCCTAAAACCCCAGCCAGAATCTTGGAAAGCACCGCCCGGGGCGCCCCGCGCCTCAGGCTCAGCCCGCCGGAACGGATCAGCTGTATGGTTCTCCAGAAACTTGCGCCGGGGGAAGGAACAATGATCTGGAGGTACGTGCCTACCTGGTTAGTATGGATGTACGTACATACGATTATCTGGAGGGAGCGACTGGGATACCAGGACTACGGATATTAGAATAGGACCTTTAACTATTACCTATTCGGTATTAGGGCATATTATAAGGTCTAGTAGCGTATTATGTACCTCTTCTAACCTTCTAACACCAAAATGTTAAAACTCACCTCTCAAATTTACACCAATCCATACACAATTCATACATTCACCACATTCACCGACAGTCCTCCGGCTCCCACTGCGTACCACGATCCTTTCTCGAAAAATAACGCCATTCACAACCCTTATTGCAGATATCGATATCGTTTATCTGCCTCTCCACGTTTTTGCCAACGTCACACTTACATACACATGCACGATGTGCATAGTATGCATGTAATTGTACGTCGATCAACCTACATTAAGCGATGCTGGCTGCTGTTACTCGAACGATTCTTGATTATCGTTACAGCCTTCTGTGACCTTCTGTGGCCAATCTCTCTCACGTTTTCCATCTTACTTCTCACCGTTTTTACTTACTACCCTTGTCCTGCCAATGGCATACCTTGGTATATATTAACACAATAAATTATGTAATCCTTTTAATATCTCGCTTACCGCATTGACGTATGAAGCATGCGGAAGAACTAAAAAATCGTACAGCCCTAAAGCTCGTGGGATCGTGGGATGAGGTCGACATCCCTGGGACGATGTTTTTGATGTGTCAACTCCGACTACCTGTCGATGCATTTTCATAGGTCCGGTTGTGCGGCTGTGCATGTTGTGAGGCATCGTGCTTCATCGGCTCAACCAGTCTGCTCCCGGATCTACACGGCATCATACGTATCGGTCATATATGAGCTTCAGCCAGGGAAAAATACGAATGCCTACCTGCCTAGCCAGGCAAGTCGATTTTGACTGCTAGCGAGATTGCCGAGACTGGCTGCAGGATTGACACTTCAACCACCACGTCCAATGGCAAAATTTTCTCTTCGGCCATCTATCGACGAGAACAAGTCAATTAATTTCAGTCGCATGAGGCTCGGTCCCGACCAATCTCGACGCTAAATTTTAATCTTGAAAGATCCTGCTTGTCATCTACTTTGGTATACGTTCCGGTCGCAGGCTCGCACTTAGACGCCATAAGCGTCAAGTGAGTTATCACCAACCTCGGGCTCTGAGCTACATCCTTGACACAGCAATGTACGCCCAAATACCACATGGTAGGTCGGTTATTCCCATGTTTACAGAGGCGCTCGCCACTTGGTCTCTTGAGAATATGTTCAGTATAAAAGACTCGCAAGAGCCTTTTCTCCCGGGGATTAGATCTAGTTCTTAAACGTACGTATCTCGTCATGAGCGAAAGGTGGCGCCTAAAGCAGGTTCTCCCCGGAAAGATCGGGTATGCTACTACTGATATTGTATCTGTCTTACGAATAGCCTTAAACGAACTCACCTACATGTGTCCTACATCCTTCACTCCAGACTATTGGCCCCCAGTTGAATAAAGGCTCGAGTATGGGCTAGGATATTAGGATATTAGAGAACGATTTGAGTGCAACAGCATCCTTTCTCCTAACCTAAATCCGGTATTCTAGAATCCTCGGCCCCGTCTCCTTCTCCCCTAACTATAGCACCTATTAACTCATCCCACGACGCCAAGGAGGTATTCGGCGCTAACCATTTCCCCTCCATGGGCATCTACAGTGCTGTGACATCATCATCGAAAGACCACCATTGCGGTGGAATTGTCGGAATTGTTCAAATCTACGAAAAATGTGCCCCAGCTCCACAGCGGTTTATGGCGGGTACAACCGTCTGTACTTACAGGTCAGGGGTCTTGAAAGAAAAAAAAAAGAAAAATAATCTTCAAGGCCCTTGTTACCTTCAAGGCTTGACCAATCCCAATTGACTACGGCCAATATACTCTCATGTATATCCTAGTCTACAATGGCTGGCGCTTCAGAGATAACATGTCGGCAGCCAATTCGGACTTTGTCCAAGGAGGCTGGCTGTATTGAGAAGGACATCACGCAATGCATGACCTAGTTGGTTTCAAAACACCTCTATGGCAAAGTCTTGCATCATCTGGATGGAAACATGAGGCTAAATGATGTTATGGGGAAAGTCCTTAAGCATACTAACTTCGTGTCCGTCTCTGATAGGCACAGCCGTTCGTTGTAGCACTAATAAGATGTCATGAGAACTAAGCAAACATCGAGGCTCGATATCTTGCGGAGTTGAATTTCGAAGCTGGGGATGATCCTCACCTATTCCCGATTTTCTCCGTCAATGAATGGATAGAGGGCGTTCGAGTTTGAAGAAACCCCGCCTGACCTACCTTTCAGCAGTTTGGCCTCGCAGCTAATGCGGCTTCTAGCGAAGATCTCGAATAACACTGGCTGGCCTTACCGTAGCGTCTTCTCTAGGTAGACTTTACGGACACACCAAAACACGGATTTACATCCCTTCTACGTATCAGATCTTACGCGTCTGCCTTCCTAACTCGTCCCGTCAGCCAGTCAAGATCTGACGAGATGAGCATCGCAGTGCCCTTGGCAACCGGATCATACGAGTATCTACGAGATGAAAAGAACAAGAAAAGAAATAAGAAACGAAGATAAAATAAAGGCCAGTCTCATTAGCTCGATGAGAATCCCTGGCCATTTGGATATCATCCATAATTTCCGCATATTCCAGAACAGTCGCGCTCGACCAATCGTCGACGACCTGTTTCTGTTGCACGACGTCAAGGGACCGATTTCAAGACTGGTCGGTGACTTGAGGGTGTCATGCAGGAAGTAAGGGCACAAAGGTGACTCTGCATTGGGGTATCAACCAATATATATCCCTCATGGTGGTGTGTGCATCACGATGCTTGGCTAAGACCGAGTTGATGGATGGCACTCTTTGACCCTTCTCGAAGTCAATGTCGTTTTGCGATTTTGCGGTTCTCTGTGCATCCGGCAAGTCAAATCCGCTCTTCCGGACGTTCCATTGCATATGGACCCTGTCAGACTCAGATTCGACGTTAAATCTTAGTAATGTTACGCAAGTAGGCTACGGTTCGCCGACGTCGAATGGGCTCGCAGCCAGTAAAAGGGCCTCCTCAGCGCACGCGACTGAGCACCGTATGCGATTGCCGAATATCGGCAGGCAAAATTTGTGCGGCACAGAAACGGACCTCTATTCAGATTACCAACTGCTTTTTTCAGCTCTAACGCGGCTCCGTATTCGGAGAGATTTTGCTTTGTCTCAGCCTCGCGAGGCAAATCCGGTGAAGCCCGAAATGCATCGAAAATTTCTCGATGAGTGCCCATACCATTTCACGACCCACCCTTACTTCGGTCGGGCAAAATTGTCTGCGCGTCGTATCTACTCTTCGCATAGACATCATGGCCTAATAATATCGTGATACGGACATTTTTCTCCCCAATCCATCCCTGTTTCCGTAATTTAAATGGTAGCCGACATCTAGACCGCTATTTCTCGGCCTCGAATACCGAGTAAAGGCTTCCGACGTGCGGGAGCAGCTCGACCACAAATTCATCTTTGTCCTTAAGATAAGCTGGAGGTTTCTTCCCGAGACCTACGCCGGCAGGCGTCCCAGTGAGAATGACCGTCCCTGGAGGGAGCGTGGTGCCCTGGGATAGGAAGCTCACAAACTTCGCGCAATTGAAGATCATATCGCTGCGCAATCAAATCAGCCAACGCACCCCCTTTCTCCATGCAAGAACTTTTGCATCGCAACGCTAGCACATATTTTTGTTGCGCTTCGTGTTAGTTCTTTTTTTGTCCTTGATAGCGGCTTACCTTAAAGAGGAATTTTGCATTACCTCCCCGTTCTTTAGACCACGGATAGTGAAGGCGCTAGGATCGGGCATGACCGCCGCGGACACGAGGACGGGGCCAAGGGGACAGGACCCATCAAACCCTTTCGAATAGCAGAATTGACTCTGAGCTATCTGCGAGGCCCTGCTTGACACGTCGTTGGCGGCTGTGTAGCCCAAGATGTAGCCCGTGGCCTCGGCCTCGCTCACATTCTTGCATGCCTTCCCGATTACGATGGCCAGTTCGGCCTCGTAGTCCGCGCAGTCATCTTTCAAAGTGTGCTTCGGAATGACGGTGGGAGCCGGCCACAGATCCGCTAATGCGGCAGCGGGCTTCCTGATGCAATGCATGTCAGACTTTGCTTTAGCTGCCGTCGAGGTGCATCGTGCGTTAGTGTTTAGAATGCCGAATCTTACATGAACATCATGGGTATATCGGGAATTTGGGCTACACGTTTTGGGTTAGTAGTGGTTTTGCTTATCGATGGGTTAATGAAAGGGGGTGAGGTAGGTCGCGATGCTTCGTATTCAGGAGCTATCTATCTACACGGCCGCGTTGGTGTAAGCTCAGAGAGCGACGTTTACTCACCATTTGCCTCTTTGGCGTGGTTCGCATACTAAATATCTTCATTAGTTGTCGTTTTCCCTCTTCCTGCCTTCTAAAGCGTCCTGGTCTCACTACAGACGCATGATTGCGAGAAACTCACGTTCAAACCGATACATCGAATGGTACCGACCTCTTCTACAGATAACGGCGACAAAATACGATCAATGGTTTCTATTTGCTCCGTTGGCGTCCCCGGGTTTAAGACAGAGGTCCCGCTGAACGTCTGCACCTCAACAGCTTTTCCTTCGTAGACAGCTTTGCCGACGTCAATGAGCCGATTGACGGGCTGTCCGATCAAAGGCCGGGGAATCTGGCGTCGTGGGATGAATCGGACAAGTCCTGCGTCATGTTATTCGATCTGTCTAAGCTATTGGTTTGCTGTCGCCTCTTTGATTGCTTGCAGCTGACTGCTTCGGCAAATAACTGGCATGCAGATCAAGGGACCAAAGGGGTAATTGCTGACTTACTTTCAAACGCCATTGCAACTATCTCTGCGTGTTTCTAATATCTCGAATCTTTTTTCCCTCTATAGTATTATTGTCATCCACGCTGCGGCGCAACGGGGGCTGCGAAGTCCTTTTGAAAGAGGAAGGCACAATCTTCAGATCGGGACCTCCTCCGGGTTTTCTCTCAATCGTTCTTGCCCTTTCCTAACTTGCCTCCGACTTAGGTGTTACGAATGACTGCACTGCGCCCCGGTCACATTCGGAAGTAAGCCACGATATCCGGATTCGTGCTTTTCGGCGTCGCCAACATGGCCCCATTTAAGCTGTACAACGTCGAAACCGGAAACCGGAAAACTCGACCCCTCCGAATCTACGTATTTGCGATCACAGATCACTAGATAAGGTTATCACCTCGGCGCCAGCACCCTCGCACGTAGGCATGTAGGTGCCTGGCGCTTGCAACTGTCTGTTGGGGTGTACAGGCATTTCGGAGTTATGCACGTAAGACGAGAGGTACGTAGGTGGATTCCGTATTAGTGGGTTACCCCGCTTAGTGAAACCGTGTGTACTGCAGCAAAAGCGCCACCATCACGATCCGCGGTGAAATGATCGGACTTTGGTAAAACTGACGAGTGCTTGCCGGGGTCTCTTTAGAAATACCCAATTTTCCACCAGTATGTGGAAGTTTAGGAAACTCGAAGAGAGCTCGACTTTGAATCGGAGTTTTCTGTCGTTAATGTATAGATTCCAATTTCTGGCGGATTGGAGCAGGTGGTATGATAATACATATGATACGGATAGGAGACGGCTCCGGTCTGTGAACTTGTATCGTTGGAACTCCGCTCGTCTTCATTCATTCTTCGGCACTTGAAGAAATATCATGCCAAGCCGATTTGGAGTATCTTTTATGTGCATATAATCATGAATCTAGGACTCGGCGGCTTTCAGTAGCGTGAGTTTTTGATACATGTGAGCTCTGGGTTGAGTGAAAATGGTGTCTCATGTTGATCCATTATGGTGAGACATTACGAATAGGTAGAGCTTAGAAATTTATTGACCCGCCCAACTTTATGTCTAGAAGTAAACAAGCAAAGATTCCCTCATTATCATAACAATATACAGTTAAGGTTCCCCTGGTAGAACTCGTGTTGCCGTGATGACTCGTTCGTTTATCCGAAGGTGAGGAGTCGATCTCCGCTGACGATGTTGCCCACGGTGTTCTGCACGGCCTCGAAGCGTGAGAAGCCACAACTCTCGCTCTCGAGGTGGTTCACTATATCATAGGAGGGTTACTACTTGCTTCTCAGAGACGTCTGGTGACATTTGGAGCTACAATATCCACTCTACAAACACGCCGTAAACGGAGGAGCTTGTCGGGATTCGAAGTAGTCACCAATATGACGGAAGTCTAGGGTAGGGGTTGAGGGTTTACTTACTAACAGCGGCCAAAGTCTTGAAATCACGACCGCACCGATGGCGATTCGGGCAATGATACAACGCCTGCTGGTCTAACCATATCGTCACCGTGTTAGCATGTCACCGGATCTCACCCCCGACCTCGGGTCTCTCATCCTAGTCTAGGCATGTACTTACGAGCAGGCGAATTCAAATGCTGGTTCAGAGCCGTGATGTTGAGGAACCCGCGACGGCACAGGTAACACTGCCAAAGCTGGGCGTTCGCGTTCCACGCGCTGCTCGTGGCCTCGTACGTCGGGGACCCGTGCCAGCCGATCAGCTTCTTGGAGAGGATGCCGTCCGGGTCCTTGGCCCGCACCGCGGCGTACACCTTGTCGCGGTTCAGTCCCTTGGCGACGCTACAGCCGCCGTTCTCTAGGTGGTGCGCTAGGCCCGTTGCGGAGGTGAAGCCGTTCTTGCAGAAGGGACACTGGAGGTTTGCGCCTCGGTGCTGGCGGGAAATGAGGTGCTGTATGAGAATGGTTAGTTTTGATAAATCCGACCCGCATAGCCTAGTCTACTCTGTAGACCCTGGACTGGTATAAATAGATAGGTGGATACTGGGGGCTAGACTAGGTAGGTATGCTCTTCTCACCATCCTCAGGTTGTTTGCATTCTGAAAAGCCCTGTTGCAGTCCGAGCAGTAGTCGTGTTCGTCCGCCTCGTGGTCCCGACGATCTTCAATGCTGCTGCAGAAGATTCCACACAGACGACATTTGTATATGATAGGTTGATGTCCTAGAGCGTCGGTGTGCTGACATAGCGAACGCTAGGTCCCAAAACACCTATAGCAGTTCTTGCACTCCCAAGACATCGTTCTTTGCTGCGTCGGTTCCGTTTCGGTGCTGGAGTGGTGGATGAGTGGTGGCTGGCTAATATGAGTTGAGGATTAGTATAATTATAGGGAAAATTGGAAAGTCGGGTGTGCAACGATTGAGTCGTCGGATTTGCTATGCAAACGCTGCTCAAATGCTACGGAAGTCGGGGGAAACACAAAACGTAGTGTAAACAGATGTGCAGGATGTTGGCTGTCAAGATTCCCAGATAAGCTCTATGTGGATGGGATGTCCCGGGAAACTTTAATTACATGTTGTAGGTGCACCGTTGACCTAGATTCTCATGATTGGGACTCACGTATCTTCTATCTAATCTCGAGAAAAAGCAACTTCAAGTAATTGGAACCTTAAGTTGCAAGTTAGAAGTTGGAACCTTTTTAACTTGCGATAGTATTCAAAAAGAGTTTTGATACACAATTACACACACCATAGATACATAGTGTTTCAATTGGAATTGAAAGTTTCAGAATCTTTACCATACTAAGACACACATGCAAAACGTCCAGCGCAGACAGAACCCCATATGATGATATCGTCAATTAAACCCCGCTGTAGAAATTAGGGGTTTCCAACCTTATCATTTAGTTGCCGTGTCTTAGCCTCAACCCAGCCCACAGTCCAGCGTGTCGGGTACCTATTAAATTTGTATCCAGATCCGAATGTACCTATCCATATCCATATCCCAACACCAATAAATGGCGAACAAGTTCCCTAATCAAACAGCGACTCCATACGAGCCTGATCGTTCTATATTCTCTTTGTAAAGAGACAAAGAAATGTTTACGTAAAACCCCCCTCACGCGTTTCCCGTAACCCCTCTTGGGCAGAGGCGCAACGATACCCAACACCCGAGCCCGCGGTATCGCAGGCACCCGCCAATAGCGCCCCTACGACCCCCTCCAGCTCCTAACCATACCCGCGATGACACCAACAAATTTCGATCATAAACCTCCTCAAACAACGACCACGACAACGTTGAAAAAAACACATCTTTGCGACACCGAGACCGGGGCGCGTAGGATCGCGAATCACAAGCTGAAAAAAGTATTACTCGATAAGGGAAAGTCGACAAAAAGCGACCGGGACTCGCGGCGTGGCGACAGGGAACAGAGTCGCAGTCACGGGCGCGCGATGTCGCATCCAACGCTTGACATATCTCCTAACGCGCATGAACCGTCCGTCACCTGACTTCGGAAGGATCGAAGGGTTACCGTTCTATTGGATGCTTGCTGGCTCGCTGCCCAGGAACCTAAGCGCCGTCTAGCTGTGCGATATCGAAGCGGTGAGAAGAAGTTTTTTTCTGCTCTCTTTGAACGATGTAACCGGAGCGGCCGTGTTTTTATGATGAATCATAAAATATGTGTCAGGTCTCATAACCGCTGAAAATTTTGATATTTACAATGAACGCTACGTAATATCTAAAACCAGGTGAGGCTACCTACTAGACATTCGTGGATGCGATGGTTAGGTAGGATCAACGGGATCAACCCCTGGACTTGTGTCCAAGGCTTGTAACCCCACTACCAAAAATCTCATCGCGCCTCTCCTTCTTGTCCCACACGATTACGCCGTCGCTCTTTCGCTTGAAGAATAGTATGCGGTGCTCCGGTATGAATTCCTCGTGCGTCGTCTCCGACTTCCAAGAATCTACCGATCTTTCCATCACTCCCGAAAAGCGATCCTCGTAGCCGACTATGTAATCACCGCTATCCATACTCTGATCCCACCGTATTCTATTTAGAACATCAGCAGCCGACCTAAATTTCCCTTCGTAGACTGGCCTGATGGGTAGGTTGGTTGCTGGTTCTTTCTTTGCTTGCGAATCGCTAGGCTCTTCTGTTTCCATGGACTTCCAAAATTCCGAGTCCCCAATATCATCGTCCTCAGCCTCAAGAGTATAGCTCATCCAATCTCGAGTGTCGAGCCGTAGTTTCTTGGCCTCGGATCTGGGGACTATTTCCGTACCTGCCCAGTATGACTTTGGATTGAAATGTTTCGGGTCGTTTGTAACCTGGGTTTGGAATTTATATAATATTGCTTGTATGCGCTCCAAGGCGGCTGTCCTCTCTTCGTCCTCCATCGGCTTCATTAAAAAGTTCTTCATTTCCAGGCCAATGAGGTAATGCCCTTCGTACTCGGCATTCTCCTTAGAAGCGTCCTGATTGACGAAACGCGCCGGCCAGATCCTCGGGTTCATTGATGATACTTGCTTGCTGAGATCTGTTCCTGTATTAGTACCCGATTAAGCTTTAAGCGACATAGTAGTGAACCCACCTGCTAGAAGAGAGACGCATCTTGATTCTAGCCATTCTACAAAGCTGTTGCCCTTTGCCAAAGAGACGCCCCAGAATTGAGCAGTGATTTTTATGTATGACTTATAAGTAGTTAAAAACTCTGCCGCACCTACATCGTCGCCCAGAAAATCTGGCCACGTCAGTACATGATGTGCTAGTAAGTCCTGGGCTCTCTTGAACTCCTTAGAAATGACGTGGACACTGGGGATGGTTGCGGCCTGTGCGGTGTTCAAATTGGGGCCGTAGAAACCTAGTATTGACATTGGTTCTTGTGCAGTTCGCCTGTATCTTATTGTTTTATGAAAGAAACTGTCGAAAACGATCTGTGCCGTCCAATTGAAGCCCGCGTAATGGTCAAAGAAAGTCGTCAGTAACGTTGGGGCAGATATGGCTTGACCATGGTACGACAACAGCTTGTAGAGTCGTAACAGCAACACTGATATCTGAATACCGCCAAGATACCCAAATTTAGCGGTATAAATTCCACGTCGCGTCGCCCAGCACCGAATAAGCCGATGCGCTAACTTGAAGACAGCTAAATCGGGGACAGTTCTTTGGATGTGACAAAGATCGCGTAGCGGTTTCAATTTTGCTAGGACACTCGCCGGTAAGTTAAAGATGGGATCTGTCGGCGGTAGCGTCAACGCGCGTGGCCAAGTTTCGGCGATGGTAGTTGCCGAGCAATACTGTAAATCCATTTTGATATGTCCTACCTCTAGCTCGAGCACTGTGCCAAACTGAGCATCCAAACGTCGGAGAATCTTGATACCTCTCGATGAGGCTTTACGAAGTCGTTGGATGGCCAAGGCAAAGAAAACATTAGACCTGACTGGTCCGATACAGAGACAGTTGATATCTGAAGTTTTAGTCCAGACCCCGAGTCCGTATGATCCAACGGGCACTACCACAAATGCTGGAAGACCACGAGCGGGACTGGCCTCGTCTTGCGTTATAACCTCTCTAAGTAAATTCAGAGCAGTCTCCCTCATTGCGATATCGATCTCGGAGGGGAATTCCGGTCGGTTTGAGATACAGAAGGCCAGAGCAGATGCGTCCTCTATGGGCCAAGAGAAGTTTTTCTCTACTGGTAAAAGAGCTTTTCCGGCTTCAAGAACTTGGCGTAGAACATCGGTGGAACAATTCAACGAACATCTGATGCCCCATTGATCGCTTCCATATGAAACTTGCCCCTTAGAGTCGTCATCGGAACTATCACTGTTAGTATCAGTGCTAGAACTAGCCTGTAGAATTCCCTTTCTTTGCCCGAACATGTTGAAGCCAGTGACTGTAAAATCTATGCCTCTAACTAAGATTCTGCTGTAGCGCTGAGGTCTTCGATTAAAATTATTGGGCGTATTATTTGCAGCGAGGTCATTTACCACTGGGTCGAAAGTAGCGTCCTCCTCTCCCCCAAGAGCGTCGGTGTTATGTAGGCTCTGGTTTGCATTTGGAGGGCGGCCGTATTGAACTCGTGAAGAAATTGAAGTGTCCACGAGCACTGCATCTATGAGCATCGTCTCAAGCTCAAAGAGAACTTTCTGGCCCTGTAGAGAGATACGCTTCTTCCTGACAGCTGTTTCGATAGCATATGAACTGGTAGGGATGTTTATGTCTCCAGCTAATATCCAAGGGTTGCCTTGGTGTTCCTTGTGTATATGGTTGAGAACGCATGACAGTTCTTGCCATTTATTCTCGATAGAGAAATCCGTTAGGTCCGATGTCAGGTGAACGGCAGACAGAATAATTGGCAAGAAGACGCCATCGTCATACTTTCCGATACTGCTGAATTGCACGATGACTGAGCCGCTATGTCCGCTCGGGAGCGATACCGAGTCCCAAGAAAATGGGAATTTGCTTAGCACAACTATGTCAGTATGGGCTGGCACTGGTTCAACGCCGGCTTGATCGGGAGGACCGCTAGAGAAAAAGGGGTAGTTTTCTCGAATGTTCCTGTCCTTGCAAAGTTCGGAGAGGAAATCATTTGTAACTTCTTGGAGGACTAATATATCTGCTAGAGCCTCCTTATCTAGGAGGTTTTCAATGATGATAGAATATCGGGCCCGTGCCGGGGGGTTTCTAGTTTCGGAATGTATATTGTAACTGGCAATGGTCAAAGATTTTGGTTCTCCTTCCACTTGACGAGGAATGGAATCGATCGGTGGTTGTATCCATTGATGCTTGATAGGAGAGAAAGTGTATGGAAGACGAGTTAGTAAGCGACTCATTGGAGTAGGAGTTAGTGTGCTACTGGTGGTGTTGTCGCTCGTCTCGTCTTCTTCCTCGTCTTCGTCCTTGTAAAAGCTGACAGGGTTCTTTACCGTCAACAGTGTAAAGGTCGAGATGTCAATTTCTCCCCATATTTTCATTTGGCTGTCGAGGCCCTTGTTGATGCGACCTGTATCCTTATCCCGTATCAAGATGTAAAGCTTGTCAATTTTCCATTCGAGTAGAGGTAAGCGATCGAGCTTAAGTACAGTGCTTGCGTTGGTACGCTTGCCTGCTTCTTCGCTCTGCCCAACCTCTAAACGAAAGGGATCAGGTTCATCTTGTTTTAGCTGTAAACAGTCTAGAATAAACTGTCTCAATTGCGCGAGTTTTGACATGCGCTGTGAGTTTTTATCGCATTTGAAAAATATCATGTAATCCTTCGTTCTGTGAACAAATGCGGCCGTAGTTTGGAGCCGTACCAATGGGTCGAAGGTTAGCTCATCTTCAGCCGCCCTTTGAAGCTCTGTAACAATTAAATCGGATGCCTTTTGGAGGGAACGTATTGGGACAAAAGGATAAATAAGCTTCATATGTGGTGGCCAGATCTTGTATTTGGGGTCGTACACCGATCTTAAGTGGTCGACGGCAGGCCATAGGTGCTTTGGTGGAATGACACA
This sequence comes from Annulohypoxylon stygium, assembly GCA_003314315.1. NCBI lineage: Eukaryota > Fungi > Ascomycota > Sordariomycetes > Xylariales > Hypoxylaceae > Annulohypoxylon > Annulohypoxylon stygium. The sequence goes on from QLPL01000019.1 coordinate 966,473, forward strand.
TAGCGCTGTATCGCGACTGTCTAGCGAAAGAATCGAATCGTCGGGGTTATCTGAAGCCATAGCTCACTTTGACTTTGGGCACTTATTAGAATAATTTTTACCAAGTAAAAAGTCAGAAAATATTGATATTATTAATTAGAATCAAATAGCGAAGAATGCCGAGGACAGCTGTTTCGAGGCGAATTATTAGAACTAAGTAATATCCTCTTAAGATGATAAGCAACGAGTGCGATGAGCTATGGATGAGCGGTTAGGGGAACAAGAGGTTATATATTGGTTAGGACAAGGTGATTTATTTGATAGGATGTTGAAAATGTTGAAATGAAGTTATCCGATGACTTATGACTGATATCTATTGTATCCATTGTTAGGGCTGTGTTTATGAACCTTATAGACCTTATGAATCTATCAAATGGTAAGTCGCATCCCACCCATCGCAATCGCATCCGTCGTAATAATTGCTTGATGGATCGCTGTATCCATTGGCACTCGAGCTGCGCCACTAAATAAATACAATTAGCCCTGGAGTGACTACCTGTTCGGCGTGAGTCAACTAGGACCGCCTCCTTAGCGCATATACGTGGGTACTGTAAGCGCGCCGACCCGCTGAAGTTTAGTGGCCTTGGCTGAGACCCTTCTCAAGATAATTCCCAATTACCTGATTAGGAAATTGCGTTAGACTTCATTATTGGTACGAATTAGTGTCTAGGAATAATTATGCGTATATGTCATCTTTATGCCTCTATTCTCTCCATGAGAGAGTTTTCGTATATACCTATGATGCTTTCAACTTGGCACTCAACCGCCATAGGGCATCAGGGCATCTGAAAATAAGAGAGTTTCAGGGTTGATCCCCATTGTGGCTGACACCCAACCGAGGTAGGTAAGATCTGGCCGTTTACTTCGCCAATAAGTGGAGATAAAGCTTCACTATTACATATCGCATATTGCAGGTACGCATCATTGAGAAATGTGGTATAGGATGTGAAGATCCGATACAAATGATCCATGCAAATTTTGATGTCATTCTTTGGAGAGGTCAACGTGGTAGTTTGAAGATTTAAGATCTCTACATAGTCGATTGGATGCAGTCCAGACGTTTAAATTCAGGCAAAAGGTACCTAACTAGGTCCTAGGTAGTCTTTAGTAGGTACCTTATGTCTTTGCCTAGGTCCCTAGTAGTAAAGCTTGGAGAGGCGCTTCGGGTCTCAATTCCCACTAACCATCCCCACTACCCGTTGCACGGGATTGCGGGGTTAGCTCCGGTCGATCAAATAGGGGGAGGGGTTACAGTGTCTTGAATTTTTATCCCCCCCTTTTCCCCTCCAACATATTCGCCTCAACATCAAAACTTGATGATTAGATTCTATAGAGGTACTTGGTGTACATATCCACATAGGCGCGTACCTACATGGTATTTAACCTTGTGCATAACTTCAATCATTACTTAAATTTGGAATGTTCTATTACCTCTCAAAGGTGCCAATTTATCAACGTTACGTCCAAGACTTCTTTCATATAAGTTTCTGCCCCTTTCCCTGGTTTTCATGTATATTACCACGTGCGCGGAGATTTAACTTCTCTTCGTCGTCTTCTAGAATAAATCAAGACACGGAATCATGTGCGGGTAATTTCGGTATGGTGACGAAGTTGCGTATGATCAGGCACTTTGCCATGTGCTTCTCCTCCCCGCATTGCTATATTTGGCCGGTTAAGCAGGGTGGCTGAATGGTAGCGACGGTTCTCGATATTAAATCCCATGTTTTCATGCTCCTCAACCTTCATCCGTCTATAACCCGTCTTTTTTCCACCTATCTGGAGAGATTGTCCGAACTCCGGTCATTCTAGTTTCATATGGATCGAGACGGTCCGGCCCTCACGCCATCCCACTTCCCGAAACGGGACAGTATACATTCACTTCCGGTGACGTTGTGCTCGAAAGGCCGACTAATACTTATAAGAGCGACGTAGCTGTAAAGGTCGCTATGCCTAAGTCTATGGTTCGCCCCAGACTCTTTGCATCTTAGGTACGCAGTATGGACTCGTCCGCCAACTCCCTGGGACTGGCTCACGATGAGAGAGCCAGTGTGCTTATCATCGCTGTGTGTATAGTGTGCACCGTGTCTACGACCGCGGTCGCGCTTCGTTTCTATACCCGATCATGTATACTTAAGCAGCTCGGAGCTGACGATTATCTGATATTCGTCGCATGGGTTAGTTATAGACGAACATACCTAGGCTACTAGAAGCTAATTATATCCCCTATCTTAAGGTCTTTGCCCTAGCAACGGGAATTTCCCAATCTATGAGTAAGTAGCTAATGGACGATCCTTGTGTAAATGAACAACTTCTAATACTCTATAGACACTCGCGACGGCCTAGGTAAACATGTGTGGGACCTGGGCGGTCCGACTGAAGTGAAGAACTATCTGAAGGTGCGCTACCTCGCTATCTGCTTTTTAAGGAACATTTGATACTGACAAATGTAAACTAGGGGTTCTATGTCTCAATCACGCTCTACAACACTGGACTTTTGTTCGTCAAGCTGGCTTTCTTGACACAATATTATCGAGTGTTCTCTCTCAAAAACATGCGGATGACCTTCATTGCCGCCATGATCATAATTGGCTGTTGGTCACTGTCTCAGATCATTGTCGGAATCTTCATTTGCGACCCCGTTGATGGCTTTTGGGAGAAATCACCAGACTCTAAATGCATACCGAACTATCCTCAATGGTACAGTACGTGATATTGAATATCATTTCCTAGCTAAAGCAGTTTCTACTGAAGTCCAAAGGTACTAAGTCACCTCGTTATAGTTAACGCAGCTGGCAATATAATAACGGATATCGTAATATTCGTGTTACCACTCCCAGTTCTTAGGCATCTACATATGCCTCGAGCCCAGCGCCTTGTTCTAATTGGCATCTTCAGTCTCGGGTTCTTGTGAGTATATGTGGACAATTGCTTAGATTATAGTGAGCTAATTCATGGTTTAAGTACCTGCGCTATATCTGTCATTCGCGTCAAGTTTCTCAAGCAAGGGGGTGACTTCTCATATGAGAATGTTGAAGGATCAAGCTGGTCTACCACGGAGCTCTGTTCGGGTGTAACCTGTGCATGCCTCCCTACACTGCGGCCTCTCATTTCTAAATGGGTTCCGTCCCTATCAAACTGCCTTCATAAGCCAGTGAGAACTTACCAGAGGCACTCTGGTTCATGCAGGTCCGCTATGCAGAGAGCTAGTCGACATATGCGCTTAAGCTCCGGCGCAAGCAACAAATTAGATATCAAGAGCGATGAGAAGCTTTTCTACTGCGTCGACATAGAGGCGCGTCTAAGCGATAGTGCAGATGGCTCGGATGGCCTCACGGATATAGGGGAGAATAGGGGAAGCATGTCAAGTCGCGAGAAAACCTCGCCAACTCCGCCGGCGTCTGCTCATCTAGCATCTCAAAGACCGACGGCTTACTATAACTGGATGAGGTCGTCGGTGACTACAGAGATTGGTGCCGAAAGCAACAAGAAGAGACCTATCTCTAACGAGAATATCTCCGGGGCCGTCATTCAAGTTCGGCGTGATGTTGTAATGCAAAAGATATAATAGGTATAGCCCGAGTTCATGTAATGATATTGAGCGCGTTTTTTCTAGCAGCGAATGATACCGTGTGATGATACACAAGTGCTTACGTGAATGCCTGGATAGGTAGACCTGCTGGCTCTTACCTAGTACGTAGTCTTTTAAGACTAGTAGGAAGATTGAACCACGGGCTGACCGAGAGGTAGGGCAACGTCTCACGGGCGTTGACTCGGCGCGCATTGTAGTAGCCAGATATAGTATTGTGTATGAACATTTTGCTACTGCACTAAGTCGAGGACTGGCTCGTTTCAAATTAAGTATTAGGAAATATAATTCGCCATCAATGAGGCCCCTTTCCCTGAAGACAATAACTGCCCGTGGGTATCTATGCAATAATCCGTGAACCCATGTACCTAATACTACATCATGCTGATAATCATACCCTTTCACAACTCTGACGGAGGCCTCATGCATGTATTGTTGAACAGAGCCTCGCACCGTGCGCTCTTCATTATGTTCCCCGTCGTTCCCATGCTATCCTCAAAATTAGAGTCGTCGCTCGTCTGACCTTGTCCATCCCCGACATGTACGTCGCTCAAATAGCCCGAGTCTCGTGGAGGTTCATAGTGATTGAATAGCTGGGGGTTGACGAGAATGCATTTAAGTTTCCGATCGTTGCAATATCCAGACAGCGCAACATCGTAGGCTTCGTTACCTCCTTGCGATAATAGGGGCAGCATTTTGCGGGCGCCATCTCTCGTAACACCAAACCCGAAAGTGCAGACAGTCAATTTGGCTGGTTGGACCTGACGATGTCCTTCCGTTAGATTCTCCCGGAGAAAGCGCTTCGACCATCCGGAGTATAGTTCGGTCTCGCAGCGGGAATCATCGGCATAGACGCGAGATCCGGCCATGTCGTCTGTGATAATTGAGCCGCAGTGGCCAAGCCATAAGACATCCCAGTCCATTCCAAAAGGAGCAGTGTCGTCATCTTCCGCACCAGTGTAGGCCCGAACATTATCGGAAACTAGACGCATCTCTTCCTTGATCCGAACATCCCAATCTACATCATCTTCTACGATAAAAGCGGTCTCGAGATCGGAAGCTATGACATACTTCAGAAGATCGAGGTGCGAAAGCCATGCCCTAGCTGAGCCGTATGCCGGTCTTTTGGCGCCCCTGTCGGCACCGATGTTCTGGAATGCGTTGACCAAGTCATCAGAGTTCTCCCCCTGAGGTGGAATAGTAAACTCCAGCCTTGTAAGGTTAGCGGCCGCTTTAAGGCCTCGGGTCCGCCAACTCGGCTTCATAGAGAGTGCTAGTAGCTTTTGAAACTATTTCAACGTTAATAGGCAAAATAACATGAATAGGGCAGCGCAGAGGGGCTATGCGGGGTGATTCAGGTGGCAAACACTTACTCCAAGCGTAGAGTTCGCTGCGAGTTCTCGTGGAGAAGACCTCGATTGCCCAATGATGGACTTATGGCTCTGCAATTGTGAATAAACGTGACTTCGGCTTTGCCAAAGCCCTACGATCAAGACGACAGTAATCAAGGCTATGATAGCACATCTGTTGCGCTGAATAGTACCATAGCCTGCCCAGCTCGGCCGTAACATGTTGCTATCGCGAAAAGTATTCGAACTGACACTAAAGGATCTGTGACAGCCTAGAGCGCTCAAAACGCTGGAAGAATTTCATAAGAGGCATGGTGAATGTAAAATAGGTGGAATGAACTTGGGACAAACATTCTCGACTGGAGATAATATGGCAAGGGCTGATGTCGTCAATGTAGATCCCAGTTGCTACTATTCACCGTTACAGTAAAAATAGCAGCATTATCCCACCCCAACACATTGCCGTGAGAATGACCCATACTATATAATCTAGGGACCTATTGGCTGTTGGTAGCTGTTGGACCGCGGGTACATGAAAATGTAACCTGCGCCGCTCACGGCCTATCCCGGTTGTGCTGATCGTCCGTACGGCTGGCGAGAGAATGTTCTTGAAACATAATTATTTGCTGTCATACTACTACCAACGCAGCATGAAGTCAAATTGGGGTGGTGTACATGAGTTACGTGACATGACTTCCGTTTTCTGTCAATCGTGACATCTCAAGTCGTCGAAAGGTACACCGGTAATGGTCATGGTCCATAAAACTTTGGGAAATTCTAGCGACCACACCTGCCTATAACAATGCGCAAGGAAAAAAATATCAATACGAAACTGGTCAAGCAGGAGCCTCAGCGATTAAACATGGGTGAATATGGCGAATCATTGGTGAGCATTGAAAATCTTTCCCCCAAACGTACCGGGGCATATGCTGTTGGTGGTCCCGTAAGCAACTCAAGTCCACGCCGCTCATGACACACAACATGCAGTCTCGGAATGAATATCACGATATCGCTTCGGCTTTCCAGGTCATTTCTGTCCAAGTAGTCCTTACAAGGTTATCTGGGGTGCGACAAAGTGTTCCTGCGTGTTTTTGGCGAGCCATCTAATGACAATGTCCCAAATACAAGTCACTTGGCCTTGAATGGTTCAAACATTTCATCTGGCTACTATGCAATTCTCACGTTGATCTCTCTCCTCGTCGTTCCTTCGTTTTTTTTAGACTGTAAGCGTTTTCGCACTCGTTTATCTTCATCGTAATGTCTACTCTTTTATACATACTACTCTTGCATTTCTGCCTGATCCTTGCGCAGGATAATAGACCGCTTGACGAGAACAATCACTTCATCTATCCCAAGGCTGCCGGGCCTCAGTATAGCAATGACCCTACCGTCTTCGAGTCGAACGAGAACTTCACCGTTGGGCAAGCTCAAAACCAACCGTTCAAATGGGTCACGAACATGACCAACATGCAAATTTACCTTTGTCAGGAGGGAAATCCAATGTCGGTCAGAACACATCAGCTTACTGGTAAATTCGCCCTATATTTGACAAAAGAAGGTCTTATGAAGACTTAGACTAACTCGCTGAAAGGCTGCGAGGACGGTACTGGAGGTGGCTGGCTCTACTGGGATGGCTCTATTGGTGATATCGACCTCAACAATGGCACCCAGGCCTATCTGGGGGTTTGGAACTGTTCCGAGCCTGGCAGCACACCGGTTTTCTTTTCCCACTACATAAATCTTATTAAACCGTCGGCTACGTCCACTACAAGTACCGCATCGGCTCCGTCTACTACCTCAGCCGTGGCCACAGGCTCAATGACATCTTCGACACCAGCCACCGATTTCGCCCCTACGCAGGCTAGCACATCATCTTCCAATGGGACTTCGAATGCAGCAGCGATCGGAGGTGGGATTGGGGGTGGTATCGGTGGCGCTCTCATATTAATTGCTGCAGCTTTTGCTTTTTGGAAATATCGAAGCGGAAAGGAGAGAGGCCCACCAGAGGCCGTCCAGCAGGTCGCAGATTGGTCTAACAGCCCGGAGTACAGTGCAATGTCCCCAGGCCAAGAATATGGCGTATTCAAGGCACCGTACCAGCCGTCAGAGCTCAGTTCGCATTCGCCTAGGGTATCGGAACTTCCTCCATCGGATATCGCACCTGCAGTAACTACGGATTCGCGACGAGTGTATGAGATGTCATGAGATGGATTACAAAATACCCAATTTTAGTTCTATATCATACTTTGCTAATAGTCTTGCAAATAGGCGAGAAAATTAAATGCACATATAACGAACCACAGGGGCAGCCGTGTTGTTGATTCTCGTCAGTTTCAGGGTGCTTTGATTATAATACCCTGGATAAAAATGCCTGCAAGAACACGGGAACTTTTATAGATTACATGCAGATCGATAGTGTGTAATAAAAAGATGCATTGTTCGAGGGATGAGTGCATAGGGCTTAAAATCCGAACAGAATCCGTTCCATGGAGGCTCTTAAGAACCCCTGGTTACTAAGCCTTGGGAACCAAATTGTCAGGAAAGTGACAAGAATGTCTTCCGTTTTATTACAGGGTTATGTCGCCTCTATTAGTCGAGAACAGCGTTCAATATGTCTTCAAGGGAGATTGGGCACTCATCCTATATTAACACTAAACACCAGACGGCATGTAGGTTTCATTACTAATAATCAAGTTACCCAAAAGATGGTCCTAATCATGAGGATATATCCAATCACGTAACTCCCTCGTCACTAGATGTACAAAACCTGTTCCTTGACAAGGGGTAATGTAATTCGTCCCTGACGCCAACACGATCGTTTAATAATCCGGGCCCCAGTCAACCAGAGAAACGCCCTTCCCTTTGCTTTCCATAATACATTCTAGTTTATCCTCATTCGTAACCCAGCCCTGGCGCTTTGTCGCAATAGCGTATTTGATAGGATCGCGCCACTCCTCCCACCACGTCTTCTCATTCTGCACTACACACCTTCGGCCGTGCTCGCCATTCCTGCCTGTCGCGAACGGCCATACAGCCTTGATGACTTCATACTTGCTCTTACTTGTGAATAGTGACGTGACGCTTGTGAGGAACTTATTGTGCTTGTCCGGGTTGTGTATAACAACCTTAGAGTGAGTAACGGGAAACTGTACCGTGACTTGGCCCTTGTAATCCGTGGTGGCGATGAGGCTCCGTATCTGGCCTTCGATCCAGTTCGTGTCAAGGTTTGCCACGACCCGCTCGAGTGTGAAGGATTTAATAGTGGTTGAGTCCTTGACAAACCGCTCGCACCAAGCTTCCAAGCCGTTATCTACGCCGAAGTCGGGTTTTAGCCCCGGCTCACTTGCCCCACGTAAAGCCATCTCGTCCTTCCCGACGCATCTGAGGTAGTCAAGACGATCATGGGGGTCGGTGGGGACTAGCAAGTTCATAAGGTTCAATTTGAGAGAGAAGTCAACTTTACGGCCACGGTTCCCTTGGATAAACACCTGAGGTTTCGGCGGGACAGTAGCTAGGGTCCGGAGTAGTGAGGCTAGAGCTTTCGGATTTTCAGATAGGTAGTGGGCCTTGCTGCTGATTGTTGTACTGTCCGCCGACAGCTCAAACATGGGCGGCGAGTATTGGCGATAGTCAAGGATAGGGAGACCTGTATAATATTGTGGACCCCTTGGTAGCTGAGATCGTGCCTGAGGATCTAGAGTATTATCCGAAGGGCCTGAATAGGGTGGAGGCTTATGATGTTGGTTGTTGGTTGTAAGATCGCCAGCCGATAGCTCTGCCGGGGGTCCGCCGGGTCGGCCTACTGCAATCTCGGCTGAAAGTTCTGCTGCTGGGGGAGGATTGCTGGGTCCAGCCTCTCCATCCTGTGTGCGGTGAACTGCTCCCGTGGAGCGTGCTGCTTTATCGGTGACGATAGACGGTTGAGAATCCATCTCTAAGAGAGGTTATAGCTCCGTTCTAAAAATGCAAAGGCTGAGACGAGGTCGGTTGCCTGTCTAGCATCGCTGAGCCCTATTTTCTAGGGACCCGAAAAGCGGATTTCGCAGAAGCCAATCAAGCGATGAGAGGTACTTGAGTACTTTTGTATATCCAAAACAGCTTAAAGGACACTCAAACAGGTGCTAAGTACGTATACGAGTAAATTGAACCAAGATAAGAACTTGCCAAAGCGACTAATTGCTCACCCTTCTCTGATGAATAAGAGATGAGATTTACTAGATTTTAAGCGTGTGAAAATATGGTCAGTTGAGACTCGCAGGTAAGATTGTGGCGCAGCTCCAATCGCGAGAAGATGCGAGAATACGAAAAAGACAGGCCTGGAGTTAGAGCTAATTGGTTGTAACGATAGCTTGGAATAGTGCTTCAGGGCTGAACGGGCTGAATTAAACTGCTGCCTGAGATTTAAACTCGCAGCGTTCAGACGGTGTTCTCCGTAGTATATCTGTCTGCCTTACCATATGCTTATCAACTTTGGATAGAAGACAGCTTTGAGTCCTAAGCGACGAATTATGGCGTCAAAAGAAGGTATAGCGCCAATGTTGTCGCTTCTTGATACTAGAAAACGAAGGATGCTCCGGATGAGTTGTTCGTTTTCAAAAGATCTACAGGACACAGACTCTTGTGTCCGTTCTAGGATAGACTATTCCTAAAGTGGATATTCTACTGATTACCTAGGCCATCCAAAACTCGGATATGTATGTAAACAAACACAAGAATGGATTACTTAATTCATTAGTTAGTAAAAGCATCGATTAATTCTTAAAACGCTATCTATCTCGGTAAGAGCTTATCTAGAAGTAAACGTCGATCAGCCCCTATAGACGAATAAACGAGGGCATTTTCGTTCTCAATGGATCTCAGAAAGCTCAGACATGATCATGACCCTTATAACTTTCCACCCACAGAACGAACTCCTATGATTCACCTTTTAAGATTGATTATAGCCGATATCATTTCGCACGTGTTCTAGCCAGTATCTGGCGCCATCGAGATTCTCCATGAGATGAACGGTTTCGGTCCCGATCAAAAGCCGCTCAAGATCTAATTCTTTGCGTGCATAATTAAGAGCTTCATCGGAGAGCCCCGCTTTGAGCGCATATTTCGAACAGTCGCGGAACCTTTCATGATCTTCGTTAACCTCCACCTTGCCTTTTATAGCGCAATTGTAAGACTTCTCAAATATTACTTACGTCTTGCAAAGTTCCATACCACATAGCCTCTGTCTTTTTAGGAGATGCGAAAGCTCCTCCGCGGTTTTCAAGGCCTCTTCGGCTGTTACTAGCCTAGGAACGCCGTATTTAGCGAAAAAATCAGGATCTTTAGACGCATCGCAATCGTATGCCGCCAAAGCTTGGTCCATGATTAGCATTTGACGACGCAGATGATCGATCGCCGGTTCAGTGCAAGCCGGGCAAGTGCAGACTATGCCCCATGTAGTCGCGAGAGAAAACGCACGTTGTTGACTAGTCCGGCAGACACTGCCCGTATAATTCACGAAAATCTGGTCGCCAGCTTTAAGGTCGTGGATTGCGTGTAAAGTTAATCGCTTCAGCGTCGGGTTCCATGAGTTGTGCGCATTGGGAACGCAGTGGTGACCGATCCGGCTGTACAAGGGGAAAACGCCTGAGCCGTATTTCCCTTCCGGGCCGAGCTGAACATTATGGGCAAGGTAGACAGCGCAGAGGTTGACAACTCTCTTGATCGTTCTATTCAGCTTCTTTCCTTGAAGAGGGTTTCCTTCCTTGTCCTTCCATTTCCTTGACTTGTAGAAGGCCCAAGCCTCGCGACGGACGAGTTGGTCTTGCTTGGTTGTCTCTGTAACTAAACCCTGGCTTAGGAGTTTAGACATTTCCCCGACCACGTCCAATGGCAGACCGTCAGCGGCCTTATAAAATTCGGGCAATTCATAGTTATCGGGCACGGGTGGTACTGTCAGGAAAGGTATCTCTGCGGCAAAGCGCGTGCCTCGGCAAATATTCTTTCTAGCAAATACTGCTTCGCCGCCGTCGGGTTCTAATCGGCGAATTTCAATCATCTCTGATATTGCTAGTCATGAACGGTGTATTAGTCTGGTGCGACACGTGTCCCAGTAATGCGCATAGCTTACCTATACCGTCTGCACCCACGCCTGCCTGTCTAGGATGAGCCATGACGATTTGTCGCTGTTGCGAATACTGGAGTAGAGGCTGCGGTGGATTAGCTATGCGATAAATATTCGTGGAAGTAATGTGATATGGTATGCCTTCTTTTCATGTATGCTCTGGAAGGAGTATGAACATTCAATACTTCATGATTGTTAATGGTTAGGCATCTGTGCATCTCCCTAGGCAGGTCATCCTACAGCTTTGATGGATCTCCTATAGCAACCCCTTTGGTACCTGAAACAATCTGTTTACTACCCACCTACTCTCAATTTTGGTATCTGTGTCAGGGCAACAAGGAATCACTCTGAATAGGTATCTATTCTATTCTATCTATGTCTACCCTAAGAATCAACGGTCAACTCTTCAACAAGTTCATTTGATCAGGGCCTCCGATAATATCCGACTTGTCAGGATGAATGCATTTTCCTAACACTCTTGATTGAAAAAAAAATCAGCAACTTGCTTAGGTGAACTTCAGAGAATGCTTTGAGACTTAGTACGTCAGTCTACTCAAGAATATGAATGCACCTTACCAACGAAGTAGATAGGAAGGTACATGCTACGAAATGACACTTACCTAGGTAATTACATGCGCGGTAACCAGATGATAAGATAGACTTAAATAGAAAGAGCACATAATCCGGACTCCTCAATGTCCCGTTCGGTCCGTGAATAAATAAAATCGGTGGTCCGGTCCCACTATAAATCGGAGAAGCGGTCGGTATGTGTGGAACCCGGAAGGTTCCTACCGCTTCCTCTTTTAGGCAGGTGAATAGGGCGTCACTTCCTTGCCGCGAGTCTAAGACAAGAAAACATCTCACGGCTCAAGTGACTTACAATACTGCCAACTTAGCACAATTGTCAGCTCTGTGAGCTAAATAGAAATTAGGACATTGAAAGGCTGCTCGCCTTCTTTCAAGCAGTAGAAACATAATATTCACGAGGACTTATTTAAGCGTTAATACCGTATCTTTATAACAGATTAGAGTGAATTTCTGATTATTTATCTAGTTGACGCTTTTGATGATGTCAATCATAAGTTTCAAGTGCCTATTCATCTGGGCTGTTATTGTAAAAGCTCAAAACGTCAAGTTTATGATTACGCCAAACGGATAACTTAGCCGGAGCCCGATGAAAAGGGGCTAGTTACGTCCAATAGACACAGGAGAAATGTCTAAAAGGGGGAACACTCCACTATTTACTTCGGCGGTTTTAGACCCATTTTTCAATCTGTAAACATCTCTATCCGCGCTGAGAGACTTTTTACAGGTAAGATCGACCATTTTCTACTCAGATCCAGGACGGGACATGCAATTTAGGCAAATTACCCCCTTGAACACTAGTTGGCGCCTAGGTATGTCATTGATGCCAACACGTAACGTGCCTTGCCTCCCTACACATGAACTACGGAAGGTAAATTCGATTCATATAGAATTTCAGGCGATCGGCGTTTTCTGCATGTAATCGCACCTGGTGATCATGGATCCTGGTATGTATCGAGATAATCTTTTAGTCCTGGTGAAGTTGTATATAGTCTCTCGAGCCTGCTTCACTCTCCGTAGGATTAAGTCCAACCAACCTCATCCGTCAAACATACAGCTATTCTAAAATGAGAACCGCCGCTGTCGCCCTTGCGCTAGCAGCCACGGCTGCTGGCCATGCTACGTTCCAGGAACTGTGGGTCGGTTCCGAAGATGAGGCTTCAACCTGCGCTAGGCTCCCCGTATGTTAAACTCAAGATTTCAACTTCTATAGAGATATGGTTTGGCTAGATGCTGACTCTTGACAAGGCGAACAACAACCCTGTTACGAACGTGGCATCAAACGATATCCGTTGCAATGTTGGTGGTACTACACCTGCAGGTGCTAAGTGCAGCGTAGCTGGTGAGAATATTATTGTGACAATTTATTGGAATTTTCTAACGGACTACAGCCGGCGAATCTGTCACTGTCGAGATGCACCAGCAACCCGGCGATAGAGATTGCGTAAGTGCATGAAAACATACCTAAAACCCCTTTCACATAAGATATCCAATGCTAATTACCTCCCGTGACCTAAAGTCGAGGGAAGCTCTCGGTGGTAACCATTTTGGACCCGTCATGGTATATATGAGCAAAGTTGAAGACGCCGCCTCGGCCGACGGGTCGTCATCTTGGTTCAAGATCTTCGAGCTCGGCTATGACGCCTCCACCAAGACCTGGGGCAACGACCTCCTCAACAAGAACTGCGGTAAACAAGAAGTCACGATTCCATCGGACATCGCCCCTGGCGACTACCTCTTGCGCGCGGAAACAATTGCCCTGCACACGGCATCTCAGGCAAACGGTGCCCAGTTCTACATGACTTGCTACGTATGTAAAAGCCCCCTAAAACCATTTTCATCCACTAACATGATTAATAGCAAATCACGGTCACTGGCGGAGGATCTGCCAACCCGACTGGTGTCAAATTCCCCGGCGCGTACAGTGCTAGCGACCCTGGTATTAAGGTCGATATCTGGGGCAACAGCTTCACGGAGTACACGATTCCTGGCCCGCCAGTCTACTCCGGTTAAATTTCTCCGGTGACGTCGCATGAAGCATTTGTTACGAACCTATACCTAGGTACTTAGGTATACGGGTTGATTCGTGGGTTTCCTTGTTTGTTAACAGTACTCGTAGAGATCAGATCAAAAGTTAGTCTGTTCGTAAGAGAGGCTTGGAGTCCTCTCTCTATTAGTTCGATGCGGTTGAAGTAATAGACTTAGATTGATAGCTGGTGAGCTAAATGAATGACTAGATACATGAGAGACGTTTGTAGTTATATAAGGAATGCCTTCCCTCCTCCTTGTTACTGAAGCCATCGTGATGTGTTGTGATGTGGTCCTTCCTTAACACATCGAGATGCGTTTGATGTGTTTTGATGTGTTTAGATCACAACACATCGTTCCGAGGATTAACCGTGATTGGTTAAAGTAGGTATCCGCTGCCTGGATCTTAAAGTCGGTTGTATGTTAGTTGGTTTGTGACAGCATTAAATTAGGGGAAGATAGGAAAGAGACGATGACGGACTGTATGTATCGCGATATTCGAATAAGTAGCATAATCGTCATTTTCTATGCTTTCCTGTAGAATTCTGTGTTTGTCTTTCTACTGTTAGGTAATCGAACAATACCTTCGAAACTATACAACCTACCATGATTATCCTTTTTGTACGCGAAACTCTGGCTCTGCTCCTAGTGCAAACTGGGAGTACTCCAGACGTCCATACACGCCATCGTTACGGTATGACGTGGCAGCACTGTAACTAGATAGTTGTAGAGCCACGTCCCTTAGGGACGTAAAAGAACTCATCATCATCATCATGATTATCCTTTGGCTTTACCCCTGAACTGAACCTTGTATTATTATCTCGGACGTACGGTAATCCCACCGGTTCTGGAAACTTTCTCCCACCGGGCCCTTGGTATGCATATATAAGTTATCAGCAGTATTGTTATAGGGTACCATCACTCTTAACAACCGTTATATAACTTGAGTACTATTTCAAGGCATATAGGTAGTAGCCTAGAAGAAGATGAACAGCTGAAAGCCTCATCTATCCCCTAGCTTCCTTATTGAGCAAATTACACGTCGTACAACAGATAGTTAGTGCTGAGTAAGTAATACAGGGGATAGCTGAGCTACATTCTGTTCTTTATCTTATCTAAGACTTTAATGGTCTCCTATCTCGCTGAGTAATAAATTACATAACATATCCTCACATAGATGAGATTCTCCAGACATTTTACGGAAGACGATTTCGTCTTTAAGTGAATGGTCAACAAAAATATAACGACGCGACTCCAATCAATCTGCTAGTAGGTATTTGTCACGACCACCACCCGTTGAAATGAATACCCCAGGAACCCAGTCACGGGTAAACCTCGGACAAGGATATGCTGGATATTGAGGATGTCTTAACACATCCACCACATCCATTACATCCACCACATGTTTGGATATGGATGGATATGTTCAAGAATGTACACATCCAAGCATACCATGACAACTTCACCAAAAAGAATAGGCAGGGAGGATATCTATATAAACAAGGCAGGCTCTCATGTATCTAGTCATTCATTTAGCTCTTTAGCTATCAATCTAAGTCTATTACTTCAACCGCATCGAACTAATAGGGAGAGGACTCCAAGCCTCTCTTACGAACAGACTTAACTTTGATCTGATCCCTACGAGTACTGCTAACAAACAAGGAAACCCACGAAGCATCCCGTATACCTAAGTACCTAGGTATAGGTTCGTAACAGTATTTTCTAACTTGTCTAAAACCCGATGCTAAAGAAACGTGCGCAAAATTCCTTTATAATTACTTCGTAAACATAAGTTTGATAGAGCTAAGTGCTAGGCCATTCGTATTTCAATGAATTTGATTGGCTCTTCATAAGTGTTGCCTCTAACATACCGCAGCGGGAAGGCCAGGTTTCAAAAACGGTTGTTGAACGCACAAATGATGCCATTTTTATGATCCGTTCAGTTGGGGACAAATGGTTTGTGCCATAAGAACGGTTTTTGATTTGCGAACGCAAATTTCAAGCGATATGATTGGTTGAAATAAGTGGGTCTAATTAAAAAAGACGAGGGATTGAACACCTGTGAGAATCGAACCGTATCATTTTGTAAGAGCTTTTTTTAATAGCATATTTTATGAATTTTTTTTATTAATATTAAATTCATTTAACAAATCACTCTACATTGTTTTACTACATGAAATTTACATTCAAGTCACTTTTTGGAACTATTGTCATATTGAAGTTTACGCATTTTACGGTTGAGCTAAGTGGATTTACGATACTATTAACAGAATAGTTGTAAAGCTTATTATAAGGCTAAGTCTGCTCAACCAATCCAGCCACTTTTGCAAGCCATGTCCCCACTTTACAAGCACATTAAAAACGATAATTTACCAATGCGAACGGTTGTTGCCCCACAAATGACTTTTAATCAAAAATAACCGTTTGTTGAACCCCCCCTTTGCCGCTGCGGTAGGGGGTCCCATCCCTAATTGAGACCGACCCCTGCTATGCCGTATTGCTAGCTTTTTGATTGGCTGTTTCCAGCTGAGTCCAGCAGCACTATCAAATAACCAATCATTGTATACCAAATACGATTCACCATATAGGGGGCTTTGAAAATTCAACATGGGATAGTGTCAGTGTCCAACAATAAGAATGGGTTGA
Source organism: Annulohypoxylon stygium (assembly GCA_003314315.1). Lineage (NCBI taxonomy): Eukaryota > Fungi > Ascomycota > Sordariomycetes > Xylariales > Hypoxylaceae > Annulohypoxylon > Annulohypoxylon stygium. Next base: position 982,806 of record QLPL01000019.1, read on the forward strand.
CTTCGTCTATCTTGAGGTAGGTAATCTGCATTATTGAAAAACACTCATTGTCTGCACCGTTCAATATCTCGTCTAACCTGCCTTCCCCCCTTCGATCGAGGCACTGAATCCACACTTCCCATCACCGACTTCTCTAGGCTTCTTAACAATGTCTACCTGCAATCCGGACTGGCAAAACTCCGCATTCAGCTTTTATCGATATGTACCATCCGTGCCAGCAGCAGTTATCTTCTGCTTGTTATTTCTCGCTTCATCACTGGTGCATTTCTGGCAAATGTATCGCACGAAATCCTGGTTTCTGGGAGCGTTGGTCGGGGGCTGTTTCAGTATGTTTCTCGGCGCCTGATTTAACTCGAGATCGAGTTTGAATATGACAGGAATGACTAACGTCTAATGTCACTGTAGCCGAGTTCATCGGATATGCCGCACGAACCTCATCTGCCAGGCAAGAGCCCGGCTGCTGGAAAATGATGCCGTATATTATCCAGAGCGTGTTCATCCTCTTAAGCCCAGCTCTTTTTTCAGCTTCAATTTATGTTATATTGGGACGAATTATACAATTGACTGATGGCGACTCCCACGCCATCATCAAGAATCGAAACATCACGAAGACATTCGTGATAGGGGACCTCGTTTGCCTTTTCATGCAATGCGCAGGTAGGCAGATCCTAAGAATAGTTGATAATCCCATCCGCTGATATATTCCAGCTGGCGGTTTGATGGGCGGCTCCCGCGCAGTCCCCGCTCTTTACAAGATCGGCAACGGTGTCGTAATCGCCAGTCTCATCCTTCAGCTCATCTGGTTCGCCTTCTTCGTCGTCGTCGCCTGCATGTTCCACCGAGCGATGCGATTAATGCCGACTACCGCAGCACAACGGCCTGACGTACGATGGCAGACCTACCTCTATACTCTATACATCGTCAGTTCCTTTGTCATGATACGCTCCCTTTTCCGTGCGATCGAATTCATCGAGGGCAGCGGTGGTTATCTCCAAAAGACGGAGGTGTTTTTCTATGTGTTCGACTCTCTGCTCATGCTGATCTCCGTCCTCTACCTGCATTGGAAACACCCGAGTGAAATAGGTGCCTTGCTGCGCGGCGAAGAACCCTGCACAAATGGGCTTAAACTTATAACTATGAAGCCTAATTCGGTCTTATGGGGAAAATTGAGGATGTAAAAAGGCATTATCTTTATTGTACAGTAGGTAGTGGTGCCGTCGTGGTGATTTTGAGGAAGCTCTTGGGTTGATCAAAATATTGTGTGGAGGGGTACCTAGTGAACCCCTGTAATATAGAGGCGTCGACCACCATAGATTTAGACTAGTAGTAGGTAACTGGAAATCTCGTTCATACCATCTTGTTGAAGATCCTTTTCTATTAACTTTAAAATCGTCCTTTTAAATACCTTGTCGCTTATAATATTAACTTGAACTAGAGTTTCATTTATTTCTATCTTTATAACTGAAAGCATTTGAAGGGATTGAATTGGATCGCAGCTTGGGGTTAGGGTTAGGGTTGGATTCGGGGTAAGGGTTAATGTGAGGTTAGGGTAAAGGAGGGGTTAGGGTTGGACTCGCGAGTCCACAACAGAACGCGAAACTTTTCAAGTATATGAAAATACTCCATAGACTCTCACCAAGAATTATATCTAATGGTCTATTGGATAGGTATCCACAAGACTAAAATTGGGAGTAGTATGCCAACTTTCGTCGCTATATCCTCAACATCTAAACATAGGTCACCTTGGTAGAACTGGACAGGAAACACATTGGGCAAAGGAATGCCTACAGTAGATATAAGGATATAATAATACAAGAAAGTAAAGTAATATTTAAGAACCTAAGCAAGTAGTAGATTCATACCTAATTCCCGGCACATCAGCGCCTTATGCGCAAGAGAACCCCTCACCTGCGGTAGTATTGCCGACGCCATCATAAACTTGTTTCTTCGGGTATGGGCATAGGGTTCTTTTAAAACGCGAAGGACTGTTAATTGAGCTGGCGGTCAATGTATCGGGTGCCACTCCATTCTCTACCCACTCACGCATCGCGTCGAAGGTGCCGGCAGGGTAAGCGCCGTTTCCACCTAGGCAGTGGTTGACCCCGGGAGCTAGAAACAGGCGGTAGAAATCGTGGACGTTCTCGTCTCCCTTCATAACAGAATCGTAATAATGCGTGCTTCCACGAGTAGGAATAATACTATCGGTCTGAATGTTGTTAGAAGATACATTCTTTAGCTTCACGGTGGTACTAACCGTGCCATGGTACCCGACCAATTTCCCGCCCCGGGCACGGAACTCGGAGAGATCTGGGTCGTTAGTCCCAATGATGGAATCGTACAGTTGTACGGAGAGGTGAGCGAGTCGATCGAATTCTTCATACGAAAGATTTGTCGTTGTCGCACTCGAGTTCTTCAGCAGAAATAGCTTAACCCAGTCCTCGGCAATTTCAAATGTCCCACGAGAACAGGTACCGTTAGCTGCGCAGGTGGTCGGAACAATAGCTATATCTGTAATTGATCCTGTAAGAACTGACCCCTTTGATGGGCCATACCAAAGGGTCGAATTGTCTGACCGTCGTGCGCCGCCCCACTACAAAAGGTAAGTGAGTGGCTTAGCACAAGCACCACAAACTCAAGGCCAACTTACAATTTTCTGGACGATTTCAACTGCTTCGGCTGAAATAGAACGTTCCGACCCGAGCGCAGTGCAGTTAACGCTAGTCCCAATCATCGTCATAGGATCGAAATCGCAGCTCTCAGGGTCCGTTATAACACCGTCTGCAATGCCGTCCATATTGTCACAGGCCTCCAAAGCGGCATTGGTGATGGCATCGATCTCGCATGAAGGAGGATAAGCACCGACCTGATCCATGACGAAAAGCGGCCACAGATCCTGGACTGCGAATTGGTTCCAGTTGAAAGCCGGAGCACTTGCGGCTATGCCATCGTACGCGTCCGGGTAGCGCTGTGCAAGCTGGAAACCCTGGCGGCCCCCCTGAGAACATCCTGTGAAATAAGAGTACTTTGGAGGTGTCCCGTAAAAGCTATTTATAACACTCTTGGAGATGACGGCGGCGTCATTGAGCGAGGTGGAGGCGAGATCTTGAAGGAGATAAAGATTGACGTTACCCTCACTCAACAAGGCCCAGTTGGTCGGGTAGACATCCGATCCTAATCCAGCATCAGTTCCAACGGTTGCATAGCCTTCGCCAACAGAAGCCATCATTCCCATCAGGCCGGCCTGATGCAAGCCGGCCTGCCACCCAGCTCCTCCGATGTGCTGAAGTCGACCATTCCAAGTGTCTGAGGGCAGCCACACCTGGACATGTATGGTGTCGTTTTGGCCCGGATGCGTGTAAGTGAGTGTGACATTGCAAAAATTAACATTTGTAGCGGTAACGCTGCCATGATTGGAATAGTAGCCTATTGGGACGTTTTGAGAGCGATTGGCAACGAAATTGGTTTCAAGTGAAAGGAATTCAGCACCAAATAATTCTGGATAAGGGATAGATGCGGCAGAACATGCGCAAGATGGCACTGTGCCGTTAAAGAGAGATGGAATCATACTGAATACCAATAAGATGTCGAAACGAGTGACGGAGAATATAGCTCAATGAGTGATCGGAGTTGTAACCGATTATTGGTGTCCTTCCATAGTGATCCTAATGTATACGATAGGTATCTTAGAGAATCAATGGGGTTTTTAAAGCTTCGTGGCGTGGATGACTATAGTATCGATTGCTCCATACCTAGTATAGTGTAAGTCATATTAGCTTGCCCCTGGCTACAGCCTGGCGGAGCTTTCTAAACGACCCACGATTCCATCATGGGTGTCGTTTACCCGGGCTATGTTCAAAATGGAGCACGCTACTATCAACCCAATCAGAATAGGCCTAATACGCAGTGGATAGAATCCCTGATTCATTGAACCAATCAAACCAGTTCCAGTACGGCTCGCAAATACGCATTGTCAAGTGGTATGTCATATTCTATCGGGCAATTGAAACTAGATACGATTGCCGAGGAAGTCCGCCGAGTTCAATGACAGATGATCGCAATCTATCCAGAAAAACAATATCAGTTTCCTGCAATGCCTAATCTCGACGAAGGGTGATTCTAAATAAGTATTGTTAGTATATGTCCATATGTATAGATTAGCTCTTCCATAGTAGAATAGGGGTAGAGTTTAAGCTTATTGTGTAACCATAACTCGCTGACGCAGGTCGATACCTGAAAACGCATTCAGTACTGCTAGTCTCCCGATCCAAAAATGGCTCGACTTCAGTATTATTTGCATTCTAAAGACCAGAAATTAACAGGTTCACGGAAACACATCAAGACGCGATTACGTTGTAAGATGCAACGAAACCGACTGGCGAATCTGGCCCTGACGCAACGACATTGGCGAGCATCCGATTAGCTGACAGGCGTATCGAAGTAAATTTGGCTCCGATGACCTACAGACGAATATCTCGATTCCTCCCTGATGCGAAGGCGAAACAAGGCAACGAATAGTGCAGACATCAATATCTTTCACCCATCTACCACGACGCGAAACTAAATAAATTGCGACATCGCTGAATGTCGTGATCCAAATTATTGGGAGCCATGTAGATACCCAACCCTTTATTGCGCTGGAAACGTCACTCCAACGGCACGGGCATTGAGTGTGACTAGCCATGCGCGATATCTTCCAAGATCTGGTTTGCAAGTCTCGTCTTAAAAAATTATCTTATCGACATCGATCCAGTAAATCTACTACGGAAGAAGTTGAGTCTGATGTCCAGCATGGAGAGCCTTCGAACCGGTAATAGCCAGAGGAAGCGCCAGATATTGGAGACGGAAGTGCCATTTGTCGCCGCCACGATCATCGCAAACCCGCCTAGCTTTGTTCCAGACTACACGACGCCAATTGGGCTACGCAAAGCTCAACTTTCGATGTCAACGCACAATAGGAGCTGAGGGATCTAAAACTAACGCGGCAGCTGCGATTCCTGTCTCCAACTCGGGTCGCGTTCTTTTTATCGACCTCCCTCTAGCAACGACGGAAGGGCTTCGAACCGTAAGACTCGGTTGTATTCTTTTGCGGGGAAAAAACGCGCTTCAAAGAGTTGGATTTCTACGGGTGCAGGAAGTGAACACGAGAATCTCGGCCTTGTTCGCGCTCGGGTGACTAGTATCGGCGGAACGACTACTCGTAAATCTATGCCAAAGAGTAGGACCTATATCGAGGTGTTCAGCTATATCTGGAAGTCATTGCTTCACGTCATAGTGATGTTGTATTTCTTAGGTTCTACAATTCAATTTAAAACTGGGGAGGTTTCTTGTTACCTCCACCATCCAGGCGGTTATGTCATCTATGGATCACTCCAACAGGGGGCTTTTTAGATACCTGCTAGCCCGTGCTTAGACAGTTGCAGCCCCCTAACTTCGGCCCCTAGTGCCCGGGCTCCACTAGCATTAAAACTCACCTGTAGACGGCACTGGAACCATACATTAGAGTGTCGCAACTTTAAACACACATCATGTCAAATACCGTTCGGGTACGGCAGTCGCATGTGAAATCGCGGACTGGATGCCGAGGTTTGTATTCACCTAAAATATTCCAATTTACCATGCCGTCAAAGCTCACGCTCGGGTTTCGAAGAATGCAAGAAGCGCCACGTCAAATGCGACGAGAAGCGCCCGTCTTGCGGTGGCTGTCTTGCTGCTAATCGGCGATGTCCCTTCCTCGACTTGCATCACGCTCGTCTCCCACCGTCACGGGCCGCCGTATCGCCGGCCGAGACTCCACCGGAGTCATACTCGTCGGCATCTCCAGTGAATTCGTCGCTTGGGGAACGTGCATCTGTGATAGAACCCGCTGCCGATATCGTCGCTGACACTGCCATAGACAGCAGCGCTAGTCTCCAGTCAGAGCATCACCCATCGCCCTGCTTTGACATGCGTCACCTTGTCTTACTTCATCACCTTGAAAGTCTCTACATGACGGCGTCTATCTCTATGCAAAGCATAAGCACCGACGAATTTAAGCTCTGCTATGAGGCGATATTCAAATCCGCCGTGTCGGCGTCGTATCTCATGCATGAGCTGTTAGCCTTTTCCGCGCTCCATCTCAGCACGCTGCAATCCAACGCCACAGACAAGGCAGAATATCTCCAGCAGGCGGCAGAACTGCAAACGCGCGCTCTCGCACTCTTCAACGCGGTAAAGCCTAGTGTGCGTAATGAGAACTGCCTGGCCTTGTTTATCTTCACGTCAGCTATTGGCATGCATACTCTTTTTGATGCAGTCGCTTCTCACGCGGATTCAATTGGTTTCCTGGACAAAATAACTCGTTACCTCAAGTTACATCGCGGCGTGGGCGCCATCACCTACCAAAGTTGGCATACTTTGCGCTATTCCGAGATACGGTACATTATTGACGCCATTGAAGCTGGCGATGAGCTGTACCGCCAGAATCTCGGAAACGCAGAGAACGAATGCGATAGGTTAATGAGCCTAGTGCGCACGTCAACCGATAAACTGAGCTCAGGACCGCTTGAAACATGTCAAGAGGCAACTCAAGCACTACATTGGGTCTTCGGCGTGCGTCGTAATATCTCCGAGCCGTATCTTACACATATCACATTATCTTGGCCAATTCGAATTTCGTCTGAGTTCGTCGAGTTGGTTGAGCAACGACAGCCGATAGCTCTGATAATCCTTGCCCATTGGGCTGTTCTATTGCACATTGACCGCGATTTCTGGGTTTTTGGTGATGCTGGCCGACGCATCATAGAATCTCTTTTAACACATCTTGGTTCCTATTGGGACGAATGGCTAGATCTACCTAGAAGTATCTTAAGTAAAAAATGACAATTTGTTAATAACGTGGATGACTGCTAAAACTCCCGAATACTAGAAAATACCGCACAAGTAGTGCCCCGCTAACAGCGGTTCTACCACTACCCCACACGCCACTTTCAGTGCTCTGGAGGATTTCAAGGTTCCGACCATCTTCTATAGATAACCACTAATTTTAACACAATCCCACTGTATTATAGTGACTGCAACCTAGTTCTATCCCCAATTACAGGGACCCATCCGTTAGCTTTCTGCCCCCTGTATTACAGCTGTCTCCCACCAAAACCGACCTCAGAGCAACGTGCGCAATTTCTGTGAAAGGGTTAGCCATCAGCATCGAAACGAACAATAAAGTCTTACCTCCAGCCCCGAGAGACTGCTGTCCATGCTGTTCCCATCATGTGGTGATAGCAGCACACCGGCAAGCTGCTTCTTCGACTCTTGCACCTGCATAACTTGCTACAACAATGTTAATATAAGCAATGCCCAAAGATGTTATACTAATAAACCTGCCTCTTCGAACGAATCGCGCACATAGAGACGCACAGTCGTAACTTCTTTCGTTTGACCGAGCCGATGAACTCGAGCTAGGGCTTGCTCTTCGAGAGTTGGGTTCCTAAACGATTAGTAATGATGAGAGAGGATCTGGGGTGAAGCATATTACCAATGTGGCTCCATTAGGTATGCACGTGATGCCACCGTGAGGGTGAGACTATTACTTATAAGCTGCCGTCCTTTGGCTATTTTGTTGTCGGGTGATCAAATGGAATAGGGGCTTCTTACCCAACTGCGCCGCATGAGAGAGTAAGCAACATCACTTTGATGCTTGGATCTGTTCTGAAACTATCTATGACCGGCTGTCTGTCCCTTTGAACAACCTTACCGTTGAAGCGGATGCTGCGTATCCCTGCATTAGTCAATCCGGCTTGAACGATGTCAAGGGTAAGTCTCCAGGTAGAGAATACGACACTCGAAGCAGTTAGCACCTTATTTCGTAAAAGATCTTATGGGAGACTCGAGTACCATTTGGCGCCACTAGATTCATTTCTAATATCCATAACCAGGGCTTTGATTTTGGAGGGAAGGCCAATCGATCCTATGCTCATTTTAGACACCACCGGATCTGGAGCCTCTTCTAGATCGTTGCTGTTTGTTGAAATAGTGGCTACAGCACATAAGGGAATATGGCCGCAGGTCGCTGAGCGACCATGACGATGAAGTTTACCCATGCAATCACCACACATTAACTTCAGGCATTCGAAGAATTGTGCACTTTGCCGAATTGTGCTCGACTCGATTAGCCATTCTTCTATATGTTCGATCATCATAGAGCATTGCATACAAATAATTGGCGCGATTTCCCTTTGAGAGTTGAAGGTGCGCTGGGCTACTTTAGGCCATTCATTCGGAACCATAGGCAAATTATCGTCTTTATTATGTCTTGATTGGTATCGCAAGCCTAAGTTGCAAAACAATCGCAATGACTCAATTTGCTGGAGGACGTTGCGATATGAATCGGTACGACATACCCCTCTAGAGGCATCATGCAGAGCTTCATCGATTCTAGTGATGACTTGGTCCCGCATACTATCGTAGACCCGTCTTTCTTCATCAATGAAGTCAATCGGTAGAAGGAGGTCTTGTCGAGGGGGGAGATTGATAGTTCCTTTAGGTCTGCGGAGTAAGAGGAACGCTGAGAGACGCTTGAGCCTTCGGACCGCTTCTTCATAGTCTCCTGACTTCCAAAGATTTGAGATATCAACCTCGAATTGCTTTGGGTCGTTATATGGATGGGCTCTGATGAATTTGAGTAGAGCCGCCAGGTCGCTCAGTCGATTCTGAATCGGGGTACCTGTAACAGCCCACCGAGAATCAGACTCCAGGGCACATACAGCATGAGACATCCTTGAATTCCCATTTCTAATGAAATGTGCTGGAAGATATGTCAGAAATAATGTACTTCGACAAACCAAAAGGAGCTCACCCTCATCCAATATTATCCTGCGCCATCGAACTGCGAATAGGATAGAGTCATTGACATTCGAATTCGCCTTCCATTCGGAAGAAACGGTGTGAAATGTCGTTAAGACCACATTAGTATTTTGAAGCTGTGCTAGGCTTTTCAATCTTGTTTTACCATGGTGACGACAAAATTTTAGATGGCCTTCAAAGACATGCCTAGCATATTGTGAGCATGCGTGAACATGTAACATAGTGTGAGCGTAACAACTTACTCAGTCAGCTGTTCCTCCCACGTTCCAATTACTAAAGTTTGTCAATTCATCTCGATATAATGTGTAGATAGGCCGATACTTAGGAGAAGACTTACGCGGTGGGGGAATAATGATAAGCGTGGCTGGTATACTGCCCCTATCTACCACATTCCCAACATTTGAGGTTTTGAACTTAGAACGAGCGTCGAGGTCAGTAGCTGCCAGGGAGATCATAGTCAAATGTCACATTCCAGAAAACACTCCGATATTAAAAGATCACGATCACGTGCTACACACGTGATGTCACGAAGCTAAACGCCAAGAACCTGATCCCCAGCTCCAGAGCTGACAGCTCAAGACCTGATCCTCAGCTCTGGAACTTAAAGCTCAAGACCTGGTCCTCAGTTTTGAAGCCTTACAGAAGGAAGGAAGGATATCTATATAAACATGGCAGGCTCCTATGTATCTAGTCATTCATTTAGCTCTTTAGCTATCAATCTAAGTCTATTACTTCAACCGCATCGAACTAATAGGGAGAGGACTCCAAGCCTCTCTTACGAACAGACTTAACTTTGATCTGATCTCTACGAGTACTGCTAACAAACAAGGAAACCCACGAAGCACCCCGTATACCTGAGTACCTAGGTATAGGTTCGTAACAGACTCATTCAACGCATACATTAACCGATGCTCTTGATCGGGTCGTTGAATTGCAGGATCCATTATCAACCGATCCTAAAAGTGAGTAGTAGGGAAGAGAAATACCTAGATAAAGTGCGTACAGGTACAGATAATCATCCTTGAGTTGTCCGAATGGAGGCTTCGAAGAGGTTCGCAGAAACGGTGCTGGATTGTAAGGTGGTCTAGAAATGCATGTGGCGGATCCCCACCCCACACCTCAGCGTATGCTTATTTTTCCTTTTGACAGCGACCTTTTTGGCGCGGGGACAGCGTTCCCGGAACATCTTATCGGTCTCTTGGGCAACGTTGAGTGTGCTGCTCGGTTCTTCAAGTTTGTCAACTTCTCGAAGAGGGTTGTGCTTGTTTGGGTTGAAGAAAAAAGGCCCAGGGTGAAGTCGATAGAGTAGCATACACGAGAATTAAATTGAAAATTAGAAGTATATTGAACGTAGTCACCTACAAATTATATAAGGTAAGGTCTTCCTAGGTCGATATGCTCATAAGTGTGTGAGATCCTACGCCTAAGAATTAATAATGTGTACACGACCTACCGCCCCCCTTCCCCAGCTGCAAACGCTTGACGCGCCGGGTCCTTTGTTTAGTATCAGATCATTTTATCTAACTGGCGACAGAATACGATAGCAATACCTGTAGCCTAACTCGCTGAATCGTTGAATGTTTTTTTTACACTAAAACTCGCCATCTTTAGAAAGCCCTACTATAGAATATTTACCTATGTTATAGTAATACTTGATACTTGATCATTACAATTAAAAATAAACAAAGTACATTTTGGCTTAGATTAATTTTCAAAACTTTATTTTGCGAGTTATTTGAGGTTGAACGCGATGCACAATTAAAAACGCCAAATTTGTATCGGAAAGTTGAATTTTCGAGTAAATTTTACTTCAAGATTACCTACAGAACCAAACTTTTTTTTTTAATTTTACGCGAACACAGGCCTGTATAGCTTCAACCAATAGAATACCTACAGTATAGTATCTTTATATATATAATTCAGAAGTGTTGGTTTGTTGGAGTTATTCAAGTTTAAAGTGGTGGGCAAGACGTGTGGATTTTCCATTTGACGATACTTTTTTTATTAGTGATGTATATATGTACTACCACCACCTTTCGAAGCGTTTCACTCCTGCCAACAGAATACCCACTTACTCCCCTTCACTTCCTGCCTTTCGCTAAACTGAATCTTAATATCATCCACAGGTGACATGATACTGGTGGTAATGTGACTCTTCGCCTTTGGCATCGCCCACTGGCCTTGCGTGGGGATCACATCGTATCTCAGCAACATGATGACCAGGATGGCCAGTATCTCGTTGCTTGCGAAGTGGCGTCCAGGGCAGATGCTGGCGCCGCTCCCAAACACTCGGTATGCAGATGCGGGGACCTTATGTGCGCTGCTAGTCTCTTTCTCCTTAATGAAGCGCTCCGGGTCGAATGACGACGCCGTGGGTCCCCACACTGATTCGCTACTGTGAAGCTGTGCAGACGGGATTAAGAGTATAGCATCCTTTTTGAGCAAGTACTTGCCGTCAAGCAGTGTATCCTCGAGCACGACACGCCCGGAGGCATTGGTGCTATGAAGGCGGAGTACTTCTCGGACTAGTGAAGTCAGGAGCTTACACCCAGTGATGATGGCATGAAGATTGACCGTAATCGTCTGGCTGTTTTCCTTCTGCACGAGCGACTCGACGTCTTCTCTTAGTTTTGCTAGAAGTGAGGAGTTCGAATAGACGTAATAGAGAACCCAGGACGTGCCCGGGACCGTGTTTACGAGAAGCCCATAGCAAATACTGAGGTTGAAATGTTCAATGTCAACCTGAGACAGCCCGTACTTGCGACTAACTTCGTACCGCCGTTTTATGAGTGTAGAGGCCGTCTTGTGTCCGTTCGCCTCATAATATTTGCGCATAGCGTTGAAAAAAAGCTTTCGTCCACGGCTACCCTTGGGTGCGCTCATTGCTGTGAGAATGTTGATGCCTAGTAGAACAAAATCTTCGTCAATATCCCTAAGCACGTAAATATTCTGACTGTCTAAAGTGATGCCTGCGTTGACGTACCAGAACCCATTATATACAGCAGTTTCCTTGAATGGGTTTTCTTCAGCTCCAAAAATGGCATCAGTACTGGCCTTGGTGACGATATTTCGTGTCCAGTTAAACAGACTGACTTCGTCTTTCATTTTCGTCTGATGTTCCGAGTCAATTAGGCTTGTTACTGCCCTTATCATGGCTTGCGTGACAGCTTGAAGGTGCTCGCCAGGCGCAAGGCAATCATGCATGACCCTCAGCGTTTCTGGTCGAAGTCCCACGGGGCCATTTTTCTCCAGTAAATCCTCCTCAAGAGCGTCAATTGCCCGACGACTGGGGGCGAGGATTCTCTTGGCGAACTGAACTACATAGGGAGCGAACGAGATTGTCTTGGGGCGGCGATCGATAGCATAGATTAGATGCGGTGAATTCACGATGTAAATCTTTCCTCGGGGCACACCGAGGGTGTAAATCGGCAAGTTAAACTTGCTCCTAATATGTAATCAGCCCCTGTGTTACGCAGCCTGTCAGTACTAAATAAGGAGACAAACGTGACTTTCCCATAGTACCCAGATCCATGGCGAACCATGCCAATTACATGACCAATGAAAGGGATGCTAGAAGGGATTAGGTGAGGTTCATCTGGAAAATGAGTGGGAATGAAAATTCGGTGCAAGATCCAATATAAGCCCAAAAGGCCAGCCAATATTGTTAGGACGGAAACGATCATGATGAAGAACTATGTGCACAAACAGTTTGAACCAATTAACCATACAAGAGAAGGAATCAAGAAAGAAACATGGATGAGACCCATTGATATGGTGCTGGATAGTGGAAAGTGGGTATCCTGCTCGAGGAAGCCAACCCTAAGACTAGCAGTCATTTGACTCGAAAGCATACTGACTGTACGCTGGTGGCTCCAATCCAAGACAGACACACCGGAAAATCGGTCGGTAAAGATCTAGGCCTAACTACAAGGGCTACCCGTTCTTCCAAAGCGAGAGACTTCATCAGAGTGAAACCATCCCAGCACCGTGGCGTCGCCTTTAATGCCCCTTGGCTCGTATCGATGGGGCCGAGCCTCGTCAAAAACCACCTTGATGTGGAAACTGGTAGGTATATTGCATACAGCTGCAGAATGATACTGATACACCCCTGGGGAATCAATAGCGCGTGTTGGATCAACCCACCATTTTAACCAACTTGTATACAGCACATCTTACAGTAGCCGCGTACAATTCGTACTGTATACTTCATTTTACAGGGGGTTTGGCGCTCAAACTCCCTGTAAGAAGGCTCTCTATAAGTTACAGCCCTGGAGCGCATAGACGCTCTATAAGCCCTATAAGCGCAAGATATAATAATACACACCTACTTCCACGTTATAATATTAAGTTATTTACGGTCGCAGTACACTCAACTGAGTATCTTTCCAAAGATCTTTGAACGCTCTTTTTATGCATGTAGGTATTATGTTTTAAGACCTCATTTTCATACGTTGATTTGCAATTGAAATCATATAGTCAACTCTTTGACTGTTTTAGCTAAATTTCCCAATCGGGATGAGGCTCGGCTGGTATCACGTGACACCCATCTTTTTGAACTTTTGAACTTCAACACGTATAACCTAGATAACTATTCGGTCTAAAACAGCATCCAACGCGCATTACATACTTGAGAAATAGTTTGTAATATTCTAGAGGGACCAGTTGATTGATAGCTTCAGTCACTCAATCTTCAGAGTCTTTCAAATTATTGAAAAATGCGTGTAAACAAGTAGGTCAGATACACAACTACCCCCTATAAATTATAGGGAGCTTAGGCGTTGTAATGCGCTGTAACTTATAGGGCCTTCTTACAGGGCGTTTAAGCGCTAAACCCCCTGTAAAATGCAGAATACAGTACAAATGATATGTGGCTACTGTATTTTTTACTGTATACAAGTTGGTTGAAATGGTGGGTTGGCGGATGTCGCTCTATTGTCCACCGTAGGATTTAAACTGCAAATCATTCGGTGCCTCTACTGTACTGTGAGCTGCCCCCACGTTGCTGTCTTTGGGGTCGATGCAATACGCATAGGGTAACATGATGGAACCCCCTAGTCTGGCCTGTGCATGTCAGAGGCACAAAGCTGACCCCAACTTAAATCAGAGGTCGCCAGATGCAGGCTGGCATAACAAATGAAAGATAACGAAAGTGTGCTGATGACTTTGGCAGAAGGAACCTTGAGAAATTATGTGGTAGTCACTCCGGTCTCATACTAGCTCTTCCCCTCAACCCCCAAGCGAGATTTCGCTTACCTGTAGAAAGCCTTCTTGAGACTAACGCCCGGGGGTCTACGTGGTAGCCTTATAGTTGCTAGCTAAGGCAAGAATCGATTTACCCCCTTGACTGTATTCGAATAGTCCTAGAACCCTCTTATCTGTCACGTTGGATTTCCTAAAGACTTTTGTTTTACCCCCTTTGAGCAATCACCATCAGCTATGGAAACCCTCAAGCCAAAGTCTGTGGGGCAGCTCCTCACTCAAATTCAAGAGAATACGCTTGAGTACCTAAAGTTCTTCTCGGAGCAATCTCTGCCCGAGCCATCATTCGAGAACGGCGATGGTCTGGCTCGCGGTCAACAACTACCGATGGAGTTCCAAGTTGCTAGAGACGCTGCGCTCGAAGCAACTGACGAGTTGCACCGTCTACTTCTCGGGCCGCTAGGTTTGCTAATGAGCTGCCCCGGGGACCATTATCTCATGCTCGGCGTCCAATACATATACAGGTACAAGCTCGCGCAGCACGTGCCGCTTCTGGGAGAGGCCACATTCGAAGCGATCGCTGTTGCAGCAGGACTTGACGTAAAGGACGTCACACGGTTCCTACGCCTAGCCACAAGGTGGCATGTCTTCCACGAGACATCTAGGGACACCATCGTCCACACTGCGGCATCCCGACAGCTACTCGACAATCCGGACCTTGAAGCTTGGATCAACAATATCGCCGAAGAATTCTGGCCGTCTTTATCGCGGACTGTGGATGCAACCCAACGATGGCCTGGGAGCGAGGAGCCCAATGAGAGTGGCTACTCGCTGAGTCACGATACAAACGAGAACCCATTTAACATCATAAAGCGCAACCCAGTCCGGCAGCAACGTTTCATGGACGTCCAACGGTTTTCGCACCAGCATCCAAGCTTCAGCATGACATATCTCTTGACGGGTTACGACTTCGGTAGCGCACACGTTGTGGTCGACGTCGGTGGTGCCTATGGAATGGTGGCCATGGCTCTAGCGCGCAAGCATTTGCATTTGAAGGTAGTCGTCCAAGATCAACCACACATCATCAAGGGCTTGAGGGAGCGCATACCAACCGACCTGAAGGACCGCGTCCGAGGGATGGAGCACGACTTCTTCAGGCCACAGCCAGTCAAGGGAGCCGATGTGTATCTGCTTCGCTGGGTTTTACATGACTGGAGTGACAAATATTGTATCAAAATCCTGCAAGCACTGGTTCCAGGTTTGAAGAAAGGCGCCAAGGTCGTTATCAATGACATCTGCATTCCCGAGCCGGGACAGGTGGGAATTGCGGCCGATCGTGGGCTCAGGCAGATGGATATTTCGATGAAGGCTTTCAATAATGCTCGGGAGCGTGATTATGCAACATGGTCAATGCTGTTCACAGCAGCGGACCCGAATTTTGAGTTCTTGGGTATTACGCTGCCAGAAGGAGCAAGGATGGCTATTATCCAGGCAGTGTGGACAGGCGAAGAGAGTTGACTGTAGTTAAGTGGATATACTGGAATCGGATAATGACAGATACGCAGAAGAAAGAGCTTAAGACTCGAGATCTACCAATACTATGATTTGTGTCTTTCTGTATCCCACACCTCTAACTACGAAAGTGTCAGATGAGGAGAGAGCTCAAACAATACAACCGTTCCCATAAGAGCGATCTGCTACATAGGTACCTACCTGCACAAGACAAATCGATTGATGTTCATAGATTTTTAGGCTTCTAAAGTCGCATTGTGAATGACGCTCCGTCACTTATCTTTCGAGGATATAAGATTTATTGTAACAAAACCGGAGGCAACTCTAGTCGTGTCATTTGTCCTCTATGCACACTGAAAGCATCAATCTCAGTCGATCCTTGGGTCATCACGTATTGTTCAAGGCTACTAAATCAGCCACCTTGTTCCACCCACCAAAATAAATTTTGTGATAATTTTTGGAGGCAAGAATCGCTCTGTGAGCAATATGTATGACGCTTCTTTCTCGAATGTGAGATATGTATGAAAATTCCTATCACATCGTGTATGATCTCTCTGGGCACTACAGCCTATGCAAATTTATCCATTTCTCGAGCTCACTACGTTTAATATTCATTCCCTCACTTGTTCCCAGGCCAAGGTTCCTACAGCTGCTCATCATGTGTACCCAGTTCGTCCATCTCTCTACACCTGTGGGCACATAGTGGCTCTCAGAGAGACTCCCTGTAAAGTCATGATATATTTCCTAGGATAAAGATTTGAAATAGAGGTTTGCGCTTCTGGCAATTGGTACGAGTGGGCGACCAGCCACGGGGGCTGCCCCATTTACAACTACCCCGGATATTTAAGGAGCTAATATAGGTAACCGTTAACGCAGCTAACGACTTACACCTAAGCATTCAAATTATAGGATGCGGCGTGACGCATACCGACAGCGAATGTTAGTATTTGAGCCAACATCAATGATTAGCCGAATACCAAGGATACGGAGCAGGCGTGGGTTAGCCATATCCGAGTTTAACATCTATGCAATCCATTGTCGAATTAGGTCTCGAAACGCGTTGTCAGCACCACTCAGCACGCTATGTTTTGTGCCGGCATTTCTATTGACGGATCTGGCATCGTGGTCAAAACCGGGGTTAACAACGTAGCCAAGAGCAGCATCTATGATTCCGTGCGATATAATAACCCTCGGACCTTCAACATTCATTGACTAAAGCTTCGCAAATACTTCCGTATTTGATGAGAGTTGTCATATGCTGCTAGGATTGACTTTAAAGATTCGTGCTGCTCAAAGTGATTCTTCATGTTAGAGGACAGGGTCACATAAACCTCGTATTGAGTATAAAGACAGAATAGTGTTAGAAATGGAGCCAGCACCAATAATATTACTTCGCACGTGTTTTGTTTATTTCGACGCTATTCCGGAAGTTGATATGCCCATAGCATAGAATGCATCGTTGCTGTCCAACCCTGTCACGAAAACTTCCGTTTCGGCCTCCGGTGGTGGACGGAGGCCGACGGAAGGTCGGCATACCTTGAGAACCCGTATCATATATATTCGGATTATTCAAGAATCATACCGAGCTCACTGACCGGTTCCTGAGACAGGTGCTTGGAATCTTGCTCCTATATATGTGCAACACCACGCCCAATTCGCAAAGGTCTGAAGTAGAAAACTCTTCAACAGATCAACAACTTTCACTCAACTGGCCTTTACAATCACTATAACCATGTCTCCGATGAATGAAAGCCTCGCTGACGGGGTTCTCCGATATCCATCAACTGGGTTGAAGGTCTTGATTGTGGGTGGAGGACCCGGCGGCTGTCTCACAGCCCTCGAGTGTTGGAGAAAAGGCCATGAAGTCCAAGTCTTGGAAAAGAGTTTGGCGAATTCTCCCAGCGGTACTACACCCTTGGAGCAATAACCGCGTCCCCTAACAAGATTAACAGCAACTAATATGAAGAGCAGGCGATACGTTCGTTATTGGGCCCTCTGCTTTGGCTTCGCTGAAAAACTATCCCACTATGCTGCAAGAATATCATGGGTGCTCATGGGATAGTTACTCAAGTTTTCGTCGCACCGATGGTCAACTAGTAGCACCGCTGAGCGAGTTTGAGTGGAATAGACCTGAAGCTCCAGAACACGCAGCATACCCCCTTCGAATTCGAAGCCTAGTCTCGAGAGCTGGCCTAAACACCATCCTCCACAACCAATGCCGTAGGCTCGGAATTCCGATCACCTTCGGTATTTCGATCGTTGACTACACCGAGAACGATGCTGAGCGTACTGCAACGGCGATTGATGAAGAAGGTCGACACTACACTGCTGACATCGTTGTGGCGGCCGACGGACTCGGCACGAAGTCCCACAAGGCCATCTTTGGTCAAACCATACGCGCGATCCCGACCGGATATGCCATCAGCCGTGTGATGTACTCGGTCAACGAATTGAAAGATTCTCCGCATCTTGAGAAAGCCACAGAAGAATTGAAAAAGGTCGGAAGAGCCGACCTTCGGTTATACACGGGGTGAGTTTCATGTGGGAATCGGCTGTAGAAGATACTGATGTATTCATCTCATTTAGCAAAGATTTCCATTTTCTCATCCTGCTCAGCGAAGATTATGTCTCTGTCTACCTCACAACTTTAGTAAGTTAGATCCCCTGAATTACGATATGTTAGTAAAAGTTTTCCCGGACTTGGTAGTAACAGAGATGCTAGGACGATGGTACGGCCGAAGAGTCGTGGTCGGCGGGTATCGCGGCTGCGGACGTCTTGGCAAAACTGCCTAACTCGGAATCATGGGAACCGTTAGTCGTCGAAGCATTCCGAAACGTCCCCGAAAACAAGATCGTAAAATGGAAACTCTGCTGGCGGGATCCGCAAACTAAATGGACATCGCCGGGAGGGCGCATCATTCAAGTAGGCGATAGCGCTCATGCGTTCATTCCATCCTCGATCGCAGGAGCCACTACGGCACTCGAGGATGCGCAATCGCTTGCGGAGTGTCTGCGATTAGCGGGCAAGGAAAACGCCACTCTTGGAACCAGAATCCACGAGTTCCTACGGTAAGAGCCCTTTTATCCTCAGCAAGATTTATCAGTTACCTACTAGGCGGCAGCCAATGTTAACAATTGCGCGTTCGCACAGGTATCAGCGCTCTTCACTACTACAACGCACGGGCTTTGCCAATCGTCAAGAAATGCATCGTGAAGGCGGGATGGAAGATGTCGTGAAAGACGAAAAGCCACATGGGCCTCTGTTGATTGGGAAATGGGTATGGACTCATAACCCGGAAAGATATGCCGCAGAGAACTTCGCGAAGGCTCGGGCTCATCTTGAGGCCGGGGTGCATTTTGAGCACACTAACCTTCCCGTAGGTCACAAGTGGACATCGTGGAGCATGCAAGAAGTGATCGAAAACGAGAAGCAGGGAGTCGACTTGAAAAGCAACGGCGATTGGAGCGCGTATTAGACCATTAGATATTGAATTTGATAGATTGCTTAAATAGAACGTGTAGTTTGATAGAGTCTTGATTTACAGAATTTCAGCAGAGCGCGCCTTGTGAAGGATAACTGAAATCCGCTACCAGCCCTAGAGGTGATTTTGATTGGTCAGCTCATACAAGATGCCCTGTAATATGGCACCTGTGACGATCTACGAACTCGACGCTACGGGATTACCCGCAGACCCCTGTTTAGCAAAGCCTAAGCACGGAGCGAGTCCTAAAATCGAAAAGAAACACCATCAAGAACTGATCTCCATTCCCTCCATTATGGGCTTCTCTCAAACGGTAACCCTTGTAGGCAAATGGTCTTTAACGTAGCTCATACCCTCGTCGTTAACTTCGCTCGGCGTTATGGACGGATCTCTGTTCTGCATTTACAGAAGAGTACCGTCGCATTCAATAATATGCCAGACTAAGACCATTCTGCATCGTCATTGGTGACAGGACCCCAGCTGACTTATAAACTCTCCAAGAACGGTAATTGCTTCACACCGAAGCTGAAAACCCAGCGCCTCTATTCTCCCAAGGGATATACGCATCTCCCCGAAAAGCTGAAATACGACTCTGATGACATCCAGCAACTGAATCTAAGATTTGTATGACCGAAGGGGTAGCCTGTGATTTCCCCCGCCAAGACTCAGGGCTTGAAATTCTACGCCTCGAAGTGTATCGTGATGGCTTCGATGTAGAATAGCGACGTAGGACTCCGATAGGACTAAGCTGAACATTCCAAATTGATGAAATCTGCGTTCGGGATATTTTAATATTGATGAAGATCTCACTTTGTCCAGCAAACTTTGTCATTTCAAGCACGCCCATAATACTGTTGCTGCCTTGCACGTGTAAGCATGGCTAGACGACCATCCAGTATACGATAGAGTAACGGAAGAGGGAATAGACAAGAAGGTAAGGTTCATCACAGTGAGAAATTTAGCTATATAAACGAGCAGAAATACCAGATCGTATCATATTTTTCCATCAACCCTCACGCATATCTTGCATCTTAATGAGAAACACACCTTACGATACCATTTAGTTCTGACACCCCAAACATCAACCATGAAGTCCTTCCTCCAACCTCTCTCCCTCTTCTTGGCCTCTGTGCCTTTGAGTATCGCCGGCATCCCTCCCACAACCTTCTGCCCTAGCTGTCCTAAGCCAGTCCACTGCGACAATGCTGGTTGGGATTGGGCCTATTACAGCAACCCGCTATTCAACAGCGGCGAAGGGTACCCCGGCTTCAGTGCCGACTCGTACAAGACGAAACAGCCAGAGTATACAGCCGTAACCTCCTCGATCGGCGGACGACTCGGTGACATAAATGCGAGCCCGTCGTCCTTCTATGGGTCTACTGCGGAACTTAACGCGACCTATTTCGCCATCAACCACCACGCGTACCTGTATGCCTGCGAGGCGGGTATGTATCAATTCGATATCTCATTCGTGGACGACGTGGTGTTTGCCTGGGTTGGCGAGACCGCTTACACGGGGTGGACCAACCGGAATAGGGATGCGAAGGCCGTATGGACTTTCCAAGGGGACACGCACTATGGCTCTGCCAGCTTCCGTAAGGATCTTGCAATTGGGAGTTTCAATCCCTTACGGTTCTTTTTCGCCAATGGCCAGAACGGCGGCCTGTTCAATTTAACCATCACCAGCCCCAGTGGTGTGATCGTCCACCAGAGCGGTCGAGACAGTGATTATATTGTCCGCTATTCTTGCGACTTCCAGATTTCGGCTCCCAAGTTCCCCGAATTTGGAGCAGAGACATAAGATGTTGATGAAAACGATCAAATTGATACGGACTTTGCTTTTAAGAATGGACGATGAGATAGTGGCTTCAGGTGGTGGTGCTTGGTACTAGAGAGTCGCCTAAGATGGGAGGGTGGTTTTGTGCGCTGTGCTTTCGGGGAAATTCAATTCTACTTGCCAGCTTATTCATATTATAGTACTCATAATTGAACCTGATAGAGGAAGCTTTAAGATAGGAGAAATTCCTGCGTGCTGACCTTCTTGTCTTGGAATAATGCGAACACGTCTAGGTCATAAAGAAAACAGTCGCCTATCAACTCGTAAGTGCCGTCATCTCTTGCCCTCACTATGAAGGGATATTTCCCGCCTGGTATAAACACAATGCTGTCATCCTCTCTCGTGCGCGGTGGTGCTAAACCCATAGACCCTTTATCGGTGATGAAAAACCTACGGCCGTAGCAGGTCATATCCATGTGACGAGAGTACCACATTGAATCAACATCCAGGGATTCTCTCCAACGTGGCTGTTGGCCCTTGTTGGAAACTTGGAGTTCATTGATGCGCACACGCCACAAGTTAAATTTGGCTGCCATAGAAGAGGATAATTCTCTTTGCTTTCTGACAAATGGACGTTTATCTTTCTCGATTTGCAAATCGGCATCATCGTTACCAACGAGCGTATCGGAAAAGGCGTCCATGGTCGTTTGCGGGAACCTCTTGTTAGTCAGGTTTGATGAAAGATTTTCCCACCCACTTATGACGGACTTGAACTTCTCGCTGCTCGGAATAGCCAAGTCTCGCGCCTCCAACTCTTCAGCGAGTTGCGTAACTTTCTCGACGAAACGCCCTTGGAGTGCTAATATGTTTCCAGGTCGGAATTCAAACCCTGATAGTAGCGAAAGTGGGTAATGAACAGAGTACGCCGCAGACATACCGAATATCCTGGGAAGAGTTCCGCTCGGGTTGACAATATTGTAGTCTGGGACCCAAGACGGGAGGCCACCAATACGCTTACTCGTCCCCATCCAATGAAGGACATCAAGGTTTTGTTTTGTTTCGATAATTTTTTGGGTAAACTTCTGGAAAATCTGGGAGACATCTTGTTCATAATTTACGGGAATATCGAACAGGATGCTAATATTCATCATCATGGTCCCAAATATCTTATCCCTTGGATCCTCAGCTCGGCAATGTCTATTCCAGAGAAATAATTTTGTCAATTGAATGTGGCGACCGCGAGTGATTTGATTGAGGTGGTAAAGGTGAGTACGGCCATCTGGACCCTCTAAAGGATGATAGTAATCGTTTGTTGATGGGAAGCTTGAACCTTTGATCAAATCCAACCATTCGCATCGATGGCGACCGCACAAAATGGTAGGCTTCCTACACAGCAAAAGCTCTTGAGCTGATCGTGATCTATAAAACCAAGACCGTTTCGAGAGCTTTTGATAAGCAATTGCCGTCTCGCCGGTGTAACGGTGCCAATTGACGTGAGAATGGTTGCGGCACCTGTCGAGACGCTCGAATACAAGATGCGATTTGTCCTCTTCATGACCAAGCCAAACAAGGAGGTGGCTCGCGCGCTTGAAGATGGAAGGTAAATTGAAGATTTCGCTGTCCCTTTCTTCGTCACTTGCATGCTGATGTTCGGTGCCGAATCTCTGATTAACACAAATGGAGTCTGTCCAGAGGAATAGACGTTCGGTTTCTGATCTGATGGTATGTAGCGCCGCCCAGACCTCAGGTGGGACATCAAAGGTCTGCCCGTTCAAGGATATTGGCAATTGAGATTCCGTCGATCTGCGCCAATCGCAAGAGAGAATGTCGTATGGGTATAGTATATGATGCTTCATATGGACGAGGCGACATCTTATTGGGTCTGAAGGAAGACCTGGCTCAAGTTCGAAAAATCTGATCTCCCTGCCTTTCAAAGGTTTATACTGGAAATATGACCCAGTCTCCTCGAGCCAAGGATCTGAGGCGTTTTCCATGGGGGCAACCAAGCCCGCTGAAGACATCTCGAATTGCTGTTTGATGCAAACGAAGAAACTCGAGATTAGGTCGGTTGGAGCGACCTATCGCTTCTTCCAATATTACACAGCAGTTATTTATTAAATCAATACCGTATTCATTTGAAGGCCTTTCTTCCAATTCTTGGTGATGAATTGTGCTTCTGGGGCGATCTTTGATGATTGTGCTGTGGCGTGATAATGATGTTCAAAAGAGTAACGAACATTTCCAGGGCTTGTAACCGAGAGGGGAAGAGGGGGGGGCACCTGGCCACTGAAACCAAAGAAATTCACGTGCTGATACACACTATGTGCGCTGTAGCTCCAGGAACAGGTTTATTAAAGTTATCAGCTCGAGTCTATCCTGCAGGCGCACAGGCGTTGATATGCGCTAAGATCTATCACCCCGCCATTGACGGACCATCCGCTATAAAATGCCGACATAGCCTCTAAAATAGCGCTTCACCAGGGCTCCTTTTCCCTAAAACACCCCCTAGATCTAAACCCCGAACTCCGATCAAAAATCAAATCTAGCACGAAAAAGTCAAGCATCACAAGCTTTTCGACAGCACCCAATCAGTCTGTATGCAGCCCCCGGTAGCGAAATCCGTCTCGCCCTTCTTCACATAACCCAGCCTCTCATAAAGCTGCTGGGACCTAGTATTCTCCTCCCAGACAGTAAGCCAAAGCTGCTCGAACCCCTCCGCCTTAGCCATTTCCTCAACCGCCGCGATAAGCTTGCTTCCGACGCCTAGGCCCTGCGTGGAGACGTCGACGTAAAGCCTCCTGAGTTCCGCGTGCGATGACGCATCGCCCTTCAGGCACGGATCCGAGAGTTGGCGAACGAGCTGGACGAAGCCTAGCACGACCCCCGCCTTGTTGCGGGCGACGAAGGTGGTGACATTGTTTTCCCGGGCGCTTAGGATCTCCGCTTTGACGACCTTCTCTGAGTATGTCGCTGCTAAGAAGTCTGCGAGATCATTTTCCGGCACTGAGTGCCCGAAGGCTGTTGTGAATGTGTTGGCTCCGATTAAGGCGATAGCTGCCGCATCTGATACCAGCGCTTCGCCAATGGTCACCTCGTCCGCTAGCCTAGGCGGCCTACTAAATTTTGTAGGAGGGGAAGCGACCTTTGCTGCCATTGTGTCGATTTGAAATAGTGTGACGAAGAGATCAAAGACGTAACAAGTAGTGTAAGCGATGAAGAAGCACTGACTGCCTAGATGACCGGCTAGCTATTTAAATATCTTGTTTCCTGGTCTACTACTTCGATTAAACTTCCAAAAACTCTCGAGGGTTTCTTATACCTTATATAATCCAGGAACCGTCGAATCCTACAAGTCTATAACCCCCAGTTCAAAGTGACTAACTTCTTAGCGTTACTCGGACTAGCCCGATTTTCGGGATCTTTAGTGACTGCATTACCTCTAAAGGTGATTCTTAGCGATAATGCTTACCCCTGTACGCCCTGCGCTTGTCAACAAGGTCGAGATTAACGGATGTCACAGCCACTTTTTTCGCGCTGTCGTCCGCCGTCGAATTCTCTTGTCTAGAGATAACCTTAGAATCCCTTAGAACGACTTTATACAAAATTTTCGCGACCCGATGTCGGGACCAATGTATGGTGGCTCTCAACATACTATACAGTCGTTTAAATCTAGAAATTTATTCGATATGGCTACCTAATCATGCAAAAAGAATCCTCAAGACTGTGTAAACCGGAGTTGATTGATCAGATAGTAGGGTAAGCGCTATATGCTATAATTTACAGGGCCCCTACATGACTCCTAGTTCGTAGATGAGGAGCACTGGACCCTAAACTATGGTAAAAGAGGTAACACAAAGTTGCTTACGTCCGCAAACGAAAGTTCTTACAGTAAGAATTACGAGTTATTTTTAAATTAAGTTGGCCATCTGGAAGTAGTTACCTACGGAGCACGGAATTGAAATAATAAATGCCTATTATTTTTTGAATAGGATAGCTGCATCTCAAGGAAGAATAAGGGGGGTCGGCTCGGCCCGCAAAGGTCTCAGGGTCAGGGCTGTGTAGGTAGGTACCTTACATCATTCTTACTGCAGTCAGTCAATGCCACCAGCACTAAAATGAAATTTTCCAAATAAATTTTTAAAGAAAAAAAGTGCTATCATCTCAAGTTATCTGTACCTATCTTTCAATCCTAAATGACGTTGAACAATAATGGTTACAGCATAGTCACTTTTCTTGGCATGATTCTTAGGTTTGTCATGCGCAAATTATTCTCCACAAGCCTTATCTAGGTAGAAATTTAGGCGTCCCTTTTGCACAGTAAAATACCGTGATATACACTGTATTTTGCCAGATAGTGGTCAACTCGTTATATCTCAGCGCATATCCGCTATGTCTCAGGTAGAATAGCCACTAGGAATAGAACGCTACAGAGGCCAAGGCTCTTCGATTTGTACACTTTCGATCCACCAACACACAGTCCAAATTTTTGACCGAGACTTTGGGGCCATATATTTGAGAATTGGTAATAGCAATGTATATTGAGCCATGTAGCAAGCATCACGATACTGTAGTTTCAGGAATTACACGATCCTGAGTCGTGTCATCGCACCGGAGGAGTGGTACAACCCATTGTCCAATCACATTTCTGATATCTGGGTTCCGGAGCCTAATTAGGAAATCCTGATATAACACGGGCAGTACTGTCGACTTCCGCTAAGTGGAAAGTGGATACCGCGAGATCGATCCATCGATGTTAGAAATACTTACCTAGTAGGGTTTTGCAAGACGAAGCCGTATTGTCCGTACATAAAACACTATGTTGCACTCTTCGAGTGCCCTCTTTCGATGGTATTTTACAAGTTTTTTTTGGGTTTTATTAATGATATATCTAAATCAAGGCTATTAATCATTAGAAAATCCATCGTGAATACATGCGCTGCCTCCCTAGGGATATCTAGATCCCTCAACTAAACCCACAATCAGATTCCTTCCCCTCACTGTTGTACTCTAGCCTCTAAAGCTTCGAGGACATTAAGTCTAAGTCATCATTGTCATCATTGTCATATCCATCCTCAATAAGCCCCTCAACCTTCTCGCGCTCTGTAGTTCTCGCAAAGGCTTGAGTGGGCAAGACATTAGGAGCCCTCTCAAACAAAAAGTCCCACCATGTCATTTCACCACTTGGGTGCATCAGCGTTCCAGCTTCGAACTGGTAGTATTCGTCCCCGGTTATCTCTTCGCATAACCGGGCTGCAGTTGATAGGTATGCGTGCATAATCTGTCCACCCAAGACTACCCACCAATGTTCATCATCATCATTGAATGCAATACTCTTATGCTGTTGCCAGTGATCAGCAAGGCGCTGCGGGAGCAAGGAGGCGACGCGGTCGATACGATCCATGCTGTCGTTGTATAGGTTCAAGTCTGGGACGACGACCGTGTTTGACTCCGAGTTGAACAACTCAGATTCTACCTGAGGATTCCACTGCTTAGTGACAAAGGAAACGTCGTCCTCTAGGTTCACAAAAATATTCTTGAGTCCTGTGAATTCGGAATCTATAAGGAGTCTCTCGAAAGTCTCGCAAGCCGTGTAATAGTCATTGAGGAGGCGGCGGGGGATTACAATGTTTTGGATTGCCGGAGCAAGCTCTCCCACTGCCATCGCAAACGTTAGTTATTGTTTTCCAATAGGTATTCGAGGGTAATTCAGGGGATTGTTCGAAGGTAACAAAAGAGAACTTACAGCCAAAGGGGCCACCTCCCCAAAGGAGAAAGTCTGTCTCGGAGTTAAACCAGCAGAGGCTTCCATTATCGAGCGAATACAACCGACCACATTTTAGAACGACGTCTCGGGACGTCTTGCATGCGTGTGCCATTGCTGGCGGCGCCTGGAGGACCTGAAGGTTGTCGGAAAGGAGGATGTAGCTAGCCTGGGGCTCCGGTGTTGCGTTCTGTCATTGTTTCAGATCGGTTAGCATCTGTTCTAGACATATTTGGTTTGGCTCAAGAGGCCAGTTGTGTCTCAAAGGAGTTAACCCACCTCCCAGACTTCTAGTTGAAGTTCAGCAGGCATGTTAGGGAACTGGTGAAAGAACGATGGGTTGATCGCAGACAGAATTTGACGATCGGCGATCATTTCTAGTTGCCGAAAAGACGTCGTTTCAACGATAAAGAGAAGATGGTAATATAGAGTAGCAGGTGAGGGAAGGTAGTCTAGTTAGTCTATGTCAGTAACAATTGTAAACATAGCATTCAATGAATAAGCTTACGGTATACTGACTGGCCTAGTAGTAGACAGACAAACGAAGGCTAGGAGGTCAGTTTGATTATTCAAATGGTAAGTGAGAAGGTAAAATGCAGAAGAGAACTGTGATTTTCTTCTCAATACACTGAAGGCTGGAGTACAAGGAAGGGAAAGCGACAGGTAGTTTGCAAAGTTCGTTACATTCTGAAGGATGTAGAAGAGGGAGGAAATTCTCAAGAAAGCAGAGGAGGGTATGCTCTTTTATGTTCTCGATTCGCGCAACAGACAGAGAACATGATAGTCTGCCTAGACATGTCATGAATATCGAGTCAAGTTCCAAGGATGTTAAGATAGCACAAATCCACCTAGATGGGCTCTAGGTAAGCCAAGCAAGATAAGCAATAGAACAGTTGACAGTAATTGCCAGGGATGAAAGAAAAAAATACACCTAGTCAGAGGAGATGTTGAATGGGACGATTATAAGTTTGTGTAAAGCGTGACGATGTCTTGTAAAGGCATTTGAAATGGACGGTCGCTAGGTTCTGTGTAGTGGGAGGGTAGTGGGAGGTAGTAGAAGGGTAGTTAGGGGGGAGGGCAGGGGCGCCAGGGAAGAGACGAGCTACTATCCATATGGATATTCTATGGTT
This sequence comes from Annulohypoxylon stygium, assembly GCA_003314315.1. Classification (NCBI taxonomy): domain Eukaryota; kingdom Fungi; phylum Ascomycota; class Sordariomycetes; order Xylariales; family Hypoxylaceae; genus Annulohypoxylon; species Annulohypoxylon stygium. Next base: position 1,010,505 of record QLPL01000019.1, read on the forward strand.
GACCAATAAGCAGCCGCGTTTCCCCTCTAAAAAGACGCTTATATCTCAGGGCACTGTAGATAGGAAGCATCGTCCTAACTCGAACCTGCCTTTCCTTCACACCTGTGAGTCAGTAGAGAGCGTTCCTGCATATGGAGTGGACCCAGGTACCCCATACAGGAATCGCTATATCCGACCCCCCTAAGGTAGGTAGGTACCTTTTGGCTAGGAAGAGCAACTACTAGGTATCCCCCACGCTCTATAAGACAAAGTTCATAACGATATATAACTAAACGGTATTGGAATTGACACTGTCTAATTTGCACCATCCCATATCGTTAACCCACCTGCCAAAGTCAAGAACCAAATCACAATGAACCTAGACGACAACATGACGTCCTGAGCTCCCAAGTCATGCAAAACTCTTTGCGTTTTTTTTCTTGGGTTTCTTATTTCGTTCCGATATTGACAGCTTCGTTTTTGCCCAGCTATGAATGGCCTCTTCTCTGTATCTAGCTATCTCCTCAGGCACACATCTCAACTGTAAACTGTAAATTTAATTTCTTTAACGTTCCGTGCCGAACCTAGCGCTAAACCTAGCTCAGAAAATGACAATACAATGAACAGCAAGTGCTAGGAACATTGAAGTTTGTGTCATGCTAATAGTCTCAAACTGCCCCAGTTGCTTGACGCGATCGTGTGAAGATATTTTGACTCACAGGAGTACGTGGGAAGCACTAGGTATTGCAATGTTTGACTAAGGAATATAATCCAAAGATATCAGCAATGGACAAAGAGATCGCAGCTCTAGGGTCTAGGAATTGCATTGAAGTGCTAAAGTTCCCGTTCCTGCCTCCAGCAGCAGCTAGATCACTTGAGCGTAGGATTAAGTAAGCTAATCCCACCCAGTTTTGTGAAGACGCGGGGTAGAGTTAATTGAGGGGGCAGTTATCACGGCTCAATTAACGATTTTCATTATGTGTAGACGTAGATTAATCTGTTGAAGTTATTCTTGCCTCTTGAAAGGACACAGAAGGCTAGGCTGTAGTAACAGTTTGATGGGTGACAAGATATCGTATCCAACGGCAATGTGTTTGAATTTCATGTGCTGAAAAGAATGTACCTTTTGACAGAAGTGTCTATGAGGTATGATCCATGGCATATCTAACCATACTCATAGATGAACTTCGCTAGCGATTTGTAATTGAAAAGTCCCACTGCAAGGAAGACAAAGATAATTCTTGTCGCTGCTTGCACAATTGACAGACAAGACTGTGTAGATGCTGTTCAAGGAAAATCCTTTGATTATTGAACGTGGCGCGGACAACTAGTTACAATATTGAAGACTGGGTTGATCTCTTGGTGTTTTCGCCTGATCACCACGCAGCAAATATAGGCACCTATTGAAGCTATTTATGAATTATGGATAATGATGTTTGGATCGTCGATTGTTAATTCGTAGAAAACCTTGCAAATTTACTCATAATCTCTTACTAGATGTATCGAACTTGGTGGCTGGATTATGACGTATATTAGGTACCTAGGTAGTAGGTAGGTAGACTTGTTCATTAAGTACCTACCTGCTCTTTACAAAACTCTCCCCAAAAATATCAACCTTGGAACCTCTATTACATAACGACAGAAGGAGCGCACCGAATATTTCAATATTACCTAGTAGGTATTTGAAAACACCTGAGTTTTGTATCGTGAGATAGTAGTCTATGCTGATACAGCAGATGATATCATTGTTAAGAAATGGACATTCAGGCATTCGGACTTGCTAATAATATCAACAAACTTGACTTAGAATGTCGACTACAACAGTGGGCTATGTGACTTCCGTCGCGGAAGAACAGTTCATATGTTGTTTGTATTGACAATATGCTGCTGGCGTGGTGACCTCTTTAGCAGTAGATGTTGGCGATCAATGTGACAGCCACAGTTGCACAGCGTCATCCCTTGTTGAGTACCATAAACCACCGTTCAGTTTCTAATAATCTCGCCTTTCTTTTTGGCCTTTCGGTCTTTTGATCCACTATCTCGTGCTGGACATTTCCAAGTGAATCAATCAAGAATTGGTGTAGAATCAAGTTGTCGAATATGAGATTGGCATGGTAAGATAATTCATGTTCTAGAATCGCACTGACATGAGACGGTTTGTTTCTTCGGAATACCGAGATGTGCTCCAGGGGTTGGGTCGCAGGGACAGGGTTCGAAATCCTACATCGTGTTGGAAGATCTTTGAATGTCTTGTCGCCAATCAGCATGAAATTGCCCAAGAAATTCAATTTTAACGTCACAGTGAGCACTTTTACTCAGACTCAGCCCCAAAGAGCCGAGATGGTCAAAGAGAAAAAGAAGGGAAAAAGAGGTTAGTCTCCTTCTCCGTAGCGCTTGTCGATAATACAAGATATCCATGGATATCGTGTATTCCTTTATACGGTATAGACATTTCACTATAGGTATAGCGGTTCTTCACGCCCCGCATTTATTGGCATATATGCAACAAATAGCTATCAACTGTTTATGAATATATCTGCACTGTTCTTATATATGTGCTGTTAGAAATATAAGTTTTTATCAGTTCAATTAAGGGCAGATATTCTAATAAGTTAAGTCTTATTTTTAATCATGATTTTTATTCTACAATAGGTAGCGTGGTGGAATATCGTGCTGTGACATTGCAATTCATCGTGTGCGGTATAATTACAAGTCGTTATACTATATTCATATATGCGTATAGCGCCCCGCTATGGGTATATGTAGTTTCTACCCCTATTGACCTCTTTTCTCCTCGCAGAGGCGCAGTTAACCCTTTCATTTCTTAGCTTTTTCAATGATAATGGCATTCAAGATGTTGAACGAGCGCGATTGAATAGCTCATTAGGTCACAAATGTTGTTGGTGTTAACGCGCACAATGTCGTTTTGCTGCAGCAATGCAGAACCATCATCAAGATGCGCTTTTCGATAATAATAAATATCATTTTCCGCTCGACACCATAGCCCCTCCCAAGAAGCTGCTTGGAGAGCAAGACGATGCGCGATTGCATGACGGTCACAAGTACGCAGATGTTACGCCAGTAGGATCGCGCAATGGTGCGTCATCATCCATCGAACCTGCACCGCAAGGGATGCAGGCCGTTCCGCTTGTAGGATCGCAGCAACTTCTACAACAACCTCGAATTCAATCGCAACCACCGCAATATGAAGGACCCGGGCCGAACGCAAACCTGATATATGGGCAATCGTCACAGACCCTCCCGTTGTCACAAATTTCTAGCTGTTATGACGGCAATCCCCCACACGGTTCGCAACCAATCGCCTCGAATACGAAAGACCAGCCTCCTAACCCCGATGCGCCTACCCAACCCAAGTCAACGTGGGTGAGTAAGGATGTCAAAGTAAAGCGCTGGGTGATCTGGGCCATTAGTGGTACTTTGATCTTGATAATTGGCATTGGTGCCATTTTAGGTGGTATAATAGGAAGTCAAGAAGAGAATGCGAAGTACGCCCCCAGCAGCAACCCCGACAACGATAACAATACACCAACAAATTCGAATACAACTACAAATGGAACTTCCCCCAATACTACGCCGCAGACGGTTTCGACGCCAAGTGTCAGGCTGGGCTCTAGGTTAGCCGTCACCGGCTATCGTAATGAGACGGGCTATAGCATCCGCCTCTTCTACCAAGACAAGGACAACCAAATACAATTCGTGGATAAGGAGGGCGCCAGCGCCAATTGGTCGACATCAACAGTGCTGAACTTACCATATCAACCAATTGAGAATGGTACCATAGCTGCTGGTTCGTACGTATTAGATGATCCAGTGGTAAGTTTCTTGTCCTGCAATTTTGGCGCATGTTGCTGACTAAATAGCCAAAACTGGAATTCTTCTACGAGGATAAAGACGGCATTATTCGAGGCCAGAATTTCAACTTCAAGTTTGAGAACGGAACAATTCCCGTGAATGGAGAGCCTGGAAGTATCAACACATATCCATTGCAGATAGCTGGAAACACCCGAATATCGTGCTTTTTTCCATACTTGATTTCGCAAGATGCCGACAACTCGATACGTTGGTCTACTATGGTAGGGCAAAACGCCACTAATAAATCTGCTCCATGGTGGATTAACAGTACCGATTGGAACGGCAACGTGAAGGCAACACAAGGTGGTGGCATCGTCACTCTCCCCATTGCACAAAATTATTCAGACGCTGGTGGTATTGTATATCGGAGTAACGAAGGGATGCTCTCAATTAAGATTCACGACGAATCTGCGGAGAGTAACGAAGGAGTATCTTGGAGAAAGGGGGCGTTATCAAAGGAAATACCGGCGGATTCTCCTATCGGTGCATTTGCCGTAGGCCGACCGTATGACAGTAACAACCAAATCAACACATACATACTTTATCAGGATAACAATGGAGTTATACAGGTGGTTTGGCAAGACGGCGATAGTTGGCAGGGCCCCGAGACATATGACGCGCTAGGTTCCGCCAACAATGGAACGGATATTACCTGTCTCACTCCCGGGGCTGACGAGGCCGCAAATGTGGGAATATCTAAGGCTCAGGATATGAATAGGTGCTACTATCAAACGGAACTTGGAGTCAAGGAAGTTTGGTTCGATGGTAGCGATTGGCACGATGAAGGTATCTTGCCAATATAAAATAATAGAAATAAATGTATCAATTAATTGTGTCTACCTATGTACGACTGTAGTTGTTTGGGCGTGATCTGCCTCGAAAAGAAGATCCAATGGTGAAAAACCATACTGATGATTCATGATATTTCAGACAGAGATGTTATGATAATAAATAACTTCTGGGCAGAGTTGCTTGCAGGCATCTCGTGCATACATCCAGGGATATTGGATGGATTATATAGTTGAATGGAATAGATACCGAGGTGCGTAAACCCCCACTATGGCTATGGCACCATAGAGGAGGATCTTAGCTAAGGTTAAGGTTCTCGCCTGCGGCTAATCCCCACCTGTGGCACCTTGAACCCCCAAACACGCGCATTAGCACCAGCTGATTGAGTGGTACGAAGGTACATGACCAGTAAGGTTCAAGGGTTGGAAGACCGAGTTAAGCGATAAGATAAGAAAAGCATATGGAAATTGGAAATTGTCCAGGTGATTGGGCGATGGTGTAACTCCTCCATGCCTCCAAGCCTCTCTATCTCTCCCCACCGAAACTTAGGGAGTCGCGTGTTGTCGAATCAACCTTCCAACCTTTCTATCGAACAACTTTCATCTACAATTTTTTTTAAGATTTTCCTTTGTCACATACACTCGGCAACCCTATCTCTTATATACCGTGAAGTTTGCGCATCTTGTCAACTTGTAAGTTAAATAAGTTAATAGAAAGAATGACCAAAATCTCCAAGTGGGACGGCTATGACATTGAATCAGCCCCTCAATCTTCACTTCCAACATCATGTCATCAGCACAAAATCGTGATTTGATCATTACTAACTTCACTCCTAGTAGACTCTCCAATAACCCTTATCCGTCTACGATCGTTAAATCCTACATTCGCGTCCGACCGCCGAGGAATATTTTCCAAGGAACCCGGTACCTCTCGTGCTTCCATGATCTCCTCATTAGTGTCTCCTCGGGTGGCTTGAGCCAGCCGATCTTCCAGGATGTCTACCAGCGACCATGCGACTGACGCTCCCGGTCCGTCCGGGGAGCATGATCATCCGATAAGAGACGCCGAGTCGGGAAGTACATATGCTAGGAGCACTGATTCCTCCACCCCCGGATGCGACGACTATTATGATTGTCCGACGCATAGATTCCCCAAGACTACAAATACAGACGCCGATTCTGAAATTGCCGCGGCTAGCACAAGCAATCAAGCTCCCCTACCCCGAGCGCCGTCGTCACAAGTTGATGAATTCACTGAGGATTCAGCCAGCGCGACACACCCAGATACCGAACAGAGCGAAGAAGGCACAACAACGCCTGGGCAAGTTCCAGCTTTAGATACGGAATTGTCAAGTATCAGTGGCTCTTCCCAAGGACAAACAAGCTCAGACGAAATACCAGTTCCAGCGCGTGGTATGAGAGAGACATCTGCAGCACAAGAGGCGGGTATCACTCTTAGGGAAGCTCTGCATCAGACAGCCGAATCGCTTGGCGGCCTATCCATTGTGGATGAAACGACGTCTCGTTCTACGCCTGACCAACGATTGTTGCTTCCGAGTAACACGAGCCGAAGCAATATATCCTCGGCTTCACATACATCCGAAATCCAGCGGCCTACCACAAGGTTGAATCCGATATCGTCAACATTCTCTCCGAGAAGATCTCCGCAAGACGTTACTCTTCCGCGATGGCAGCCTGATAGTGAAGTGACCTACTGTCCAATATGCCGGACTCAGTTCAGCTTTTTTGTTAGGAAGCATCATTGCCGGTAGGTTTCGCATATATACCAATACTTGAAATGATTAACAGACGCTAATAACCATGATAGGAAATGCGGTAGAGTCGTATGCAATTCTTGCTCACCACACAAGATCACGATACCCCATCAATATATCGTGCGGCCACCTGGAGAACGGAGCTTACATCGGTATTCATTTCTCGGAGACGAAGGCGGCATTGCCGATTTCAGTACTTTAGGTGGCGGCGAGCAGGTCCGACTTTGCAACCCGTGTGTCCCGGATCCAAATACAACACCGCCCCAGAATCAACACCCAGCAGGACAATTCTCTCCAAGATCACCCCTTCCACATCAACGATCTCAAAGTAGTTCTAGTGGCAATTATAATTATAATGGTAATCCAAGCAACGACAACATTGCCAACCGTTATACACAATACTCTGTTCCGCCAAACATGTCACCTGACACTTATTCTAGAAGTCGAAGTGTTACGATGGTTGGTTACATACCTCAATGTGTTGTCAGATACATACTAATATCGTGACAGCATTCTGGCCCGGGTCCCTCAAGAGCTTCGGGTAGTAATTACTATCCACCTCAGAGCCGAGTCATCAGTGGAACTCCACCAACGTATTATCCACACCAATACTCTACATATCGCCACTCTTCCTTCCTAGGTCATCGATTCCCTGGTGCTTTAGCCGATATAGCAGATATGGCTACATTTGCCGGCCCGTCATCTTCCGCGTCAATGACAATGAATCGCCCGCTACCACCCCCACCACAAATTCCCGAGGAGGACGAGTGTCCAATTTGTCACCGGGAGCTGCCTTCGAGAGAGCTACCCGACTTTGAAGCTCGCCGAGAATCGCACATCGAATCGTGTATCGCAGCTCACAGTGCATACGGCTCCGGACCAAGATCGGCGTCGGGGCCAGGATCTGTTGGATCCGGCACACAAGGCAACCACGGAGTACCGCCTTTAACTGCTCGAAGAACTGGTATGTTCCCGTATTTAGCGACGGAAAAGGATTGCGTCGATTCTGCCGAATGCACCATATGTCTTGAAGAGTTCGAAGTTGGCGTTCCTATGGCTCGCCTGGAGTGCCTGTGTCGTTTCCATCGATCTTGCATCACGGCATGGTTCGTCGACCACCCAGGTCGCTGCCCAGTCCACCAGCACGACAGTTTCGGTTATTAAAACACGACGACCAGCAACGACATCACTCTTCTTATACACTCCTACCACCAACCATTTCAATCAAATCCATCGTTACTCATTTCGCTGCATTTATGCCAATGCATTGCTCTGGAAGTCCGAGCCCAGGTACAATTTGGCAAGGGAAGTTAACGCTCCAACTTTTACATCGCGGTCTTTACACTCTGCATATCCCCCTCATGGTTGAGCGTTAGGTACTTCTCATCCCCGACGCGCGTGACCCTACGTCAACGTCACGGTACAGTTTGGAGTCTGGCGTATGGCTCTATCTATCATCTTAGCGTTTGGATAGATACTCTAGATAATATACCACTGCTGTTCAGTTTATGGATCGACGTCTATCTCCGGATTATCGCTCGGTGACACAAATCGGCAAGTCAAGGATGTATCTTTTCACGTGGGATCTCTATACCCCTGATGCCACATGCGCTATACATATACAGCCACTGCATGTATGTAGCAGTTACATACGCACAGTATGAACCATATACCCGGACGTCATACCGGCTTGTTTCAACGACCTACACTACAACGCTGTACTCGCCATCTCTTAGGCTAGTTCTTCGAAGTACATTCAACAGACAGATACCTCTGGCACGTACATAGTAAGCTCCCAGTGACCCATGAGCTGCGCGGACATGGGGCTTTTGCGGTTAGTCTCATCGTCCTCTTGGACCTCACCGACTTCGAACTCAGCGTTCGCGCTGTCACGACAGGAGCGCATGATACAGACCCCACATTGGCATCGTCTCCTTTTTTCGTCTTAGTCCGATTCTAGTATGCGGGTATGTACATAGGTGCCCAAGCTCGAGCTTTTTTTTTACTATCGCATAGATCGGTACCTCACTTAGGTGCCTAAGTGGTATTTGCGGATAGCATGGGATGGGGTTATGGGGCGTGTGTTGGGTATGTACGTTACATAGTACGAAAGTGTTATTATTATTGCTATGGATGACTTTTTTTTTTTTTACTTGAGAGACGTGAGCTTGTATCCCCACTCGCGCGCTTGAGCGGCTAGGCCACGAGCAGACTGGCGCGGTCCCGATTCTTGTTTTCGGCGTCCCGGGATGACGCACGTAGCAGGCGCTAAGGCGCCAGGAAAACTTGACAAGACCCCTAAGTTCTGTGCGTTATTGATTTTCGCCAGGAAGGATGTATGGATGCGGTTAGTGAGTTGATGGGCGAGGTATCGAATGTAGGTAAGACGGTTGTTGCTAACCCCTCCCGCCGCCCACGTCGTCGAAGGGCTTAGCCTAAGGAGGATGCTGCTACGGATGGAGGAGGTAATACATACATACATAGCAGGTAAACTGGGCTGACGGAACAACTGGGGACCTGCCTAGGTATCAATGCGTTAGCGTGGCTGGCACCGTGTACTGTATATAATGGCTAGCTACAACGGGTATGGGTTCTGGTGGTTTGGACGGAGGACCCTGATTTTCCGCCGCGGGTTTCTCGCTCGCTTATCCTCAAGTGGCCTGTTAGGACCCTTTGTCAGACCCTTAATGCCCCATAAGGGGTGGAACGGAGGGGAGGAGCTCTGCTCCAGCTCCCCGAGCCTTGTTTGTTGGCGTAAGTATCAGCTAGCATGTATGTACTTAGGGTAGGTTTGAGGGTATGATGGGTATGGAATAGGGAATAGATGCGAAGACCGTCAGCGTCGGTTTTGAAAATTGCCGCGGTGGTTAAAAAAAACGAAACTTGACAGCGCCCCCTCGACGCATTAGATTCGGTTCCTGGGCCGCGGAACATGCCGCCGGAGCGACCTCTCCTGGCGGTCATTACCTACACAGGTAGGATGTGATTCAAGGTTTCGAGATAGACTCGCGTCGATGGGCAATCGATCACCGCCTCGTCTGCGAACGGACGCGATGACGCTTCGTCCGGGGAATTCATCGAGAAGTCGTCATTGGACGCTACTAACATCATAGTGCGCATTCCCGGTTCCTTCGAACCCTCTCCCCCCTAACTCTTAGGGCGACCCGAGCGAGATGAAAAATTTCCAAATCTCCGGCGACTTAGCTAGCTTCAAATTCTCCCCAGATCGATTTTTATCAGGGGGATCCCGGGAGCCAGACCTAAATTCCTTGAATCTCCCCGGACGAAACCAGACGAAAACCAAGAATTTGAGATCCGTGGAAGCCTGCCCCGGACGAGCACTGTATAATATATTGAATCTCTTAGCTATTTGGGGATCTTGTCCGCCGAACACGAGTTACAGTAGGTTAGGTGTTGTAGGACCCCTTGGGACGGCGTCAGCTTGGATCTCTGGAATGTTCTACTAGCCAGCCCACCGGGGATTCTAGCGAAGAGGGTCGCCGGTGAGCTAGTATCTCGGCCGGTTCATGGCATAGTGTCGGTTCGCCCAGCCTAGCGTTTTGCTAGTTAAATGATCAGCCAACTTCCTAATAAACTTGTCAACCCTTATCTCGTGACTTATGATCAGTTCTCCGTAAGCTATGAGATCACATGTAGTTGACTTCCATGAAGGCATCGCCACAACAATGTCATCAAGGCGAACACCAGAGCTGAGCGGTGATGATACCTAGAGGCGCTAAGTACCCGAGGTTTCAATGTCCCTTTTACCCGTGGAGGCGGTAACAAACAGCCCGGGTGTCCCTGAAGGCGTATATTATGCAACTCAGGGGTGTACCTATCGAGTCTGCCCGGGGCCAGCTATATCTTGGCAGGCGAAGTGGAAGAAATGTAATAATAGCTCGGAAAAGCTTATTCCAGTTTTCCTCGAGGTCCGTTCGTCGCCATATGGATCGCGACTATTTGGTCGGTGCTCGTTCCGAGCTGGACCTCGAGCGCTGGTGGATTTCGTCGCATCGGAGAAGAGAGCGAAAGGGGCAGGTTATGGGTGCGGGCTTGTCTGATAATAGCCATATCAAATATATATATACGAATCCATTTTACCGTGATAATAGAAATATAACGTTTTTATCTTTAACCGAGTCCACGGAGCCGCGTAACAGTTTTTTTATTTTTATTTCTCTTATACTTACCTACCTAGGTAGGCACTTAACATGTACCTATTTTATGTAGGTAGCTGAGGCTTGTTTCTGTATGCTCCCTTTGTGAAACTCTTTGGGGAATGCTTCCCGAATTTCCATGCATGAGGCTCATATACATAGTGCCCTATTACTGCACCGAGAAGTATGCCATTTCTGGACTTGGAGGTTACCTAGACACGCGGTCTTCTGTCCACTATGTACGAGGCGAATATGTAGCTACGCGCGCATGTACGTAGGTATGTCTTGCCGTATGTCTCGCGCACACCGTATCCTTTGGCGATGGGCGATAGGCAACAAGGCAATAAGGCATCGTTTTCCCCAGTGCCACGAACTCGGGGTATCTGGATCCAGCCGCATCTAGCCGAGAGAAGGGCAAGCAGCCGCTCAGCTCATTGTAGATCTAGGACGATGTACAGAGGATCCTCTTTCAAGGATGTTGAGGATGTAACCAATGCATCTGACCTGAGTACGTATCTGCCTAGGGAGGTAATGTCGATAGATACCCAAGTTGGCTTGATGTATGATAGCAGAAGCGATGGGTGGCTTAGTCAAAGCCTTGTAGTGCGGTAGGGACGAATGAGAATAGGAGAAAATGATTCACATGTTACATTGGCCTATTTCTTACAGTAGTAGACCGTTACAATATCATGCTTGCGCAGCAGCGAATAGCGGCACCCGGCATGTCGCGATTTTTGATACGGCAGGTATATCTGTAGGTACGAGTAGGCACAGGTAAGTATCTACCTAGGCAGGTATCTAGGCAGAGAGAGGGACCGGAGAGGCGAGCGGTGAAAGAAAAAGTGCAAGACTTCCATTGCAGTTTCCCCCATCCCGTCCATCCAGTGATCCCACGTGCCGCCGCGTGCCGCGGGAAAATACCTCGCAAGGGTTAATGCCAACGGCAACCCTCCCCAATGAGGGGACCGGTGAGGCTTCTTGCTGAGAAGTGAGATCTTATAACAGATAACCACAACTGCCTAGCCTATAGCAGGGTCGATGGAAACGGAAAAAGGAGAGGGGTAATACATATAGTCGCTCATCGAGGACTACTTGTCCATAGTTATACGCATACTGTACGTTACGTACGGTACACAAGTAGGTAGGCAGTTTGCAAGTAGAAAGTAGAAAGTAGATGGAAGATAGAAGAAGATACGGAAGTAAATGTGTATATTCAATACCCCCCCATGCTCCTGACCCCCGCGGGTGGATGCTTGTCAAAGGAACAGGGTCCGCTATTCGCGACAACAACTGGCGAGGCATTATGACTAATAGTCACATTTATTGTCCTGGGCTCGTTAGAGGGAGAGGGAGTAAGGGTTTATGGGATTTTCTCAAAAGTGATAGAATTCTAAGGATTCTGGATTTTTGGATTGGACATTTAATAATGCAAATGTTACTATCCCGGACGATCTGGGCGACCTCTAACTCGTCCTCTCGGTTCGGTGGGGATGAGATATTTCCATATGACCTGTAAACGAGGGAAATATACAGAAATGAAGTGCGTAGGGACGGTGGTTGTCAGGGGTTTCTGACCAAACATCACTCAAGTGTGGTTACACACTGTCAGATTCCTTCGCCGTTCGATTCGGGCGCCAGTTGGGCTTATGGGATTTTTGATTAACATGGGATTTTTCTCATGGTTCTGAGCTTTTCCATCATCCAGCCCGACCATCTCCCAAAGAATCAAAAGGACTCCTACATTGGAATAGTGCGTAGTCATCCTGTTGAAGAACAACGTAGAACCGTCACATTTCAACTTCGCCGGTCGCCCTGCCATCCTGGAATCCGATTCACCGCCGAGACGTTGAGTTCCGGACTGGCTCAATATGTGGATCCGCCGTCGTGGCCCCTTTTTGACAGACCGGCTCGTCCCATCGCCACCATCCGACGAGTTCGTTTACACTGCATATTGGACTACCTAGACGGCACACTCACCTTCCCGTCCGTCCTATTTGTCTCTTAGATCATTGGGATCACGGCATTCTGCAATGTCCAAGCATCCAACCCGACACTTATGCCGTAGAACGCTTCCCCTCGGTTACACGAACGACTCCGTCGTCAACGTGTTTCCTCTCATTTCAGAAAGTCAACGTAGCTCGATTACTAGAACAAAAATTTCGCGTGCGTAGTATCGTCGCGGATGAGGATGAGTGATGTTAAACTCTGATCTATGGCTCGGGTCGGTTGATTCGTTCGCTATTGTTGGGAGGGTGACTGTTGGTGTATTACCCAACGTTACAGTTGAGATAACCTGTGGCCGTCTTCGGTTGTGGCATAGGTAGTAAACACAACACAACCGATAACAAGATTGCGAGTCATCCTATAATAAGGTAGTAAAATTGTCAGCAGCTTAATAACGCGAGTTGAATATGAGACGGCCGGGCAATGTATCCTGAGATCCGAAACAACTGGAGGCCCACTATCTGCTAGATCACAAGATGTAATTCGTTGCCAAGAGGAAGAAACCCAGGAGCAGTCGAATGGACGGGTAAGTCCCATTCGCGAATCATTTTTTGAACCAATTGTTATGCTTTAGTGAGCAACGCCTACGTACATGTTGTCAAAGAGGTCAATTGCCTCCGACTGACTGACTGACTTGCCGAAATCAAATATTCGTTATTGCAAACGCCGTTTGTGATGCCAAATTCCGATCAACCCACCCCGTGAGCCAATGGTAATCCTGATGCTGATGTAAGTCATGAAACGGCTGTGGTATATAAACTTCTTTTTCAACACCGGATCCCCTGTCTTGGTATAAATCACAGTACAGCTCGTCGCCCTCGCGTAGCACTGTTGATGATAACACACTCAGAATCGAATCCCCCCAAAGCGAGCTGGCCCAGCCGCGAGGCTAAGTCCAGCTCCTAAGATGAATAAGCGACAAAAGGCTACCGAGTGAACTTCGCGTGATAACGTATCGTAGACTCGTCTGAGTTCAATTTTTCGTCGGTGCCACAGGCGATTTGAAATCGCAGAATCGATATGGGTATCATAGGCGCCGTTGTCGCGACATAGCGGCTATAGGGTTTGTCCAGCTTTACTCCTTTCCTACTGCAACCACCGTATTGACTGCTCATTTTCTACCCCTATTGCTAGCTGTTATCTTGCTCGTGCTCATCAGATCGCCAATGTATTTCTGCAGAAACTTGTTGTGGCTGTCCAATTTGTCATGCTCCTCCCTAACGGCCTCTATTCGGTTGAAGATCATGAGGAGAGAATCTTGTAGTGCTCTCGCGTGCCTATATATGTTAGCCCAAATAATTCGGAGACAGGAGACGGTCTATCTTACTTGTGAAGCTCTTCGCGTGCCTCGCGTCCCATAACTTCGATGTCCTCGCTCGTTCTTCGAGGGCTCATCGCTCTAACATCATCCGGTTCGAGGTCCGGCTCTAGCGGACCGACCTGATTAGAATCCCGAGGGACGATCAGGGTGCCGCTGCTCTTTCTGTTTGGCAAGCGTGGTCGTATCGGAACGGGGTTGTGGATTTCTTGGCTCTCTATGGAAGAGGATGATGAGTCCGATCGCTCGGGAGGGTTAGGTTTGACTTCGGTAGGATCACTGCTCATGGTGACAGATGAACTATTGACTGGTCCAGACCGTAGAAATTGTATGTTCGAAGTGGAATTATAAAGTTGGTGAAAGCGAAAGACTTCGAGCCGAAGTAGTATTAGAATGAATTAAGGATGGCAATATGACAATATGCTGTCGACGTTTACGCCCGTATCCTCCCGTCGCCCGAGCCTCGAGAGAATCGCCACCATTCAGTGAACAATATGCGCCGTGATCGAGCGGGCAGAATAGAGTGAGTAGGTTGCGGAGTGCGTATGCGTGACGAGCCGGAAGCGTAGTGGTGAAGTGTAGGTAACGAGAGAAGGGCGCAGGAGGCTGGCTGGTTGGCTTGGCTAGTTCCTGCAAGAAGGATACATCGGCTCTTTTTCTACAATTGTGATATTGTATTTTCGTAGGAGGGTGTGGGTTGTATAAGTCGGTCAAGCGACGGTAGCAGAAAGAAGATTGATGGGGTGGGCTTTGGGTAATAAGGGAGGAAAGAAGCAGAAGCAGAAGAGACAGAAGAGGCAGAAAAGAGGTCTAACGGGACCCGGTCTTTGCGAATCGGGGATGAGCGGGGGGTACCAATTCGACGTAGTTTGAAGTGATCGTCACTCAAAACCTCGAGACTCTTTGAACTGGGGGTGCAACAGATGTTTTTTGGGGGGGTGACTAGGTGACTTGGTGACTTGGATACTTGGGATGTAGATGTAGATTATGTAGTAGTGTACGAAGTACTAGATTTGCTTAACCAGTGGGCAGTGGTGAAGGCGATGGCAGGATGGTCAATGTTTAACGGTTAACGGTTAATGGTTAATGGTTAATGGGTAATGATAAATGGCTGCGTGGTTGGGATTTTGCGCTGGCCGAAGTTATGGGAAGAGTCTGTGTGGCCAGTGGTCGAGTGAGCCTTCGTGGGTCGTTGTCGATCGGTACAAAAATGTTCAAAGGACGGCAGGACGACGTTTTTGTTTGGCCTCTGATGTGACAGAGATTACGGCGCAGGGGGGAACATGACCGAGTGACATAGTTACAGTGTAATTAGCACCGTATATCATTTCGGTACGTCTTGTACCTCCCAAAACCTTCTAATGTTCCCACCTCGCTTGTTTGCTAATCTAGTGTGAGGACAGTGAGGTACGTATATAAGTACTCAAGTACCGACGTACCGATATACGCTAGTTGGATACCCCTGTCCCTACGATTTGATTTGTACATGCTAAAACGTACCTACTTGACCCGTTAGTGGACACCTTCTTAGCTCTGTCGATGAGGGAAGGGGATCTTCTTTTCTCTCTTCTCTTTCCCCTTGAGGTCATTTGGGTCACCGCAGTTGCCATAGTTGCCATAGTTGCCTGAGTTGCCTAGGAACGCATGAATAAGATTCATACGTAGCCGCAGGAAAAGGAAACCACTAGACGATATCGTCAGGGGAAAGTTGCCTGACTTCAATTATAGTAGGTAATAGTTGAAGCACCAGTTGACTAAGTCGACAGGGTTAGTTAGGTACCCAAGTACCTTTCCATCTATCCATCCTACACACACATATACATGCCTACACATACACACACACATATGTATGAAGTACGGAGCATGCATGATCCATTTCATCTTTCACAAGCCAAGCCGATGTATGTGGTGATGCTAAACAGATACAAGTACCCAGACACCTACATTACATACCTACCTACCTACATAAACGGGCAGATAGGGAATGTCACCACTTATCAAATGGATGTCACCGAGGCATACCGCACCCATTCTCATTTTTCATTATCATTAGTTATTAGTCTTTTTAGCGGGCAATTCTCAATCGCCACGTTTGAACCCGTGACTTTACTAATATGAAAGTACACTTTCACCCTTGAAATAATGTTAGTAAAAGCTTAATCTGATACAGATTTTCGCTGGGGTTCTCAAGTATCGAACCAGGCTTTGAAACGTATTATCAAAACGTATGCATTTTTTATATTTTTTACAACTGGAATAACCTACTCATTCAGAGAATCCGAAATATATATAAAAAAAAAGTATGTGTTTTAAGGATGACTTTTCGTCATTTTATGTTGGGTTGAAACCGATATAGTACTTTTGTGCTGGGTTGACGATGGTGTTATTTTTGAAAACCTAACTAACATTATTTCAAGGGTGAAAGTGTAGGTGGTATGTATGAATGAAGGTATAGACGGATGAAAGACGAAAGATGAAAGCATATACAAAGATCAATGCTCACTAATTCGGCCAAATTTTCAAAACCTGGAATAGATTTGATTGTATTTCTTACGTGGCTGCGCGGTTCCTTATTGCTTCGCGGACCTGAGACACGACGGTAGCAGTAAGGAAGAAAAGAACGTCTCAGGAAAGATATTAGAGTTCTATTATCTCTTACCAATCTTCCGAAAAAAGACCACCAACGTCCACTGCGTCCATATTATTTTCGCGCGGAGGAACCACTGAGCAACATCCACATACATTATCCCAGTCGCGCAGATCGTCGTTGAACTTGTGTGACTCCAACAAGCAGCTCCTGATTGGATGATTTGATAAGGAGTGGTCCCTTGTATGGGGAATGGACAGGCGTGGTAACGAGGAATGGGATTTCTGATGGATTCCCCTCGGGCTTGGCCATCCTAGCCTGACCAATCGCCATTCTCGCTCTCATGGACCACAGAGAGAGGTTGATGGAGCACGGCAATCTTAGACCGTTTCTAAGGGGCTCTGTGATGGGCAACTGATCTTAAAAAGCCTGCTTCACGACGACGTTTTCAGTAAGTGATAAGCAAAAGGCTCCGTTCAACGGCCCATGATGATGCCTAGAAGATTCTCATAATCTGGCGGTCGGAGCGACTGAGTGACACCCGAACTAGGTACCTACTAAATACCTAGGGCTCTTGATAGTAGGCATAGTGGTATAGGAGGTACAGTAAATTTCCAAGGTTGTTTAGGGCTACGCCGCGAACTACGCTATCGCGTACCGTAGCGCTGTCAGATCGCCGCCATATATATACAATAAGCAGTGCCGCCGGACCAAAAAAAGCAAGAGGCAACCACTATGTTCCTATGTTAAAGATGTCTTTGGTCGCGCGTCAAAAGGAGACATCTTTTAAATGAAAAGGGAACGCGATTCGGAGGGGAAGCGTGACATATAACTGGCCTACGGTCTCCCTTGGCGCAGATTAAAGTTGTTCTTCCGCCCTGCAAGGCGCCAATTTCTTCAGTGTATGGGAGAAGGACCCCTAAAAACGTTGTTTTGGGATTTCGGCGGATGCAGGTTAGGCAAAATGCCAGTTGCCCTCTTTCAAATCCCCATGACATGGCAAGAAATACCACTAATATCGCTAGTGATGGTGTCATCACTAGGCCGTGAATGGCAGCGGGAAGCATTGCTGCCTCCTTTGCCTCCTTTCTTCAATTTGCTCTTCTTGCTTCATGTTCCTGCGCTTGTCAATTATTCCCACGAATATCGATTCTCGAAATCAACGTCACCCGGAGGTACCAAGGTACATATCTTGGTAGGTCCCCTAGAAGGAAAAGAATATTCGAGATGATACAGAGATGGCGTAATCGGTATGTTCTCGGGTCTTTTTTGAGCGGTTCGACGACCTAGCGCTAGAGACGACCCTTGGGAATATGACGATTTAAGGGACGGAGCCGACAAGCGACAAGGCAGATATGGTCCATGCTGTCCACGGTCCATGGACGGATGGAATATCTGGGGCACTTTGAGCTGAAGCAGAGCTGGGCTGTCTCTAGCACAGTCCGATGGATACAGTATGAGAAGTTGGCCGCATGTAGCTATCGGCAAGTACTTGGGTACTTTAATGATGTGATGTTTCTAATGCGGAAGCGGGGCCAATTTCACCCCTGGCGTGTGTCGAATACTCTCATGATGTCATCCCTGGGAAATATGCGGTACCTATGTACACTTCACTCCCTGAACCGCTTCCACGGCACCAATGCGAAAGGAGCAGGTGCTTTTAAGTTCTTGTAATCCCTTCCATGTCCGTTGACCAAAGTTAGCCTCCGAAGGTTAATAACAGGTACATGTCACAAGGTTATTTTAGTAGAATCTTACAACATAGGACAACGACATTAATGTTTTAGCAACTACATCCTACCGCGTAGACTACAGCTGCGATGCAATAGTAGGACAACGGATGGGTACGGAAGAGAAAATCGAAGGGGAGAGCGACGATCAAAATGTTAAGCTGTATCCCTTTATCGGTAATAAACACACAACCCATGTGCTATTAGTTTATCGAGTATGTAGCTCTAACTTCTCTTCTACATGCCCTACCCGCCGTCAAATCATTTCCTTCATTGGAAGGTGTATTAGTCAATCCTCATTTTGAGCCTTGCAATTGACGGCATTTCTGTTAAGAAGCCCCGACCGCCCCGTCTTTTTATTCTCGACCTCTTCGGATCTCTTCATTGCATTGACCTGTTTTTCTCTGGACCTTCGAGTTCTCACGTTTGGTATTGTCCGAAGCCACGAGGGCACGAGGCACTTAACGTGGCTACTTACCAATTTCATCGTGCAGGATCATGGTGACGACATGTGTCCCCAAACCAAGCGCGAAGAGGACATAAAGTCAACAAAAGGGAAAGGGGCATAATAATAGCCCTCGCCGGACCCTACATACATACACCCATACATGGGTTGAATATCCATGATACAGGCATCCTACCTACCTACGTAGGTAGTATGTATTGGATATACAGCCAATATTTCGATGGGTGAGACCTTCAAGAAGTTCCGTTCACCCCCGCGTTCATTCAGGTCATCATCCATGTGTGTCAGCCACTGCGCCAACCCGAGTACAATGATACATCTGAGACCCTTTAATCTCAGCCCCGAAAGCTTTTCTCCAACTTCCCCATAGAACCCATGAAACCCTTAAGAGGCTTCGTCATTTCTCGATTCCCCTTTCGCGATCTCCTGCTGGTTGCCGCTGCTTGTGCGTATGTTGTGGAACAACAATGACATCACAGCCAAATCCGTCAACGCATGTACCTGTGTAGTCCCCGAACGGATATGGAAATATTTGACGTTGTACTCAGTAGTTCGAGAGTTGATGTTCTTATTTCCCCTCACTAAGCGTTTCAATATCATTTTTGACAAAACTGCGAGACTTCTCAAGGACCCCTCTGCCCCTTTAAAAACTCGTGTAAGATACTATGGATATTACGTATACCTGCATCCGTCAACCAAATTAGCAGCGCTACATGTACCGAGTCGACACTGCAACAGTATATGTAATTCAGCCATTCAGATAATCGAATCTGCGTATGCACTGTAAGGTATGGTATATCTGTACCCACTATAAGGTACAAAACAGCACAGTTATACCCGATAAGGTGTTCTACCACCGGAATGACGCTATCTGATTAGTGCCCGCCTCTCCAAAAGTCTAAACGTTTCTTAGCTGCTTAGGTGCTAAGGTCGGAACCTGCAAGCCTCACCTTGTTGCCTCCCCTATCCCCTTCCTATCCCTCCTATTACCAACCTATACCATCTCTGCACACTGCATCCAATATCTGACATACCAGCACCAGCACCAGCACAGCTATCAGCTCATTCACCAGTTATATAATGTGGCTCTTGTGTCATCTATCACCACGTAATACAGCACCGCTATGAGGAACCCTCACCCAGCATTTCTATTACTAGGTATATGGAGTTGATAGGTAGAATTTACTGCTTGGTTGCTCCATCCACAACACTTACAGAATCTCGGCATGTCCGCCCCCCTCAGTTCCCGTCAATGCTATCCCACGCTGAATCACGGAGACCCGAATATCTCGTCGAAACAAGGAAAAAAAGAGGAGGCAGTTCACCGACAAGAAGCTGCCTGGAAGTGCCGATCCCATAGCTTCCGCGACGCTCGTCCAACGTGTCCGGCCAATCAGCTAACTTGGAGGCGGACATCCTCTCCTCCAGGCCTAGTACCCAGAGATCGGCGCTCGCTGGGGCCAAGTCTCGTTGTTCGGAGCATTCTCGCCTCTAGGTCCTCTAGTTTTTCACGCACCCCCAAAAATTCCATATCACGAGGGCCTCTTCCTGTCTGCGCCCTGCCACGTGCGACATTGGCCTGTTGCCTCTCATCTGCGTGCATGCTACGCCCATGAGAAGCGGGGAGCCTTGACATGTTGTAAGGCACAATGGCACACCCCACCGGCCAGCTTATCAGATGGCGACCCAGACAAGATATGCTTAGAGCCGTCGAAGCCGTCAGGATCTAGTTTGCCATCGATGATGTTATAGACGTATCCTTCGTTGGTTGCGTATTACCCGGGGATATGGTCCCGTTACGAGCTCATCAGGCGCTATGGAACGATTTCCGGCTCGACAAAAGCCAGGTCAGCTCAATTAGTGAATATTGGTGTCAGGAACCAACGCCACCCGGATCTAATCCATACGTTTCTGCGTACGAGAGGTAAATAATCCTCGTGTTAAGCAGTCTATGCTGATCACTAGCAACCGGTATTCACAACATGCTTAGTCTTGGGTCCTTCTAGCTCTTTTCGAAAAGTGGAATTAATCAGAGCCTCGTTCTAATTCCAATTCCTTGCGCCATCTAACTAACTACTGGTAGGCAGGCAGCCGCCTGCCACAAACTCATAAACTAAAATCTGCATGACGCGGTAGGAATTTTATCTCGCTATCCAGTATCACCAGATTACGAGAGACCAGGCAGATTGGCAGACAATAGTTTCTCGTGGATCTCTTCCATTTAGGAGTCGACAGCGTCGCGATCAGCAGGCGACAGTCGCCCTGATCAGCAATGCAAGTCCGCGAGCTCGAGTATGGCAAAGCTCGGGATTGACTGCATCCTGCTATGTATGTATAAACGCCAGCCTGCCTAATAGATCGTGCATAGAATGTGTTGCGGAATACCTAACATAGTAAGTTGGGCTTGAAAGCAAAACTCCACCAACAGCCCCTTGTCCAGCACCCTCCTTCACGTGCTAATGCGTGAGGGCGTCACATATGGTGACTCTTAGAGAGTGGTGTGAGCATCAAGGAATTTGAGGATGTTTTAACCCAAGATTTGCCTTGTATTACACATGCATACTCACACATTAGGCAAAGCTATTTTTGAACTTCATCCTTATGAAAGTGGGTACGGGACCCGACGGATGCTTCTTTGAAGTCGTGAAACTCAAATCCCGCCAATGGAGTCGTAGGGAGTTGGACTATAACGACAACTAAGTATACAGTACTCCATTCTCGACACCGTATTGGTCATGTCCTTCTCTCCGGTTCCAAGGACATAGATTCACACGTTGCCCACCGCGTTCGGTGTGCTGTCGTCACTAGCCGATCCAAGCGTCTACCGGAGACAAGGTTAACGCATAGTCAGAATTACGAGAACTATTCTACCTAAAGTCTCCTTGTAGCTCACCAAAGTCGCTAACCGACGCATCAGACACATACAACACCATTACAAGCTGACCTGAATTCGCCTTCGCTTCATTGCAGCTTAACTTAGGCAGTTTCGTCATTAGATCATAGCCCACTCGTTTTTACAAACTTGCCTTGTCAAATCAAAATCTTTGGTGGCTTTACCCCAATGCGACGGCGCTGTTACACCAGTCTGCAAGACAAGGCAACTTCTACCGAATTTCACGATAGCTTCAGTCCTAAGGTGGTCCCTAATTGGGACAAGATACGTCTTGGGAGGCCGCGCGTGTGTGTGGAGAAATTTCCACAGGCGACGAGGACTTTAAAGCCGTCACCGCGCAGATCGACGAAACACAACCACCAATACGATGGGGAGTCGGCATTATTTTAGCGATACTTGCAGGAGTGCACAGGGTATCCCTAAGGGGATTTGCTGCCAGCACTCAGCGAAATCTTAGATATCTAAGACAATCTGGGCTTTTCCAGAGGTTCTAGAGCATAGTCTGTCATGTATCGTTACAGCTTTGATTCGGGACACCCGGGCCTTCACGCAAGGATCTCAAAGCGAGCGATTTTCGACGAGGTTTGCCTAAATCTTGGTGAGCAGGATAGTATTTGTCAGATATTCAGAGAGCGAAGTTCGATACTGGCCGAAGTTACCTGTTCACCTCAAAATATCAAGTCATCATATACCGGTCATCAAGGCCGTCCACGTCAAACCCACCAGGAAGATAGTGCACGTTTTCCTGGGGTATAGTGGCTGTGACCACACACGTCGTCCCTCTCGAGACAAAGTTCTGAAAAAGTACATAAAGGCAATGTGATGCCATTCGCAACACCTACCGCTTTGGCCGCCACGCCACGAGATTTCATCTCATCCCACTGACGGAAAGATGACGGACTGGGATCATGAAGCCGGAAGAAGACGACGATACCATCCACCAGCGCCTGTGAATTTCCCACGCCACGGCAATATTTTATTTTGGCTAAGCACGCAATTCCTCAAATATTTGGACGAATGACCGGTCAAGTATGCCGGTCAAGAAATATCCGTCGCAACCCGTTGTCAAAGTTATTGATCCCCTAAGATGATTCCTTTAGGAAGACCACATGAGGGACGATCCAGTTTTGACAAGCCCCCTTTTTCCCCGTAATCGAAACGCGTATTGCAGTCTTCACTCCTTTTTAGACCCTCCCAATCGCACGATAGACCTCGTCATTTATCGTCATTTAGATCCACCCGAGACTTCCCGTAGGAATGCGATTGCTGACATAATTCCGTAGTAGCAATAGCATGGGGGTGGCATATTTTGGTGACCTCTTAAGCAGGTAAAGGGATTCGAGCAGAGCCAGGAGAGCTCGTATGTAAAGTTCAAATATGCCAAGCTACAGTGTGGCACGCACGATGTTCACGCGGTTCTCGGTTTAGTCGTGCCGGCTAACAGCGCCTTGAAGCGGAGAGTCTGAATCCATCGAACGCAAGTCAAGGAAGATCAATCTGAGGAGTAAAGCACTGACGAACAGGTGCCCCGGCCTGAGAGCGAGGGTCTGAGCGTCGTACGTTTCAATCTGCCGCCTCCAGGCAGGCGGAGAGTACTTGCGGTATCCGACGTCGTATCCAAGTTATTGGCGAAGTGTTGTCGATTGTAAAAGACAAGCGCTTCGGACCCGCAGGATATTTTGGAAACAGTTGCGAAGATTCTCTTCCTTTCTTTTTTTTGGTCCGTTGTCGGCCGGTGGTATACTGGTATACTGGTATACGACCTCCAGTACCACCGCAACACAACGTTGAATTTAAATTACTATGCATAACCGGATCTTTTCACCGGGTGCGAAGCGACGTGTGGTTCCAAGAGGCCGAATCGTCGAAAAATTGCCATCTTGGCCGGCAGATTCCTCTAGCAGGTATGCTCTGCGCGCATGAATACGCGCATCGCATATAAAATGTGGCGACGGCGGAGGGAGATAAGCACAAAGGGAACGCCATAACGAATCCAATTGAGTAATCTGAACAGTAATATATTCGTGCTAAACAACTTTAACCACAATGTCGAGTAGAGCACACGACAGCTGGCCTACCGGCCGCGCTCCTATCTCCCGACTGCCGAAGCGCAAATCGAATATAAATAGCTTTGCCGCGACGCAGGTGTGTGTGGGATAGCAGGCTCGGGTCAACTTTGCGACCCGTCGCAGCGTCACGAGAGATCCATTCTTTTTTTTTGCTCTACAAATGTACATACATTTACGGTACCCCCTTAGCTCTACGAGCACGCCGCCGTGACGGTAGCACGGGCGCTTTTTTTTCGTTACATCGGCACCGCAGCTGGGATGTTATTAAAAAGCCTCGCGAGATTGCCAGCCGATCCACGTCGAAAGCAATTGCGACTAGGTACGGTATAGTAGGTATAGTAGGTATGGTATGGGTATGGTTAGAGTCGCATGCAAGGAAACGTTTTGGCGCTTTGCCGATTGCGTCCTTCCCGTTCGGCAGATTGTCAAGTGACAGTTGCCGGCAACCCGGTACGGTACGTACGTTTAAGCTCACGTTACTTGCCAGCGTATAATAGCCTACATGCGTACGTCGCATAGGCAAGAGGTAAGATAGACATCGCTTGGACTTCCAGCTTGACTCAGCTGGCCGATCGGCTGCCCTTCGTACTTACTTGGGAAGTCGGACGCGCGGGATCATCGCTCGACGTTCAGCTCTTTCGCGGTTATTATATATTTTCCTAGGTAACCTCAGTCAGGCTGCGCTGCTGTTTAATATAATTGAGGCGTTTCGCCGTAGCGATTGCCGGGCTGGATAAGAGAAAGGGGTTCTGGGTTGTTGGTTTGGGGAGACAGGCTGTTTACTCAAGTCCTAGAATCCTACGGTATGCCAAGTCGGTAGAGATGATCTTCGCGGCGCTGTTGGAAAGGGGCTGCTTCATCCTTTGATATGGACAAATGAGATGATTTGAAGAGGATTTCTGTTTTCTTTCAGGGGAATCGGGCGAGGGAATTACTCACTTTGTAGTAGCATTTTGTTGAAGCGAACCTATGAAGCCTCGCTCACTTCTCGGCCTTCGCTTTAGAAAATTAGCCAACGATATTTATTGTCCCTTTAGTCATGTACGTACTAAGCTTCGATGACGAAATGTTCCTTCAATGATCAATAAAATACGTTATACGATGTGACAGGACGGAAAATAACCCTGTAGAAAAAGTGTAGCGACAAGCCCACGGTACATGACCAAGAAGCAAGCTGAAGTTTCAGCTCTTCCAAATTGTAAAGGCCCAATAATTGGCCTCATTTATCAAGAAGTATCTAGTTCTAAGGAACAATCGTTCATCTCTGGAATAATCTAGATTGACAAATATATAGGTACCAACATATATAGAATTATACCTCTCTTTAAAACATGTCTCTTCCTACCTACCTGGCCACTATTCAAATGGTCTTCCCGAAAATACATACCTACTCGTAACAATGTCTCACACATGCATAAATCCCCGGTTCCTTAGTCGGTAAGATAAGTAACTAAAAAGATAATGGAAATTGTGGGTTTATGGCGTTCGTTGAGTGGAATGTGGGCTGTGATAGTTCTGCAAGGACTCGGAGTGAGTCGTAGTTCAGTTGAAGACATGCTTAAGCGAATGCACCTTGAGCTAGGAATATTGACTCAGCCATGAAGTATGATCACAAAACATTCAGCGGAAAATTACTCGGTGACAGAAAATTCACTTCTATTTGTTTATGAACTCCTGATAGATCATATAAATATGAGAAAGACACTTAGCGTATGGACCCATTGTCCTGAAAACAGCCCCCTTCCATATTACTATCTTCTGTCTACAATGACTATCATTGCTCCTAGAGTAATATAGAGTAGATCCTATGATAATTGGATGGCTAGGGTTCCTTTACGAGCCGTGCTGGCGACTCATTGGCTCCTCATGCTCCGAATGATCAGCTGTCTCCAAGCCCTTTTGTAGAGGCCTCCTCTCCGCTCGAATGGAAGATCTGCCGGCTGCGTTGTCTCGGCTCTCCTATTAAAGTAATTGTGGCGTTCATGATGATTGTGGTAGTATCACCGTTCAGCTTCTTGCATATTTCACAGTCTGCCAAGCTAGTTGCTCATGAGACTTGCCAAAGTGAATACTAGGTATTCTCAACCGTAGATCTGACCGTACGAAACTGCGGGAATGTATTTTTTGTAGACTTGTAGACGGAATGGTTGTACTGTAATATGTACCTAAGGTATGTTCCAAAAGAATATGATGTAGTGTTCAGTGTTCATTATAATATCACCTAGATGCTATCCTTATGAATTATTATCAATCTCCTAAACGAACTCTTAGGTCAATAGAACATATATGATTGGCATTTAAAGTTTCTTTGATGTGGAATCAATAGGTTTTGAGTTCTAATATGTCTGTCATGGATTGCGACGTGTGCTCATTACTTTTAGTCTACTAGTCATACTGTCTCAGGGGAAGGCACAAAAGCTCTGTTCATATATCCTCATGTTTTTCAATCATCTTCATATTATTAACTTTCTTCCTCCCTGTTATTGTACTCCGTTACCTTATTTTTTTCTATACGTTTTCGCATCTCAAATATAGAAAAAGTAAGTTTCTTTTTTGATCTCTAGGAATTAATATAGTTGATGAGATATAGTCGATGAGTCATCTCTTACTAAGTATGCTACAGGTGGATAGGCTCTTCAGACTGAGCCTAAGGGCCTCCAACAACTCCTAGCCTCCTATAAAGACGCCGTAATCCCTATGACGACAGCTTCTTAAATGCGGCTTTTTCATCAACGAAATAACCATTCCGTCGGCTAGTTTTCACGCCGAGCGCCAGGGGCTCCTTTGTCACTAATATCGGAGCGGGTATTGCCGTCTGTCGAGACGATACTCCGTGTTGTCGGAGGGTGCTTTGTCTTCGACGCCCGAGAGATTATCTAACACATGGAAACTTGGCGGAACTAAAGACTCGGGAAATGGAAACTTCATTGCGCGAGGAGCTCAAAACCACTCTTACTAAGGAATACGGTCTACTCGTATAATCGCTTCTCTCGTATAATCGCTCCTTTGTCTACCCTTCCAAATCTAGCTACCAACAGGTCTCTCCCTAGGGATTCCAAGGCCATGACAGTATCTGACTGGACCGGTTTCCGATTCCCGGACTAGCTCCCACTAGACCCTCAACTGCCGGCTACTCCTGGAAAATATCTCTTGTGCGGCACGAGCGTCGCCATCTGTGAGGAAGGCATAGTCGGACGCAGAGCCGCTGTCATCCGGTTGCTTCACATTCAAGCCGCCATCTGCAATCATCGATCCTGCCAACACGGTAAAGAGTATTTCACTTAGGTTAATGCGCTTCGACTCCCATGCCTTCCCATTCGTTTCCTCTGCGCAGGTATTACTCTAACACCCTAGGAACTGGCCAGTCCATTCTCGAACTCCCTTCTAAATTCTTCCCAGTGCACTCTTCGCTGGTTTCACGACAAGATTGGCCTGGAGCTTTTCGCATTGTCCTGAGTCTCCCTCCTCTGGTGATAGGTATTGTGATATGGAAAATTCGGTTTTCTGAATTCCTAGCTATCAGGGATGTTCCGTTGAAGGTAAGCAAGATCTTCAACGTGGCGCACGCTTAACGGAGGTCCGGCATGCTGGATGGAATGCTTGCGCGGATTCTTGCTAGTGACCTTGCAGCTACGATGCAGACACCCTCACCGACCTCATACTCTGGGATTATTTCAAGGTGGTTATGGTAATTAGGTATGGTTGTTTAAAGAGTGCCGATGATAGCGATGTTGTTCTCAGCCCGTAATAGTGATGGACCACGATTACGACCATTGTCGCCTTCATCCTTTGAAAATCATTGAAATGACCGATTACAGCTTTGGACTAGAGATGATGAAAAAGAGAAAACCAGAATTGAGCTGCTTAAATGGGGGGAAACCAGCTCTTTAAAACCACGACAGCCCCTTTTCTATGAGCGAGTTATTTAAGAGAACGTTTGACTTTTAAACTCTTTGTAAAACCTTATTACGTTATTCTAGTGTTATTAGATAGGGTGATAGACGTAATAGACACCTAATTGACTCGGAATAATATCGTCCTCGAGCTTTCCTGCGTAGACCTACCTACAGCTTACCTACAGTAGTTCTCTTGATATAAATTTCATTTTCAATCGCAGGAAGTCACAAAATTTGCGCAGAGAATTATCTACCTAGACATCAAAGAGAAGCTGGCATGAAAGATTTGTACAGTATAGCCACTTAATCTAGTAGCGTTGTAAATCAAGACATGCAGGGAGGGGAAGATATATCCTACGCCACTCAGCTTTGGCGCTGATTGAGAGACCTACATAGAGCGGAGGCACCTCCAATTACTCTGTCAAATAGATCAGAATACGAAATAAATACAAGTGTTATAGAAGGACACAAGATCCCCCTGATTCTTCCTCCCTTTCTTATAGCAACACAGAGAAATCGAAATTTGCGTGTAGCTAATATGAGGTAAGAAAAGTCCCAACCAATTTCATGAACCTATCGCGCTCTTCCCAATGTGCCATGTGACTCGCGTTTTCAAATACAACCCATTTGACATTTGGGATCGACCGGAACCAAGGCTCAACACACAATTCTGAGACCTCGTCATACCGTCCATTGAGAAGTAACGTAGGCACATTGATATTCTTCGTCTTCTCTGAGCCATCCCAGTCTTTGAGGCTACCGTCGACTACGATTTCCGAGGGGCCCTGCATTGTATTATACGCAGTCGAATCATCCTTCAGGTTGGCGAATGCCTGTTGCACCGGCAGAGGCAATGGGTCAACTCGACAGACATGCCGCTTGTAAAATACTTTGCTAGCCCGCTCATATTCAGGCGTTTCGATATTGCCAGTACGATCGCCCTCCTCCAGAATTTCCTGGATATCCTGAGGTAACGTGGCGCGCAATCGCTTTCCGCCTTCAATAAAGAGGGGAAAGCTAGCAGGTGCGCCGCAAATCACGAGTTTCTTCAGTCCTTCTGGCCGACGTGCAGCATACATCCCGGCAAGCATGCCGCCCCAGCTCTGGCCCAGCACATAGAATCCTTTGGACCGGAGTTGCAGATGATCTATCAAATTATCAAGCTCTGCAATGAAGAGATCAATGGTCCAAAAGGATTCGTCTCCCATCTTATCACGCAGATGCGTGGAACGACCGCAGCCAATCTGGTCGTAGAAGACGATTGGCACATTATACTGGTCAATGATGTCGATAAATGAGGCGAAGTACTCGTGACCCGCCCCGGGGCCACCATGGAGAGCTATGAGGGGCGGAGACGTGGACTTGTCAAGGTCGCCGACAACTTTGTACCACTAAAACAGCTTTAATTAATATCCGCAGCTCAGACAAGGCGGCTTACTGTAACGCAAAGCCTGCCGCTGTTAGGCGCTGAAAAGGGAACCTTTCCTTCAATAATGGAGTGCGAGGACATATTGGTGAAGTCAATGAAGCAGATGAACAAAGGCAAAATTGGTGCGGGGAAAAGCTTGGAGAAGATCAACTAATTACCTACCTAGGTACCTATATTTAGAATGATCATAGGGCGCAATCCAGTCTCTTTTGGTAACTAAAGATACCTGATAGGTAGGTAGGTACGTTACCGTATATAAGGGATGAGGTACGATCGGAATCATCACATTCGACAGATAACGGAGCGAGATAATAGGTACCACTTGATGTAGGTATAATATTAATTATATAGGTAGGTAATTATTGGCTAATGTTGATGAATACAAAAGAATCAGTGATAAGTACTTAAGTAGGTGCTGCCCTGGTCCAAATTAAACGATGGTATTTCGAGTAACCGCTTTGTTATCGGGCAGGCGGTCTTGAAGGTGCCGTAGTCAATAATTGCATCTTTAATTAATTCAACCTTAAAGAGCATAACCCAATATGACCTTATCGAAACAAGCCTGGCATATGTCCTCTTGTATCTTGCGGTTCTCATCCCATGGTTTTCGAAAAAAGATCCGGAATTTGGGGGCGCCGTGGGTCCAACCCGAAGTATTATGCGCCGCGCATAATAGATCGGTAGCCGCCTGTACGTCTCCATTGGTATTGAATTGCTCTAGGCGCAAGAATGAGATAATGTCTTCCTCTTTGATCTCACCCCCTTCCATGACAAGGGTGACCGGCTTTTCCTCTTCTGCCATTTTGAGCTGTGGAATATCGATGAAGAATAAGCGAGAAGAGAGTTTTATATGGGTTTGTATATCAGGTAGGTAGGTAATTATTTATCTGAGGTCTGTAGAAGGTATGTTACTAAACCAGAAGTAGTCTAAATGTAGAAATATTTTGTATGGCTAGTACCTAGGTAGTAGGTAGGTATTTATATGGTGTTGCAATTATATAAGTACTGGGACTTCACCGTGTCAATTACAGATCATGGTGATGAAGGATAGGACCATGAATGTAGTGGCAGAGTCAGAGATAACACACGTGGGAGGCAAATACGAACTACTCATCGTCAGCGCCGTACCCTTCAAAGAGATGACGTTCACAAGCAGCACAAATTGCTGTTCTCATCTCATGGGAATAAGCATGTTTTGGTTTCCATTCGAGGAGCCATTTGGGCTTGCCGTGCACCTAACTTGGAGTACGGTGGGTGAAACACCTAGGATCAATCTAGTCTTCTTTTAATTCCAATATGCGTAAAACAATATCCGCGTTGACTTCCTTTCCGTATACGATAAGAGTGTTAGCTGCTATCGAAGTAGTGTTGTCCTTGGCATTTGTTGTCGGCATATTGAAGATTATGTGGTCGCCTTTTCAATTACAACTTTAAAGCATAGAATAGCAAATTTACATCTAGGCTATTATAGTAAAGATGGATGAACTACGATATATCGTCATTGGTGCGCACCGACAAAGAGATCGAGACGATACTGACAAAGATCAACTCCTTAGGATGCAGGCGCTGGACCTTGAGAATCTTCCATTGATTTGAGCTACCTATAGGGAGTCTTTCATCTAGCTAGCCTCGCATCTCCCAGCTTACGGATGTATGCCTCCATTAGTGACCCTTTATGATATCCGCTGCCTTCTCGGCTACGGCATACACCGATGACAAGGGATTTCCTCGTGGGATCAACGGGAAAATGCTGGCATCGACGATGCGGATATTCTCCGTCCCGTACACGACTAGCTTTGGATCTACCACGCCCCCCTTTTCCCTGGGCAACATGGCCGCCGAGCCGCAGCCGTGGTACGCGGTGGTAGCCGTGTCGAGGATGTATTTCTTGGCCCCGTCTAGGTCTCCGACGTGGAAGGCGTCCGGGTGGTTGCGCTTCCCGTCGGGCTTGAAAAACGGCGCCAGTGACGGCGAGGGCCGTAGCTGCGTGTCGAGAGCTTGGAGATGACGTGCCATGATCTCTAGATCGGCGGGGTGTGAGAAGTAGCGCGGGTCGATGTTGGGCTCGGCGTCAATGTCTCCGGAGGAGATGTGGGTCGCGCCCCGTGAAAAGGGGTGCGATTGGACGCAGCCTAGACTAGCAAAGTTCTCGGGGAGCAGTTGAGTGCCAACGAAGCTCTTAGCTCCCTCGTGGAAGTTTGTTTGGGCCAGGAACATGAGCCATGCCATTGAACTGCTATTAGGCCCCTCGAGAATGGAGCGGACTATGTTATAGTACTCCGAGCCCTTAGGATCTTGGGCCCGAGGAAACTTATCGAGGAGCTCCGTGACATTAGGAGTGGGCATATAGGCATGGGACTGCATCCCCTCAATGGTGAAGGGGCCGGCCTTGTGCTCGACATAGAGCTTCTGGGCTAGTGCAAGAGCCTCGGGTTCCTGTCGCATTAGTGGATCGCCTGTCACTACACCATCGGCCACCTCGTAGCTTAGTCCTGTCATCAGATGGTCCTGGAGATTCTCACCGACGCTTGGGAGATCCACGTGGACCGGGATCCCATGACATCCCAGCAGATTCTTGTCGCCGATCCCCGAGAGCTCGAGGAGCTTAGGTGTGTTGAATACACCGGCAGCAAGTATGACTTCTTTCGTAGTAGTGAGGGTCTCCGTCTTACCTTCGATCAATGCATGTACACCTGTAGCTTTGACGGTGCCAGCGCCCGTCTCGGTGAATAATATTTTCTGGACCTTGGTTTCCGTGAGAATCCTCACATTAGGCCTATGGCGAATGGGAGCACCGTACGCTGAGTCAGCGTAGCTCCGGGTTTTGGTTTCCGGGTCAACGGTTGCCGCATTGCTATAACCGCCAATTGAATTACCCGAAAACGGATCTGTAGTGTAGTACAAGAAGAAGGCGTTAATGAATGCTCTCCTATCTCACTGTCCAGCTTGTTATCGTGGGATGGATATCAAAATAAACTTACCACCATTCGTGACCTTATTCAGACCGCGGAAGGCATCAATCCATGCCTTACATAGAGGGTTTTGAAGGACACCTGGAAAGGATACCTTGATAGGGCCCGAAGTGCCACGGTAATCCTCATTGATCCAGTCGATGCCGAGATGATCCCGCGTGGCTTGGTCCGCTGGTGGTATAAGTGTGTACGACTTCTTATAGAAGGGCACTAAGTTAGTCCAGTCCCATCCAGGGTTGCCTAGCTTGGCCCAACCATCGATTTCAGCTTGAGCTGGAGCAATAAAGGCCTGACCGTTGATGGCTGAAGAGCCACCCAGAGCCACCCAGAGCCTTGCCTTGAGGATTTCGAATAGATCGGCCTGCTAGACTCGACTGAGGCACAGATTTGTATTGCCAGTCGGCATCGGAGCCCATAAGGGGCGTCCACAGGGCTGGGATGTTTACCCTGGGATCGGCTGAGAGATCTTTCCCAGCCTCAAGCACCAGTACTTGGACATCCGGATTTTCGGACAGGCGGTGAGCGACGACGAGGCCGGAAGTGCCTCCGCCGACAATGATGTAGTCGGGAGACGGTGGGGAAGCCATGAGATTTACTAGCTTATACCGGTTTTTTTATAGGAAGAGAAGCAGCAGCGACGAGAATCAAAGAGTTACCTAAAGACTAAGGTGAATCTAGGTAGAGAGGCACAAAAGGCTGGGGAGAAATGGTTTGAAGAAATGGGACCTAGAGTCTTGAAGGGAGAGGAAGAATGACCTACATATGTAAAGCCCCGCACCAGCGCAGGGCGCCTTAGGGAGAACATTAGAGACGAAAAGATGAACAAAAGGCGACTCAAAAGTGGTGTTTCAATGTTGGTTTTACGATACATACAAGTTGGTGTACAAAGTACAAGCACAGTACATGTTGTACATGTTAGATAAAATTCACGGATGGCTCGCAGATGTGACAGATCTGGCATAACAAAGTGGGGTGTGCAAGTCCTTTGCCGCTGACATTACACAAAAACTCTGTGATTATTGTTTAGTATGCCTATTACTGATTTTCTACCGTTTCAAACGTAATATAACGGTTGTACCCCTTAAATACCTACAGGCATGAATACAACATCCAACACTTTCACCATTGAGGCATATCTAGTTGGATAGTATGAAATAGAATCTTATGGATACCGCTAAAATATGCCTTAGCTCCTTACCTGGGTAGTTATTTAAATGCTCACTGCCTACCTGCCTACCTGCCTACCTGCTTAGCAGCCTAGGTCCTAACCACTTCAAAGATCGCGTATGTTGCAATGAGTGTAGAAGTAAGTTGCCCAATGTTAGACCAATATACCTACTTATCTAGGTAGGTAGTTTTATATACCATGCTAATGAGTTTATTATAATCTAGAACTCTTACCAAATCATCACCCCTGCCCGGGGAAGATCAGTTTTGTTTCATGTATATTCAGTTTGGCTTTTTACACGCAGCGACCTCAAGACGATTGTCATTCCCTCATCATTTTTTGCAATCCTCAATGGTATCGCCCTGTCTCTAGACGATAAAAACCCGCTCGTATCAAATTCAAATTTGTCTCAAGTGCTTTTTTGAACGCCTATGGTGGTCTTTTGGCTTTGGATTAACCTCCTCCCTTTCAATATCGACAATCAACGACGGCGTGAAGCTATACTTGAAGACAAGGTCAACAAGCCGTGGCGTACAATGCCTCATGGCCGAATGACACCGACCGAAGCGAAGGTTTTAATGCTTTGCCTCTATCCTACAGCCCTTTGTACCAGTCTTTGGATTGGGGGCGTGAGGCAATCTCTTGCACTTATCGTGCTGGGCTGCTTCTATAATGAACTCAATCTCGCTGACAGAAGCTGGGTTAGCCGGAACGCCATTAATGCTCTTGGCTTTTGCTGCTTCACCTCAGGTGCGCTTGAAGTTGTGCTCTCTACATCTCTGCAATTCACTACTGCCGAACTATCCCATATGATTAGGTGGTTAGAGGCAATCGCTGCTGTAGTTTTCTCAACAGTACAGATTCAAGATCTGGTGGATCAAGCGGGTGATCGCTTGCGGAAGCGCAAGACGATGCCTCTTGTATTAGGTGATAGAACAGCTCGATGGTCGACAGCTGTGTCGATAGTGGTATGGTCTATTTTCTGTCCTTTATTTTGGAATCTGGGCATCGGATTGTTTTTCGTCTTCGGGGGACTTGGAATATTTATTGCGTACAGAATCGTTGCATTCTGTAGCGCTGTGGCTGATAACCGGAGTTTCCTACTCTGGGATGTGTGGATGACTCTGCTGTATT
The DNA here is from genome assembly GCA_003314315.1 of Annulohypoxylon stygium. NCBI lineage: Eukaryota > Fungi > Ascomycota > Sordariomycetes > Xylariales > Hypoxylaceae > Annulohypoxylon > Annulohypoxylon stygium. The sequence continues at coordinate 1,044,743 of QLPL01000019.1, forward strand.
CACTTCCACTAGTCGCAGCCATGTAATACTTAGAGGTCACAATTGATTTTGTATACCTGGCTTCACCAACTGTCATAGTCTCTATCCAGCCCTGCCGGATATGGAAGATGAACACTAGTCTTCTTGATACAGGTGGTAATTAAAATTATTAAATAAACTCTCTATTCTAGACTCAGTTTTCTATCTATATAATGAAACAGACACAGGTTATTAAACGTCAAGTTGCTAGGAGTACCTAGGTAGCCTAGTATTTTGTAGTAGTATGCTAATATATAGGATTTAGATTGTTAGCCATCTAATACTCTAGCTGTAGACATCCTGTAGATAAGTGGAATAAAAGGAAGGCACCGACAGGCCTAATAGGAGTCGAACCTAAACTTCCTTTTATTCCACATCCAGTATCTCCTGTATATGTACATAGGTAAGCACCTTTCCAAACTAGAATATTGCCCTGCCCGAACACGACCGTTCGCCATTCTCCATGTTGTAAAGGGGTTGGGTACGCGCCTGAATCACCATCCCATCTGACGGTTCTCCCGACACTACCTCTCTGAGAGGATATATGTCGTCTGGTAAGTATCTGAATTTCCTATTACTGTTGCTTGTGCTGCTCTTGTAGGTCTTTGACGCAATACTATTCGTCTTCTTGCTCCACCCTTTAAAAAACGTTGACTCGGACTGAAATACCTTGCGAACTAAAGGGCGCAAGATAGGTAGGCAAGCATTGACAATACCAAGCTCAATCTCTAAAGCACCAAATATAAGATCGGTTACAACACTATAGGTGAAGTCTAGCGGGTCTAATGAGAGAACGCTTTTAATGCGTGCGGCAGAGAGGCCACAGATCCTTAATAAATATATTAGCATATTCTCCCCTTCTACGTCGGAAATATAAACTAGCCAAACAGAAGAAAAATGAGAATGAGTAGGAGACAAGAGACAGCTCACAAGAGGCCAAGACCTAAAATGGCGCTGATGGCAATCTTCTTCCCAACCGGCATTTGCAGTCTCCACAGGACGGGCATAGGCAAAAGTACCAGGGAAAAATCGATAATAAGGTTGACAATTCCTATAGCAAGGTATGCGTCTGTGCTATTACCGCAAACGCCTCCCGGAATCTCTTTGTTCCATGTGAACTCGAAGGGACGGCAGAGGAGGAATGACTCGAAAATAACAGCGATAATCAGGGCAACGGTAAGCGCTATGACGATAAAGACGGCTATGCGTATTCTTGGTATGGTGAAGATGCTGATGTAAAAAAATAGAATAGAGAGCTTGACTAAAGAAGTTGAGATTGCCCACAGCAGCGGAGCAGCAACGAAGAGCTGGTACCATAAGTTCAGAAGTGATCGGAAGAGTTAAAGTGGGTGATATGCAGTACTGGATGACCATACCTTAAGGGTTGTCGCGATCTGCTCATCCGTGGCATCTGCCATGTGAAGGCCAACGCCGCCATTTAGGACGACTAAGCGAGATAAATGTCAGTAGAATGTATTAAGTCACTAAGGGATAACAACGTCAAACATACGCGCATAACCAACTCCAACAGTGGTAACAGTGAAAACCTGGTCAACGGACGCGCAAAAGTCAGTAGGGGGCCATTAGGAGATATACGAGGGGATATTGGAGTTGGTTTACTAGGCTAGCTGTGATAAGGTAATCATCAACTGAAAGCTCCCTCCGTTGTAGACGACGAGAATAGAAACGAGCAATAACGGCGATGTTACAAACCAACAAACAACCTCAACCCACTCAACAAGGAAGGTAACCAATCACGGGTAAAAGTCGGAAAATTGGATGTGTTCGTCCCAAACACATCAAGATCTCGAACACCTCCGAGTACATCATGACAACTTCACCAAGAAGGAAGGATATCTATATAAACATGGCAGGACCCTATGTATCTAGTCATTCATTCAGCTCTTTAGCTATCAATCTAAGTCTATTACTTCAACCGCATCGAACTAATAGGGAGAGGACTCCAAGCCTCTCTTACGAACAGACTTAACTTTGATCTGATCTCTACGAGTACTGCTAACAAACAAGGAAACCCACGAAGCACCCCGTATACCTGAGTACCTAGGTATAGGTTCTTAACACCATCGTGAAACATCATTAAATATTTACATTAAACTCGTCACTTCAATCAAATGATCAGATCAGTCTTTATTAAACAATCACATCAATGTTAAGGTATAACTCCCTAGCCACCCCGCAAAATCCTACTCTATTACCATGGTACCGGCTAAAATGGATGGATAAAGGCCTAATCGCGTTTCTAAAAGCTCTCGGTAGACAATAAGCCAAGTATGCGTTAGAGGTTAAACTCCATGTTAGTTTTCATGATGCTCTGAAAATACCCCATTGTCCTTATCTGGAGCAGTCTTCGGAGAGTTGCTAGGGTTGAAGTGTTCATGTGCGATAGCCTCGAAGGATAAGCCCCTTGTCTCCTTGAGATAGGCAAATGCGAAGATTACGATGATAGCGTCAAAAATACCTAGGAAAATTAACACCTTACCCCTTTTCCTTCATGTCTTGAACTTACCCCATAATAAGAAAGTTCCCCAACCTATCGAAGCAATCATGTAGGGAGTAGTCAGGGCGAAGACGAAGTTGAAGAGCCATTGTGACGCAACGCCAATTGCTACACCTACTTCTCGGATTCTTGTAGGAAATATCCTTTTCGCGTTGTTAGCACATATATCTGCCTAAGTCTGGAATGAGCATTATGATCATACTCAGAAACATATGGCCAAGGCATTGGACCCCAACTGAAGTTATAGGCGATGACGAATAAGTAGGTAGATGAGCGCAACCGTAGCAATACCAGAGGGCGCTATTGTGTTCCCTTCGTCGCTGGCGGGAAAGGACTTTACGACAGCTGCCGTGGTGATCTGACATGCAGCCAGGAAGGCAGTCACCCTAAAAACCCCGTTGATGTTCTATCTTAGAAAGCTACTATGTACTTCTAGTTCCATCTATCCAGGTAACAGGCACCTACTTAACAAATCGTCCGGTTAAATATCCAGCCTTTTTGATCTTGTCTGCCATTATGATTCCTTCGGGAATATACTTGCACCAATAGTGCTGTATATAATTCTCAGACCAGCTAGGCTTTTCTGTTCCACTTTTGTTCGAATCCCCGTCTTTGTTTGCATGTTTTTTTTCGTCGCGCTTCGTCGTCATAGCCATCCAGGTGGCTTCCTCCCACATCGTTCGTTGAGCGCAGGTCTTTAGGATGGGATCCATCCAAGTGAGTGAGCTGGGAAAAGGACCGTCGTGGATGTCCTGCATAGTCGTCGGATCGTATGGGACGGTGTCTGGGTTTAGTGCGACGAGAGTGTTTAGGAGAGCCCTTCGCGAGCTAAGTTTGGCTTCGATGCGTTTCAGTCGGAAGCCAGCCGATTTTTCCAGCCAATTGCTACAACATCGGTGTGTAGAAAAGACGAATAAGTTAGAGAGGATACAGAGTAAGATCCAGAATGTAATAATGTAAGCGTCCCAGCTCTGGGTCGAGGCTGCACCGATTGCTAGTGACCATTGGCCTAGGACAAGTATTCTCAGCGATATGCTGAATACCCAGCGATTAGCTCTTGAAAACCTCTTCACTCGCAAGGGTCGATTAAGGAGTGCATTCACGAGAGTGGTCTCGCCGTAGAATGCGAGCCAATCCGTTTCGTTCATGTGTAAAGCAGCTACCACAAGGCGGTTATAATTGCTTCCACAAGTAACTCTGAGTGTAGGCTTGTCGCCCCCTCGTGTGATATAGATGCTGACGCCAGTAGCAGGCATGATTAAGAGGAATGCTACGGAAATATAGCATTTCAAGATAATCATCGCGACGGTCAATCCCAGCAGAAGAATCCAACCGAAAATTGAAGCACTAGATAAGATCCGGGAGGAGCGAGATTTGCCTGCACCATCTAAGCGGGATACATGTACGACTGTCAGGTTCTGAGGTCGCGGGTTATCTTCTAACATATTCGGATGGTCGTTGTCAACCTCCGTCCTCGGAGAAGTTTCCAAACACAATTGGAGGGTCTTAGGACTTGCGGCATTATACATGTCTCCGTAACGTCCGTCCAGACAGATAAGACTTTGGCTATTGCCGAACTTATCCAAGCAGCACGGTTCCTCGGTGGTGTGTGGTGATAAAAGCAGACGACTCCCTGAGGGGGTGACTGGCCAGCACCATAATGGAATGCAGCCGGTTAGCTCAAAGATGTGGAGTGAATGAGGGACATCGAGGAAGTCGATAAGAGCGGATAGTGGAAGGATTCCGGCCAACTGCTGGGGCCAGGAATAGGTGCTGAGAAGATCTCTCAAGGTAGATATTTCTTGTTCTAACATGCCTTCTCAGCTCATAGAACTCGGCTTATAGCTAAAGAGTAAAGTTGCATAGTCTGCACTCAGGTGATCTATGTATAAAGTGTGAGCGAGATATGATTAGTACCCCGATTAGCTTCGATGTGAGTGACAGCCCTGCCGAGTACTTACTTCTAAAAAGGAGTTATAGTTGAGACATGCCTAAATTCTAGCTAAGAAACCGATGCTAATGTAAACCTCATTAGATAAACGCCCTGATTGATGTTAATTAGGTGCTAGGCGCGCATATATCCGTACGTCATTCAGAGGGTAGGCATCTACTAGATACCTAGGTAGACACACCATCAAAATGGCAAAATGGGTGTCGTCATAAATCCTTACGAGGCACTGGGGGGCGTTATAGGCCAGATAGCATACGCTGCTGCTGTACTACCGGCGAAAGTCAAGATCAACCAATCATTTCCCTACCTCTTCAGTACTAGATAGGCACTTAATAATTGATGAGCAGCGATAACACGTATATAGCAGCAGGCTGGAGCTTGACCGAGAATGTCAGGGTCGGAGACATAATAGTGCTACCTGGCATGAAAGCTATTCTTCATTGATGCCCCGAGTGTCATATTTACCTAGTAGTCATCTCGCCCAGCTTAGCTAAATCGCTGTCCGATCGCAGTTCTGCAGCGACAAAACAACCAAGAAAGGAAACACCTTTAACTTACGGCCAAGAACAGAGTGGCGGGGTAGCCGGAGTGAAATGTGCAAATCCACGGGTTGGACCGGTCAACCGGTTAGCAAGCCGGCGATACAATTCATAGAACATGTATGTGGCTCCAAGGATACGCACCTAAAGCATAGGCCTGAGATTGAACCTTCGCCGGACTGTTTCTCCATCATCACGCCTGATACCCGTCTCTTATTGCCATACCAGCCGTACACGACACGCGCTACCGACGTATGCGCGAACGAATCGCAAGCCGAGAAATTCGGGCTTAAGTCATTCTCCGCATTTCGTGAATCCGGCGGCCCATTTGAAGCTCTCATCGAGTTGGTTCAGCACACTTGGGTTCGGTATACGAGAGAACCTGAGCGGGAGCGGAGAAAACATGGCTTTCGAACGTATCCCGCGTGCATAGGCCAGGAAATTCTCGCACACTTCTTCGTGGCATCTAAAGTCACGCAGTTACATGAATGCAGAAACAGCGCTTGCGAGCAAAGACGAGAAGCCCTCGAAAGGGCCGTCCCCCGATGCGAGTGGCCTGGCCTGGAGACGATGGTTGTGAGAATTTTGGCATGCTGGGTGCCGAACGTCATCCACGTTTTCCTGGGGATTTTACTGGATGTTATGCCTGAAGATGGCAGAGGGGTTTATCGAGATGGATTTGATGTTCACGAATTGAATTCTCGGAGTCTAGTCTACGAGGTTGAGCAACTGCCAAGCGTCTCGTGCCTCGAAGTCGACGGTGTAATCGACTTGTGTCGATGGATGTTTCGCGTCGCGTACGGAGGGAACTGGGGTGACGAACCTCGCCTCTGCGGCCGTCCAGCGAATGAAAACAATCAACTTGAGGCCCTGTTGTTCCGCTTGAACCCATACTACGAAGCAAAAGCTATTAAAATTTCAAGGGATTACCATGGGCGCGGACCATGCCCCAATAGATTATGGAACGTGTCCATGCTAGGATCAGGAGGGGTCGCCGACTTCCCCCAGGTTGCAAATATGGCCATAAGTAAGGTCATCACGCTCGAGGCCCAAGCCCAGGATAATCCGCATCATCACTGCACAGAGCAATTATGCCTGTTCAGTCACCTCAACAGCACACTTGTCCCCCAGCGCCACGTATGCAACTCCAGAAACTGTGGTCTAGTGTCCTTATTTCCAAAGAACATCCTCAATCACGCATTCTCCCGTGCACAGAAAGTAAAAGGTGGCACACCACAGCAATCTCAGCAATCTTCGTGGACATGTTCTTCCTGGAATACTACTACTGATGATCCCACATTGTGCGGAGTAGGGGAAAAATACATGGCGATCTCTCATGTCTGGTCTGACGGAACAGGTGAACGTAGTAGGGACTCGGGCGAAGTAAATACTTGTCTGATGAGCTACTTCACGAGCGTTGCAGAAAGACTGGGCTGTTCTGGGATCTGGTGGGACGCCATATCCGTCCCGACTGGACCCTACAGAACGGCAGCAATTGACAAAATGTTAATCAACTACGAAAATGCTGCAGTCACGCTGGTACACGATCTAGAACTGGTCGAGTTTGAATGGAGAAACGATGGAAGCCCAGCAGTTGCACTTATTCTCTCGTCGTGGTTTACCCGCGGTTGGACAGCGGCTGAGCTATTCGCCTCTAGGAATCACCCCGTCAAAGTGCTTTTCGGGAACCCGAAAGGTAAACACAACCAGCCTCTGATTAAGGATCTGGATAAAGATATACTTGCTTGGGATCCCATGAGCATTCACTCCGTGGATCTGGATGATATGAGGATGCTAGAGGAGTTCGGCAATACCAGGACAAGCAAGCTGCTTGATCAAACAGGCTCAGTCCCAAGTTACGGCCACTTCATTGCTACTGACATCCTTCGACGGCTAAGAGATGGTGGCGCCTCCGGCGTAACAACCGTATCTAGTCTACGTGATTTGCTACTCAATTTGCGCGCTCGTGTCACTTCGTGGGTAAAAGATCAGCTGGTCATTCCTGGGCTAATGTGTTTGGACTCATTAGACTCGACCGCCACCGGTCCTCAAATCACCCGCGACATAGTTTCGCATTTCAGAGAAGTATTCTGCAGCGACCTGTTTCATGGCGAAATTCCGATTACGCCCTGCGGCCCATGGTCTTGGTGCCCTTCGTCGATATTTGATTTAGGGGTATCGCATAACTCGCTTAGCCGGCGCCCTAGTGCAAAGTGTACTATCAGCAAAAATGGACTGTTGTCGGGAACGTTTACGGCATACACTCTAACAAGGAGGGACGTGGTTGTACCTTTCGGTAGACACCCTGCCATGGCTTCGCGGATCTCCGAAGCTCTACGCGATAGACGGAATTGCCTGATTCTGACTGATCAAAGCGACAGAGACCAGTCCCACCGACAGTATATTCTTGCTAGTCCAGTCTGGGTAGGGTGGCATAGACGACGGCTAGTTATATCTTGTCGGTGGTCTGGATGCGTCTATTTAGGTACGCCGGCTGCCATCGACTCACACGAGGGTCAGAGACCACCGTTGAGCAAACCTATTATTAGCGCCAAAGAACTTGGATTTTCGAACGGGCGACTTCGTCTTGGTGTGCATCAAAATGTGCGCTTTCTTTTTGGGGCAGACACCGACGATGGTGGCTATCCGTTGCCAAACATGAGACCCGCTGCGGCAAGTTCGGCTGTACTGCGCTATGCGAGTGCGATGCTCGATCGGAGGGGAACATATAAGTGGCCAATAGGAACCGAGATTACAAAAGGAGATGTATGAATTCCAGTTTACCGAGAAGTGACATAAGCTAATGCTATCGGGAAGGGTACTTTTCAGTGGGAGCGTCGATCTCAACCGGTTTCTATATATCCACCAGGAACTACCGAGATACTGAGACGAGAGGAAGATGATGTCCACTCCTCTCTCAATGCGATCATCGACGAAAGTCGAGACCACAACGCCTTAGATCCTTTAGTGATGGCAAAACTACCTTTCTATTGCAAGGAAGAACCGGCTATACAAGCTTGCGAGATTAAGCACGAAGGTTGTAGTGGGATAGTAAACTTGGAATGGTCGTTTCCCCATGGACCGGTGCGCGACAAACCTATCCTACGGAGGATTTTCCGCTCCCCCTTCCATATCATGGAGACAGACTGGACGGAAGTCGATATTCGAATAGGATGGCTCACATACTCGAATGAAATAGCTCCCCATTGTAAACGAGTCCGGGTTAACGACGTGGATAGTGAAACGCATATTCAGATTCTTCAATCTAGCATCGTGGAGGGCTCCATGAGCACACTCGATTGGAACGGGCCGCTACGTGAGACTGAAATCCACGAGAGGCGACCCAAGAAAATTTCGTCGTCTAATAATCTACGGAATGACACCCGCAAAGGACCGACATTCGAGGAATTGCTCAAAGATATGGGCTTGCAACACAAAGATGGGTGATGCAGAAGGCGAATTCGGCAGCAATTATTTGAGTCAGCTAACCTTTCCGTCATTAAGGATTCGTTATTGCTGGAGCATGGGGTGTTAATTGAAATGAGAGACCCTCCTCCGTCAGTTGTCCTCAGAAAGTTACCAGATATCTAACTGTATCAAGTCCATAGGTATGCTTCGTTTCAGTTATTACCAAGCCGTGAACTTTCCAATTACACATATAGATGTTAATTTCTGCGCCTCTCGCATTGGTCACACTTCCCACATTGCATACAAGTCTTTATGTATGTATTATCCTTACCATATCTCAAGTTCTGAAAGAGATGCCCTTTGATTTCGTTGTCGAATGTATCTAGTCCTATAATCATATCGAAGCCAGGCGTGTCCGAGCCAATATTGTCGGTGACATGGAACATGGATGTATACACCTTAGGTACAACATTCCAGCATCCATAGTACTCGCCTTCGGAACATAAGAAAGACCAAGAAATCGGTACAGTACCACGGCAATCTTCATGGTCGGGACAGTCGGTGGCAACGTCGATATCAAGGGCGTCGATAAGCTCCGAGAGAAAAGATGCCTGAATCCAATTGTCGGATCTTCTATCAAAGAGCACTGTGCCGCAAGGATGGGTCGGTCCTCCACGTCCAATATTGGGCACCGTATTCTGGTTCAGTTTGAAGATGTATATGGGCTGTAGTAGCCATTTAGGTTGCTCCTGACACCCATGTCAACATACCCGCAAGCTACCTATGATCATTGTCTGGAAACATACCTCATGTTTGCTGATCGAGAGACACCAAGAGCCCCCCGGTGCTGGTCTATTATGAGTCGAGGCCTCTAATGCTGCGAATACTGCATCAAAACTCATAGCAGGCAATGGCTTGCCAGCGCTAGTTCTGTTTTTACCAAGTACATAGGTAGGCGGAGATTTACCAAGTATGTTCGCACCGTTTGAGTCGGTATTCCAAACTTGCAAGTGACGTCTCGATGGTCCAAGTATGCTTTTAAGAGAGACACACCCGATCCACTTACCCATCACCATCCAAGGACTGACAGACACCGGTTGGAATAGAATGTATGTACCTTCTTGTTGAATTCTTGGCGTTGTTAGTAGCAGGCAGTACTGTCTCTTGGATAAGGCTACAGAAATTCGAGCAGCGAGGGCAGGATGCTGTCGATATTCAGTAATAACGTCGTCAACTAAGATTTCGTACGCCAGAAACTCGCACTTAACAGTGCCATCGTCGTAGATGTAAGACCAATCGCCCATAGGATCGTCTGACAACGACCACTGCCCTAGATCGAAGATAGACTGTGGAGCCCAGTCCCAGGGTCCGTTACTTGACATAGGAACTCGGTGGTTGACGATTTCCGTGGTCCTTAAGCTTCCGAAATTGGCAAGAATCTTTTGTGTCATTTGAGGACCGGTTGTAGTCGAGTCGATAGCAGATAGGGGCAGGCACATTAGGGCGGCAATCAAAGTACGATCCCTAGTCCATGATGTTGTCCTAGTCTGCAGCATGCGCAGCAGAGCTTGCAGATCAGGGATTCTCTGATCTTCTGTCCAACGAAAAAGCGCCAAGATATCTGTAGCAATCATATGGGCCATTCCAGGAAGGGTCTCGGTCGGACTTAGTGCACGGTTATTGAATGGACATTCATATCCCTCGGACTCAGGCTCTACCCAGCGAGATAGGTCTCCAGCTAAAATGTCCATGTCAAGATCCTTGAGCAACAGGTTCCGCCCAGTTGGATCGTCAGGATCCTTGAACAAGACTTTGATGGGATGCCCTCTTGATGCCCATAATTCAGCCGCTGTCCAACCCCTTGTAAACCACGACGATAGAATCATCGCGACGGCTGGACTTCCATCATCTTTCCATTCGAAGTCCGCTAAGTCTTGATCGTGAACTATAGTGACCTTGGCTTTTTCGTAATTCTCCAGCATCTTATCCATAGCGATGGCTCTCGCATGCCGCTCGGTCGGGATCGAAATAGCATCCCACCATATACCATTGCATGAAACTTGTTGGGCAAGATTTGCGAAGTATTCGAATAGGCAGGTATTAACGACACCAGGGCTTCTCATTCCAACCCCAGTGCCATCGGACCATACGTGTGAGATTGCCGCGTAATTGTCGCTGGGGCTACAGAGTGAAGAAGGGTCTCGACCCGGCTGAGGGATGCGCCATGCGGTGATCTGAAAAGGATAGGTTCTGGAAGATGAGTTGTTAGTGATATTATAAAAAGCTTTATTTAACGTGGGGGGCGGGAAGGTGGTTTCATCGGCACAATGGCCCGAGGGGCATTTATGTGCTTGGTGAACAAGTGTACTGTTCTCGCTAGCGACCAGGCAAATTTCTTCAGTGCAGTTGATGTGTCTGCTCTTGGATTTAGGGGATGGAGCTTCAAGGGCCTTTTCCACTATGTAGGGGATGTCCGCAGCACCATTCCTACTCTGTAGTGACACATTCCACAGACGATTGATACAGAAGCCATGTTCATAGAACTTGGACGAGCTCTCCGTGGCGCGCAAGTTATGGTCGGATGCAAAGCCTTGCCATAGTTTATGCAGATTATCATCACGAAAGCCTTTCATATTCATCTCTTCAACCAATTTGACGATAGGCCCAGTGGTTAATCGAGTTATCCACAGCCACACATCCATCATGCCTCGCACGTCAAGGCAGAACACTATTGGGAGGCGTATGTTCTCGTCGATTGTTGGGGCCGTGAGTGTTACCTCGCTGCAGGGTTGCCAACATGCGACGGAAGTTAGCAGAGCGTTTCGAAAGGCAGGCCAGCCGCATTTTGGCGCAGATCGCTCGAGCGATTTCTTCCTTGCTTGACACGTCGGGTTATTGCAATGCTGTAATCCTGAGAAGTGCCAGTACTTAAACACCTTCGCAAACATAGCTTGCCCATAACATTTGGGTTTGTCCAAAAAACATGGGATACTGTCCCTTAACTGTGTTGCGCAGCCACGCATAAAGTAATCCTTATTTTGACAGGCACCCAAATCCATGTCGAGCGCTGGAGGGGCCACCTGGTGGGGTTTCCAACCGTCAAACTGTCCCCTCAGGTAAGCGGAAAGGTGCTCTGGAGTCTCGAGTGGCGTGAGAAGGTCAACACTGTATTCACTTTCGACATCGCTCCTAGGATCCTTGAAAGTAAGTTTAGGCGACGAATCACCGACGAGAAAAGAAGCAACTTTGCGGCTCGTGATGCACATTGGAGGAAACGCTCTGTGCCCAAGTTTTATGGAGAGGAGAGATTCGGAGGCCACTGTTTTCCTTCTCCTCTTCTTTCACCCAATCTCTTTCCTAAATGTTGACCAATCAGGCGGAGAGTAAGCGGTCAATTATATGATCCGTTCGCGGGGGGCTACCGTTTTACAACCCCTGGAAGCTGTGAGGGGAAGCTGTGAGGTTGCTAGGCGCAGCATCAACTGAGCCCTAGAGGTTGATTGTAGCAACCACCTGTCAACAGATGGATCTGATATCTTATCGTATGCTTTGCTGTCGTTGATTTAACAACCCTACCTACCTACCTAGGTATCTAATAGTAGGCTAATAGGTACTTAACTTAGATGAGAATAGCCTCAACTAGGTTTTTCTTCACTCAATATTCCGAAACAGCAAGGGGTTGCAGTGAACTCTCCGGATGGCCTATTAACAGGGCTATCAGGGACTATTCCGATACCTCGAAATCGGCTCTGAAAGAAATGTTGTCGACCTAATCCAATGTTAAAAAGTGATGCCTTAGCAGCAACACGTCGAAAGAATACTTGAATCTAGGTACCATATCTTAAGTATCAACCGGGATCTCCCCATGTTATAAAGTCAATGTAGATTTAAACGATCCGCTGGGCTCAATCTTCAACACTACTTGTAGCACATCATCTCATCCTAGTGGGTATCTAGTACCTACCTTAACAAATCATTCTTACCATATTTTCAGCCCGTCAGTCAGCTGAAGATAGAAAGCGGAAAAACTTCACGAGGGGCTAGTAAGCAAGGAATTGAAAACTCAGTCAAAGAGGTGAGGGATACTACTCAGCTATTCGGTTATTGGGTGATGGATCTCAACCCCTGCCATTATGATCATGATATTCCGCTGGCGCATGGCATCAGCCGCTGCTTATCAAACGGTGGCCCAGTCAAATATAAAAATAGTAAAAATAAACACGCAGTTTACTTGAACTGAAGCTGTAACATTAGATAATTAATGCGTGGTCCTTGCCAGAGAAGCAAGAGTTTCTCTAATTCTTACATTCCTTCCCCCACCCTGACATTCGTCACCCTAATAATCGGTACCATGTTCGAATCGGCCGTTGAAGGACTTGCCGCTATTTTGAATCAGATTAGCTGGGTATCGGAGTTGGCGGGTATACTTCCATTATCTGCTTTGATCGAGTTCATAGATATTCCTCCAAAACTTCACATCTACCAGCTCGCAGGATCCGCCGCGTTATGGAATTCACCCATCACCCCGGCAGGAAGCCGCCTTCTTTTATCCAACGACAATCCTCAGTATTCACAATGCTACCTGGATCGCCATGGCAATAGCATCAGCCTGTTAGGCCTTGATGGCCGTTATGGCACTCGCTATAATGTCAGTAGCCCTGAGACAGTACGTCTTTGTATCAAAGCCCACAAAGCTGAGGTTATTGAGAATGTACACGAAAATATCAAAGGTGACGACCTGAGGTTACAGAATCTTGACATAATCCACGTTTCTCGCCTTCAACCAAATAGACGACAACTGTCTCGGTTATCCTGGTTTAATTTTATCTTCCCACGGTCACCGCGAATGAGGTTATCTCATCTATTTGGTTGGCTAATACTACTAGCAATGATCGCGATGAGCGTTATTCTTCGAACCTACTTATCTTTAGCATTCCTCGTTCTTATGCCTGTGACGGGCGGTGTTGTGTTCGCTCTTCATGGAAGCAACCCTCGAGGTCTACGTGTACAGACGCCAACCAAGTGGAACCGATTGATTCTAGTTGCCGAACATGAGAACACGATGGACTGGATTGTCTTTTACGGCGAGACCACTATTCTCAATTCCCTGATCAACCGACCCCTTAAACCCCTAGGCTCAGCACAAGTGCCAGCGTCCTCTATCTTGCTCCGCTTACTTCTACGAGTGCTTGTTCTCGGTCAATGGGCACTCGCTCTAGGCTCAGCAGCAACTAAGGACTGGGATGCGTATTTCATAACATTCTGGATATCATTCTGCATATTTATGCAAGCATACATAATGCCGCCAGTGACAGGGGCTAAAGAGTGGATGAAGTCTCATGCTGGCATTCAGATTGAACGATACCATACGAAGCTAAGCTCTCGCAGGGCGCTTCTAAACACCATCATTGCGCTCAATCCAGACTCATTCGAGCTGCTACCTGGGGAGCAGCAGGAGGACCATTCCAAGCTCTCCAGAGATGCCATGAAGTGGATTGATCCGATTCTAGGAACAGCGTCGAGCCGGGAGAGGTGGGAAAAAGCAACGCTGGAAGCCATGAATAACTCTGTTAAAGATGGGAACCGCGAGGATGAGATTTCTAGAGCGGAGTGGGACGAAGAGTATGCACAGGACTTTTGGGCGCCTTTCGTTATTGAAGGCATTTGCATGGCAAATAAGATCAAAAAGCAAGCGAACTTGCCTGGCCGAACAAACGAAGATACTAGAAAGATGGAGGTGTAATGATGTTCATCATTTTCAAGAGAGCAAAATTCTACACGTACAAACAACTAAATCTTTCAAGGTCTACTCTTCTGTCTCAAGGGAAGACCTAATGAAAGCTTGAGGATATCTTCAACACAGCAGACCGGTGGGTGCAACCTGGACTAGGTGAAGACGTGACAAGATTAAATCTATTCATCACCCGATCTAAGAATAGGATAGCAAAATACCTATCCTAGACCACCGACTAATTCCGCTTGCTAGTTAACATCATCGAGGAAACTAGCATCACTCTTCTCCCAGGGGTATTGTACCTCCAAGTCCTTGATAAGATCTGCATGTTTCATGCTTCTTGGCAGAATCTCGTGTGGAAACTCTGCCGGGAGGTTTATCAATCCAGGCGTTGCCTCCAGTTTAACCTCAATCTGCTTGTCCCCATCAAGAACATTGCGAATACTAAAGACTGCCAGGGTCTGCGCAATCGTTAGATATACGCTTGAGTCTGACAAACTCTACATCCATATCCAAATATCTCGATATAGAGGCTAGGTTCGTTTTGCGACTCAAGATAGCGATCAGGGTCGAATACATTAGGGTCTGCTGTTACGGACCAACCATATCCCAGTACAGAGCCCCATTAAAAAGCCCCGGATTTATTAATAATCCGTGGGCTCCTTGTAAAAATAAAGAACAAAAGGCCCGAGGGCTTTTTATAAAATTTAAAAATAAAAAGGTTTAAATATAAAAATATTTAAATATAAAATTTATATAATTTTATTATATTTAAAATTATATTTAAAATTATAATAATAATTAATTTAAATTTATAATTATTAAATTTTTTAAATATAATTTAAATAATAATTTTAATAAAATATTAAAAAATAAATTTTTGTCACGACCACCCGTTGAAACGAATACCCCAAGAACCCAGTCACGGGTAAACCTCGGACAAGGATATGCTGGATGTTGAGGATGTCTTAACACATCCACCACATCCATTACATCCACCACATGTTTGGATATGGATGGATATGTTCAAGAATGTACACATCCAAGCATACCATGACAACTTCACCAAAAGAATAGGCAGGGAGGATATCTATATAAACAAGGCAGGCTCTCATGTATCTAGTCATTCATTTAGCTCTTTAGCTATCAATCTAAGTCTATTACTTCAACCGCATCGAACTAATAGGGAGAGGACTCCAAGCCTCTCTTACGAACAGACTTAACTTTGATCTGATCTCTACGAGTACTGCTAACAAACAAGGAAACCCACGAAGCACCCCGTATACCTGAGTACCTAGGTATAGGTTCGTAACAGGCGATGACTGCGAGTAGGAGAAAAACGCTGGTCACGGCAATCTCATCAATGCCACCCTGGGGAAGGGGGCTCTGAATAGAGACCATTTTTTAGTAGAGGTGTGGTAAGTAATTCGATTGCTGATGGAAAATTGGAAATATCAATCGGCACAACCTCTACAGCTATTGATAAGACACGTGGACAGAGAAGAATATATTTTGCCGTGTCCCACTGTAGGCGGGCGATGTGTTAGTGGAGGAGGCCGAGGACGAGGTGAGATATAATTAGACCACTTAAAAGTCCGTATCTAAAACGAAGCAGAGTGAACGAGTGGTACCGTATCCTTGGCGTTTTAGTTAGCTGCATAATTTACCGCTTGAAGATCTCACACAACCTGTGCCCTTAAGCCCCGCGTCGTTTGGTCGACCAATTGAGCCTTTGAATACGGTTTATGTCCGCTCTACGACGCACAAGTATTGAGTCACCAACTGATGATTGGATTCGGAGACCAATGCGACGACGATCTCAGAGCGCCCCCNCCCCCCCCCCCCCCCGTGAAAATCCAAGGCACATCTTCTCATGTGTAACACTCACGTGTAACTATTCTAGAATCAGAGCCCGGTAGGTAGGTAGGTGCCTACTAGGTATGTTAGCAAGTGTAGCTTCATTGATATACATCATTCTTGTTTTCCATGGCCTAATTCGAAATAAGGCTGTAGTATCGATTTATTGTCTCATAGTAAGTGGGCATCTGATAATGCCGTGTTCCAACTGTTACATTGAAGTTGGCGCTTACGACTTCAAATGAAACTAACTACATGAAAGACCTGCACCAACACTATGTCAGCATGCGTGTTGGAAACAAAGATCAATGAGTACTAGTACAATAACAGCATTATAGAAACCGTATGAGTACTTCGTATATAACGGTGTTGTAATAAAACGGTACTCAACCAAATAAAACAAGACAGAAAGGTTAAAAATTCAGTATTTCGTAAGAAATAAACCAGAACAGTAACAAGAATCAAAAATTGCTTCAATTACTTACCTACCTACCTACCCGAGTAGGTATAGTCCTGACTTTTGAGATCGGCGGTAGGCTTGGATATAGTAGCTAGAGCACAGAATGGTATAGAGCTGCATAGTGCGTACTGCGTAACTCTGACGCCGGTTGTCATCGAGCCTAATTGAGACAAGTCTTTGAGAGCGCCTCACGCCAACACTACCTCGGGCTGTCTATCTACCTTTCTACCTATCTTTTACTTAGTGGGCAGGAGGTATGTATGTATTATCTATCAGAAATCCCCAGGTAAAATTACTCCTAACACATTGAATGCCATTATACGCGTACTTCTAGCAGCCCCCAATTCAACGTAGATGCTTCTCTCCCGGGTCCCCCCTTAGATCTTATTGGGTGACTAAACGCGGTAGCTTTGCGACAAGATATACGGTGGTATTTAGTGCCGGCAAATGATGGAATTTGGTAAACGATTATTGCCTCAGGTGGTGGACCATTACGCACAGACGGATCCGAGAAAAGTATATGCCTCTATACCGAGATCTGCTATCGATTTGTCAGATGGCTTCCAGGATATCACTATGGCCAAGCTAGCCGCCATGGTGAATCGTCTTTCGCGGTGGCTCGAAGGAATTATGAGAATAGGCAACCTCAACACCATTACCTATATTGGACCAGCCGATATTCGATATGCGGCCATCTTCCTAGCAGCAGTTAAGTGCAGGTTCAAAGTACGTTGAACAGGCGCATGTATTTGGACTTCTTAACAAGATCATGACCATAGATCACAGCTAACAAGACTTCTCAAGATTCTATTTATTTCAGCAAGAAACCAAGTGATCCAGAATGAAAAGATGCTATTGCAATCAGGATGTCTAGCTCTATTATATGCCGAAGAGACGGCTGCGGTTGTTGAAACGCTCCGAACTACTAAGCTTCAAGGCGTCGTTACCAAGGCCGTCCCCTCTCTCAACGAGCTACTAGAAACTTCTGAGGATATTGAGCCCTATCCGTACGACAGAAGTTTCGATGAGGCTAGAGATGAACCTTGCCTCATTCTACACTCCTCAGGTTCGACAGGTATGGCTTGTATTGGTGATAATCACTGCCTACTTACTAACCTACCTACCTATAATAGGGGAACCCAAGCTTGTAGCCATGACGCACGGAACATTTTCTTGTACTGATAATGACAGATACATTCCAGTCCCAGAAGGTCGCAGCCCTCAAAATGCTGCCCAATTCAACTTTGAAGGGGATGGTAAGTTCTACTCGTGCTTCCTGCCTTACCATGTAAGTCAAACAGCCGTCAGCGTTTGTATTTGTAACCTTTTAATTAATATATATGAATGCTCGCAACAGCTTGCTGGAGTGCATGCTTATATCGACCTACCCATTCTCTACGACAGCGCAACTGTCGTCTTTGGCCCAACCAATCTGCCACCCAGTGGCTGGCTCCTGTCGGAAATACTGAAATATCAGCATGTACGCGCATTCTATGTACCACCGTTCATTATCGAACAATGGGCCGTAGAGCCAGGCGCTGGGGAACAGGCCAAGCAGCTCGATTTCATCCTCTACGGCGGCGGTCCTCTTGCCCCTCGCATCGGGCAAAGGTTGAGTCAAGACACAAACGTCTGTCAGATGTACGGCTCGCTTGAGCTGGGTCAGGTGCAACTTCTCGTCCCGCAAGCGGGGGATTGGTCGTATATGGAGTTCAACCCTTGTGAGGAGGTCGATATGCAGCCTTGCGGGGACGGTAGCTTCGAGATGGTTCTACATCAAGACCCCAAGTTTTCTGCCCACCGATCACTCTGGCACAACTTCCCTAATGTCAAAGAGTGGCGCACCGGCGATTCGTTCGTTCATCATCCCTCGAAATCCGGACTCTGGCAGTTCCATGGTCGGTTGGACGATCTCATTGTCCTTTCGACTAGCTACAAGTTGCGTCCAGTCGAGATGGAGATCCTGATACAAGGTGACCCATTATTATCTGGCGCTCTCATCGTCGGGCAGGGGAAACCAGAGCCTTTGTTGATTGTTGAACCCAAGCCCGGCAAGTACAACGATGGGAGCAATACAAATTCCTTCATTGACCATATCTGGCCTACAATTGATGAAGCAAATAAGATTGCGCCGCCGTATGCTAGAATCAACCGTTCAAGAGTGTTACTGGCAGACCCAGCGCGTCCGTTTGTGCGAGCACCCAAGGGAAGCATCATACGGAAACTGACGACGAAAGCCTATTCCGGAGATATTGATGCTGCGTTTGCTGACGATATCTCCGGCAACTCGGAGCCAGGGGGGGCAGTTGTTGGTGACACCATCGCGACTTTCCTTTTGCCGGGCCTTCAGCAAATCGTGCGGAAGCATGTCTTGGAGCATCTTAAATGTACTTCACTCTCCGATACAGACAATATCTTCATAAACGGGCTAGACTCACTTGGTGCTGCCGCACTGAGCAGAAGCCTTCAAAGGGAGGTAGCGAGTCAAACCCAGTTTGCAACTGGTAGTAATAACACAATATCTCTACGTCTGGTATATATGAATCCAACCATCGAGAAACTGGCTCGTGTCATCCTCAACATAATCACCAAACGGGAAATTCCAGACCATTCCACCAGTGACGACATCGAAGGCATGGAACGCGCTCTAAAAGATCTCACCGATGTCCTACCCCCAATTAACACTACGCCGTACCAAAAAGTCTCACCCGGCTTCATGAGAGGAATCAATGTTGCTGTAATAGGTCCAAGAGGTTCAGTAGGGCCTAATATTGTCAACGAGCTTATGAATGACCCTCGAGTAAACAAGATATACTGTTTGAACCGCGGTAATGATGGGAAGGAGCTCTTACGCTCGATTTTCCAATCCCGCAATATGCCATGCGATGTCGATGACGAACGAATATCCTTCATGCCCGTCGACCTCGGCAAGCCTCGCCTCGGACTCTCATCTGCCAACTTCGACACGCTAATTGATGATGTCAATATTATCATTCACAATGCATGGCGCGTTGACTTTGCCTGGACACTCGATTCATACTTGGAGACTTACCTGCGAAGCATCCGCGAGCTAATATATCTCTCTTCCCTGAGTGCGCTGAAACCGCGAATCGCCTTTATGTCGTCCATTTCATCTACCCAGCAGTGGGCCTCTGTGTTCCCAGACTCCCCTGTTGCTGAGGCACCCCTCGAGTCCTATGAAGTCGCTTCACCTCTCGGATACGGCCAATCCAAACACGTAGCGGAGCGCATATTATCTAAGGCTAGCTGCATGGTCGGCACACCCGTCACGATCTTGCGCGTGGGACAGGTGGCCGGGACTACGGACCCGAGCAACGGGGACGTAAAATGGTCGACGGACGAGTGGATTCCTTCACTAGCCGCTATCTCTAAGGTGCTTCAGCTGGTTCCCAATGATATTCCGCCCATTGATTGGGTACCGGTGGATGTGGCTGGTCGTGCTATCGTCGAGCTGGCTCTGCTCCGAAGTGACGCAGACAGTGCGAGTGATGATCAGCTTCGAGTCTTCAACATCGTCAACCCGAATTTATCCGACTGGTCTGTCTTCGCAAGGGCTTTGCAGAGACGGCTCAATGTCAGCTCGGGTGAGTCTGGCAGCTGCTGTCGACAGAGACCCTTTACGGAGTGGGTTGATGCACTAGTACGCGCTGACCCCGAGGCTATGTCGGAGACTGATGCCAGATCATCCACCAAAATTCTCCCATTTTTCCAACACCTGGCTGAGACGGTGAGGCGCGGGATTGCCTTACAGCCTAAGTTTGCCACATCGGAAGCGGAAAAGAGTAGTAGGGCAATGCGAGAGATGAAAAAGATAGACGAAGAACTCATTTGTCGTTGGCTCGAGCAATGGGGAATATGATGATGATTACGTTGATGTTATAGGAATTAGTTTATACGGCCTTATTTTATTCTGCTTATTCTATCCCTTCTCTCTTTGTCGTTCGAACATCCCTACTCCCGCTTCCCCCCTTTTTTAACTAGAAGTGTCCCAGTCAAGCTTCACAAAGTCGCCCATATTCTTGGGGGGCCCAATACTCGCTCCCAACGGCTGTGATCGCGTAGAAAAGATGGAATGGGTCATAGAGGTCCTTAATAGTATTCAATGCTGTGTAATTATCGCCGAAGAACACTTGCTGCTGAAAGTCGCCCTCGTTAAGGTAAGCTCCACCTCCGGGTGTCAATTATTCAACCCGATCTGGATACTCCCACCTATAGTGCTACTAGAGCTTACGGCTTATCTCTACCTATTGAGTATAGGTAGATCCATAGCCTCGCGATTAATAAATAATTCATAGAAGAAGTCCAGGACGATCCCCACATCGCAGGCATGATTCGGTGATTCTCACCTGAGTAGATGCGCCGCTAACTTGCGTACCTATATAGGAGTAGATTTGGTTGAAATTTTCTCATACTGTATTATGCCGTTGGTCCGAGACACATATACGCGTGGCGCCCATACATCAACGAATAATGCCATGTCTCTTTGATTTAGAGTGTGGTGAGTGTAACTGTTGGCGGTGGCTGCAGTGATAGCGCCCCATCGGATACCACCTAGCTAGGTGCCTAGGTAATAGGTAACCAAAGTATTGTCACAATTTTGGAGTTTTTGAAACGGGTTGAAAATCTTTTAACGTATTAAAACATTACTGTAATCATTAAACTCGTGACCACTAGTATAAGATGAGAGATTCCTCTATTTGCACAGCCCTACGAGAATGGTATATTCAATGACTCTTTACTTCTACTCTGCTAGGAAATGTTTCCGCTATCTATTTCAGATCGTCTTTTAACTCCGATCCCACCTCATGGATTGCTGAGCGCAGTGGCTGCTACGCTTGGAATCTTGTCACATTTAACCCTTTTCATTCGAAAAGAATGGCACATGGTGGCGCCCTTCCTTGTTTGGATCTACTTCTGTCTTGCTCTTGCACTCTTCTGTATTATACACTCATTTTTACCTATACCAGACATAAGGACAACCCTGAAGTACACTTCTGCATTGATTATATCATATTGTAGCGGGCTGTTTGCCAGCATTGTGATATATCGCCAACACTTCCACCGACTCCGTTGTTTCCCAGGCCCATGGGCAGCCGCGACTACGAAGCTCTGGCATGTGTGGAAATGCCGCGGAGGTAAAAACTTTCTAGTAATGGAAGAATTACGTCAAAGATATGGGCCAGTTGTGCGAACAGGCCCTGAAGAAATTACCATTATTGATCCATCCTCTCCTCTCACACTAGACGGACCTAGGAATAATTGTGAAAAGGCCGTTTGGTACGATTTCCTCCTACCAGAAATAGCTGTTAATACAACCCGCAACAAGAAGCATCATGACATTCGGCGAAGAATTTGGGATCGAGCTTTCAGCTCTAAGGCTTTTGATACATATGAAAAGCTTGCTGTCGAACACGCTGAAACATTAATCTCACAAATAAGCCAGCTCTCGGAAGAAGGAAATGCCGTTGTTGTTACAGACTGGTTTTATTGGTACACCTTTGATGTGATAGGAGAGTTGGCTTTCGCCAAATCATTCAATATGCTACGCGATAAAAAATGGCATTCTGCAGTCAAGCTGTTAAGGAGAGCCATGTCCTTGCTTGGTCCATTCAGCCCCGTTCCTTGGCTAGCTCAAATCGCATTTCATTTTATCCCTTGGATGCATGTTATCCGAGACTGGTTTACAATGATGCGTTGGTGCAAACAGCGAATGGATGAACGTATAATAGCAAGTCCTTTAAACAGACATTTTGTTTATTTCTCGTTGTAGGAGAAAGTAGCCTGTGAGTCTAATCATAGTATACTAGGCCCAGGTAAACCTTGAGAAGTTCAATAAGCCTGACGTTTCATACTGGCTTATTGATGCGTCATTGAAGCAAGGCTCGCTTGAAGCTGACAGGTCATGGTTGAATGGTGATGCCATTGCTATCATAATTGCTGGAAGGTTAGTAGGATTGCGCCAATCCCATATCCTAAGTACCTTACGTCGGCCTAAGTCTAACATACAAATGTACCTAGCGATACTGTCGGATCAGCTCTTGTGTTTGCTGCTTACGAACTCGCATGCAACCAGAAACAGCAAGATGAACTCTTCAACGAATTACGGAATGTGGATATCTATAATCAAACGCAACTTCAATCTTGTAAGTATCTAAATGCTGTTATCAACGAGACTCTACGCCTACACCCACCTGTTCCGACCGGCGGCTACCGCCAATCCCCTCCAGCTGGATTAGAAATCAACGGAATACATATTCCAGGCCACGTTACTATTGTATCACCCCGGTATTCTCTCGGTCGTCTCGAATTCTGTTACGAACAAGCCGACCGATGGATCCCCGAACGGTGGACCACAAAACCAGAAATGATCAAAGATATCCGAGGATTTTCGCCTTTTTCACAAGGCCGGTATAACTGCGTTGGAAAGAATTTGGCTATGATCGAAATGCGTGTTGTAATCGCTATGCTAGTGAGGAAGTTTCGAATCGGGTTTTCAGGTGCTGATAAAGGAGAAACACTATTTTCTGACTTACGAGATAATTTCACTGCCGCCCCGGGGAAACTACAACTACAATTTCATATTCGCACTTGATATGGTTGTAGCATGGACTTCCCGATGTACTATTGAGTGCTGAGGTCCTAATATTATAGGATCATTGGCCCGTACATCAAGACTCAGGAGACGTATGAGTAGGTACCTAGTAGGTACGCAAGAGAAGATCTTTAATATTGGCAGCGGATTATGATGCGATGTATGGGCGAAGAAACCTACAGAAACTGGTGAAACATGAAGCTCAACTATACGTTTTTATTGTCTATTACCTATCTACACTCTTTCTAGAACGATATTGTCCCATCGAGCATCACTACTACTACACCAGCAAATTTCGAATGGGGTCCGTGTTGGATACTTACCTGTGGTAGGGTTGGTACTGACCTACGAAGTAGATAAACTCATGATAGTATGTAGGTAGGTAGGTACCTAGGTAGGTTCCTAACCAGTATCTCCCTATTGAGTGATTTCGTCTGTAACCCTAAAGATGTACCCTTGATTAGTTAGAACCATGAGATTAGGTGGCTTCAGAGAATGAATTGATCGAACACCAAGTCGCAATGAACTGATCGAGCCAGTTGAACGTCGTCCCTTCATCTGAGCTAATGGATCTCCGTGCCTCAGAGTCCGATCCGGACTCGGATTCAGAGGATTCATAGAAACGTTCTCTTTGAAGTCTCTCGAGGATGATAAGGGTAATTCCGTATCGTTCAAGAGAAATAGCTTTGTGGCTGCGACTTCCCGTGCGAGTCGCGCTCGTGCTGTGATATACGGACCTCCAGTCGACGGCCGTACACTCCCTTTTCTCTAGATACCGCTTCAAGCGGTATGCGAAGAGGGCTTCTGCCCAAGGTTCATCGGTGGGGGGATCCCTTGCCTGCCTGTATAAGGAGGTGTAAGTGGGCTCCGGCTCACCCACTATCTTGAAGACTTGCGGGAGAATGTCCTTGGCCGAAATAGGCTCTGGGGACGGGTTTAATGTCACGTATTCGTCGAAGTACATCTGAATTTCATCCTTACCTAGAACTTCAAGTACGTCCTGCATACTTGAAAGCTTCAAGATTTCTGATATGTCAAAGGGCGCGCCCTGCGAGAATTGCTCTTTGGAAACTATTTCAGACTGCATCTTGGAAGATTTGAATTGAATGGATGGTGAATAACAAAGAGTTAACTCGAGTGGCATAAAGACGAATTATATATTGACAAAGTAACTCACTTTGTTCAGATCCAATAACATGATTCAACAATAATATGATGTGCAGCGAATTCATAAAACATGTGCGTTAATATAATAAAACTATTCAGACAAGTGTTTTCACACAGCATTGGGAATGGTAACATAAAACTGCTAGGGTTTCATCGCCTATCCTGTTTGATAGAGCTCCCAAACACTTCCGGGCTCATGGCTCAGATACGGAAGTCCTCGAGCGGCGACAAGGTGTATATGCACCCTCCAAGATTTATCCAGCGGCGACCCCTCCGGTCCTAGGTCCTGCCACGCGTGCAACTCTATACGTCCAGGAGATTTCGTGATGCGCAAATCAGTAGGGCAGTAACAGCAGTAATAGTAACCCTTGGTTCGGTGACGTCCTCCGTGGAGAAGATATGGTCTAAGGATTCCCCTTAGTGACCCGAGGTCGTGACCGACTCCTTTCCCGAGACCATACATCAGCCTGAGATGCGGGCAGATCTTCAAGTCTCCCATGGCCGGAAGTGATAGCGGACTCCCGTCTTCTTGGTAGCACCAAGTAGACAGAAGTATAAATCGAAGGTTGCCGTCATGTCCCATTACAATTTTAGGGTAGGCCGAATAACGAACTGCCAACTTGTTTGGTTGCTTGTAAGGCCATGGATGTGTTTCGAAACTTGGATTGATGTGTGGCGCTATCAATTGATTGAGATATTGTTGATATCTATAACACTGCAAGCGCGTGTACTTCAGAGCAAGCTGGATATGTCGGTGATCAATCCGAAGGAGGCGTGAGTCAAGCCGGTCTCGCTGCCCGTATCCCGTGTAGCGCCAGCGTTCCCGTCCCGCCAAACACGTGATGCTACAGGGGGTTTCTGGCGTATCGACAGTAATTACTCCGTGAAGCCCAATGCATGCTTCGCATACCCAGCGATCCGGCAGTTGACGGGCAATAGCTGCCAGAAATTCGCAGCGATCTTGGCGGGTAAAGCGAATTAACGATACATCCTTGCCCAGAATCTCACGCAGTGGGCGACAAGTTTGGGATAAGATGAGTCGACTGCTTGGCGAGAGCTCGTTGGAGATACGGTGTATCAACTCAACTGGTAATTGTAGAAGAGGACTCTCTTTTCGCTTTTTCCTGAGTGGTATTCCCCATGCCATAATGCCAGCGAATAGCCCATATACAGCTCGAAGCATACTTGGCAAACCCATGGCTGCGGTACAAAAGAAGTAGCATCTCACGGAGAAGCAGACAGCTACTCAAGTTATCCTGCTCATGATAGAATGGTGCGTCTGCACTGTTATAAGCTGCAATTCGTCATCTTTAGATGAGCGCGATCTGAACTTGCTGACATTTTTGGGTGTAGTTAATGAACTATTAACTTACCAGATTATCGAACTTACCCGAGGGTTGGTGAAGTTTGCTTGTCTGTGAGGTTTTTGACAGCTTACCAAAATGTGGCGTTCATCATACTTTCTCAACTAGACAGTAGCATATAAGCTGAGCTATAAAGTGACTCATCAGCTAAACACATACTTCCCATATAGTTTGGATCTTTCTCTTTATATTTTGCTGAGGTCTGGCCGTGGAGACTTTCCTGAGTAATAGCGAATTCTCTGCCTTTGCCATCGCTCGCCAGGATGTAACTTGTCAGGGACTTTTCATTACCGATCTCGAAGTCCGTAACTCTAAATTTATAAAGTCCTGGAGCGATCCGAGGGGATGACCGAAGTATTATCGCTAGACTTGAGATGTGAATAACATTTAGCAAGATTGTCGCACGTGTTGCACAGGCGTCCACGACCATCTAGAGCTTTGTGAGGTGCACCTATCCTCGATTTGAAGGGTAAAGTTAAGCTCGCCGTACGTCGCGCATGTCTAGATCGACGACGAATCTTCTTTGACTAGGTAGGTATACAGGTGGCTGCAGAAATCCGGTGAAAGACGGCGCTTCTCGGTGTGATTTAGATGCCAGATAGTACCTACCTATGTAAGTGGCTGTGCCCTATCCCACGCCACACTCTCAACAATACCGTCAGCGCTAATAATATTTCATCATGAATTGAAGTGTTGGGATGAAAGCAACATAGACAACTGAAAGTCTAATGTACGATTTCGGTAATATCGCATGACTAGGTAGTTGGTCAGTTTGTTAGCTCGTGAAGATGGACGCGAATGATGGCGATTGTATTAGCTATCACGATATCAAACTTGTGAATGAACATGATAGAGATACCTGGGTAGGAGGTACTCGGGGATCTATCGTCTCTGAGCTGACCTCTCAGCAGTTCCGAATATACCTAGGTGGATGCTTTCAACATGAAAAATAGGTACGTATGATGGATCTTTGATTAAAACTAACGCGGAAATATTCTCCTGCATCTTGACGGACGAGACAAGGCCACGTACCTAAGTACGATTCTTGGTCCTTTTCTTGTACATTCACTCCAACGTGGTTCAAGTAGACACTTTAGTCTGAAAGATCAATAAGCCCCAAAAATCCGATTCAATGCGCGGCGACGTATGACCCTTGTTTCACGCCTCAAACGTACTCCACGGAATAGTAATCCTCTTTGTGACAGAGAATTTGGCGAGATTTGATGCTCAGGACTGCTTATTCCCGATCGCTAGAACATAATAAATTTGGAGTTGAAGAACGTTACAAACTGGACGGGTTCGTCTTGTATGATACCGCAGTCATCAAACGATGTTGTGTCGTTGCAACCCACGGAAGATGGCTAACAGATCATCTGTTGCGCCAAATACGCATGCGACACACGTGTGTAAATAAGGCTTGGGAGGTGGTCATCAAATGATAAAAGGTGACCGGCTACTCGGCGCCGTGAGAAATGACGATCTGGCAGGGGTTTGAGGGGGTTTCCTAGGACTTAGGGGGGGTCATGTTGCATGGACGCACAACATAATAGTACAGGTTACTTGGCGTTAATACTACCTATGATTAACGATGATAGCCTTCGCGTAATGATGTTGCGATGTCCCTTTCGTACGATATCCATATTTGATATGTTAAAAAAGATGTAAACATATAAAAATAAGAATAAGGGAATTGATTGAAAAAGAGGTAATTCGTCAAGTGTCGGACTTTCAAACGAATTTCGAGATGACTTGGCAAACGACATCGTAATCTCGTGGCGCGGATGCCAGCATGCCCAGATGTTTTAGGCTGCGCGAATCCGTTGAACCCATCGAACCCATTTGTGTCTTGCGACCGAGAGTAAGAGGTGGCTGGTACTGGTACTGGTACTGGTACTGGTACTGGTGCCGCTATCCCGATGCGACGGCCGCTCCGCGCATGTGAGAATATGTATCCGGGTCGGTGATACTATTATTGTAACTTGTTATTATTGCATTTGCTGCATCCCGCTGCACCTCGAGCAGGTATGTCTCGTTGCACTGGTATGCAAGGTCATCAAATCGGAAGGGATCAGCTGAAGGAGTAGCGGAAACTGGTTGATCTTTGGACCTTTGGTACAGATCGGTGCAGCGATCATCCATGGCAAATAACAAGAAATAGGAACGGTGCAAGCGCCTCCAGCTCGCAACTATACAGCTGAGAATATTTGTCTAATGCCCTTTAGGGGTCCTAATCTCTTAGGCTGGTAGGTAAGTACGTAGCTCGGTAGGTATATGTAGCTAGGAAGGCTGTGCTAGAACGTCTGAATGTTGTGTTTTGGACTAAATCCGATCGTGCTGATGAAGAAAAAAAGGTGAAAAAGGTTGAACAAAGTCAGAAATTTATCTGATTGAAAAGTCCTGGATTCTAAGTTTGAGCACCAAAGGCCCAATGACCGTTAAACCCGTCTAACCCATCTGATAGTTGCTCAAAATCAAGGTTGGATCGTTTACCAGTTAACCCAAACCTAAACTTTTGACATCTGAATCATCTGAATTGCACTTACCTCCCATGTTAGATGTACGCAATATGTGTACATTTATACCAAGGTAGTCGCTGCTCTAGATTGTGTAGATTGTGGAGAGAAAAAAAATCATGCCAGGATTTGTGCACCGATTGTGCAGCGATTGCCTCCAATGAATTATACTATTGGCTGAAAGTTACAAACTAACGAATGCTTATACGATAAGATCCCTAACACAATTACATCATTCATAGCCCTGGAACCCACACATGGGGCCACGAATCTGGGAACATCTTGGACCACTTAGGAAGTAACCGAGCTTGTACCTATCAGGCCAAGACAGTAACTAAAAGTACAACCAGAACAACAATTAGAACCACTAGAACAACTAGAGCAATCAGAGGTACCACTTTAAACTCTGAGAAACAGGGCGCTGCGTGTCTTTCCCAATTCAATCCTCTTAAGACTTAAGCTTACATTTCGTAACCATCGCCAACGTCAACTCCTTGACCTTACAATACTTTTCCTTTTCCTTGTTCTGTTTTTTCCCCTCTTTCTCCTCTGTGCCTGTTATCTGTGCCTCTATCGTCTCCCATTCTCCCCTTCTCGTCTTTTGTGTTATCAAATCTCCCCTATTTTATTCGTCCTGCAATTGGGAACAGTGAAGCAGTGAATAGCAACGATAGCTAGCTTTACGAACTATCGATAGCTCACCCGCCCGCGTTTACGTCTCCTTACATATTCCTACGTAACTAATAGGCACCTAGAGTCACTAGTATATTTTAGCTGTCTAGCTATCTCATCCACAAGATAGCTTAAGACCTGACTTAGGTAGCTAGTTACCAACCGGTCTTCTGTGTCACTCCTTTTAATCCAAGACAATTTCTTTGTCCAACTTAGTCGCCCCTCCACGCGAAGTACTTTTCCTACGCACAACGAACCGAACTACATATGCTGCGCAACACAACGAACGACCGCTTACCCCTCTCGCGCGTTTGAGCTGCTTCTGCAGTATAGACTTCTACTCAAAGAGTCACCATGGCGTCGGTTGAGCGGGAAGCAAACGAGCTCAAGCAACAAGGAGCCATTGAGGCTGCTCGCGATCCTGAATCTTCTGTTACTTCGAACGACGCCCAGAAAAAATTAGTTGAAGAGAGCAAAAATGCAGGCGTAGCCGCTTTCACATTCGACCCGGACGCCAGTCCAGAGGAAAAGAGAGCCCAGGCTAAAGCTGTGAGTCTGTCCCTCATGCCTAGTAGTAGGCATTGGTATTTGGCGATGCATCCACTAACCAAACTTTCTTATTAGGCCGTACCAGACGACCTTCGCCGTTTACGAAAGCCACGAGGTGTAGCTATCGCCACCGACGTCGATGATGGCACAAAGGCCGATTATGCCCTCCCTTCCCCTTCCAAAGCTGGCGCCGTTATACACTCCAAAGACAAGGATGGGCAATCGATTCTGAGTGCGCACTCGGCTCAGGAGGAGGAAGACCTCGCTGCGATGGTCGGGTGGACTCAACGTTTCGGCTGGCCTGTTGACAGTGTCATGGAGGGCGACAGCCTGTTGGATCATACTACCTGGTTAGAGGGCAATGTTCCTGACCAGTACTTTGGAGAATGGTATCATAATGCTGCTATTATCATCTTTGCCTGCCTCTCTTCATGGCTCGTTGCCGTCCTTGGGGGCGGTCTGGGTTGGGTCATTATCATCATGGCCACCTGCTCCACCTACTATCGGACTTCGATCAGACGAGTCCGAAGGAACTTCCGCGACGACATTACGCGAGAAATGGCGCTGAAGAAGCTGGAGAATGACCATGAGTCCGTTGAATGGATCAACTCGTTCTTAGTCAAGTTCTGGCCTATCTATCAGCCTGTCCTCGCCCAGACAGTCATCAACTCTGTTGATCAGGTTCTGAGCTCAGCCACCCCTTCATTTCTTGATAGTCTACGATTAAAGACCTTTACCCTAGGGTCCAAACCCCCGAGGATGGATCATGTAAAGACTTACCCCAAGGCGGAAGATGACACTATCATTATGGACTGGAAATTCAGCTTCACGCCGAATGATAAGGAAGATATGACAGCTCGCCAAATTCAGAACAAGATCGATCCGAAGGTTGTCCTTGAAATCCGCATTGGCAAAGCTATGATTAGCAAAGGTCTAGACGTCATCGTAGAGAAGATGTCCTTCTCCGGTATTATGCGCCTGAAGATCAAGCTCCAGTTCCCTTTCCCGCACATCGAGAAAGTTGAAATGTGCTTTCTCGAACGTCCGGAGATTGATTATGTCTGTAAGCCTCTTGGTGGCGAAACTTTTGGTTTCGATATCAACTTTATTCCTGGCTTGGAACGTTTTATCCAAGAACAGATTCACGGAAACCTAGCCCCGATGATGTACGCCCCGAACGTCTTCCCTATCGAGGTTGCCAAGATGCTAGCAGGTTCTCCTGTTGATCAAGCCATTGGTGTGATCGCGATTACGATTCATAGTGCTCAAGGTCTCAAAAACCCCGATAACTTCGCTGGCAACCCCGATCCGTACGCTGTGGTTACCTTCAATAAAAGGGCACCTCTTGCTCAGACTAAGGTTGTCAAGGACACTCCGAACCCTAGATGGGGTGAAACGCACTATGTTATCGTTACATCGTTTAACGATTCGCTCGATCTTATCGTGTACGACTACAACGATTTCCGCAAAGACAAGGAGCTCGGTGTCGCGTCATTCCCGCTCGAACGAATTGAGGAGCTTGGCGTGTACGAGAATGAGCGTCTGGAAGTCATCGCGCATGGTAAAGCTCGTGGTGTTATCAATGCTGATATTCATTTCTTCCCTGTCCTAGAGGCTACAGAACACGAAGGCAAGATAGAACCACCTCCGGAGACCAACACTGGTATCCTGCGATACACGATTGAGCAAGCAAAGGATCTCGATGGAACCAAGAGCTTGGTTGGCTTACTCAATCCATACGCTGCGTTATTGCTCAACGGGAAAGAGGTTCATCATACCAAGAAGCTCAAGCGCACCAACAATCCAATCTGGGACAACGGTTCTAAGGAAATTCTCATCACTGACCGGAAGAACGCCAAATTGGGTCTTGCTATCAAAGATGACCGTGAAATCGCAGGAGATCAGCTTATTGGTACTCACCAGATTAAGCTTGATGACATGCTTGAGATGATGGAGAAGGGTCATGAGTGGTACAACCTTTCGGGAGTCAAGACTGGACGCGCGAAACTGACTGCTCAATGGAAACCTGTCGCACTATCCGGCGTATTAGCGGGAACCGGAGGTTACCAAACCCCTATTGGTGTCATGCGCCTTCACTTCAAGAGCGCCCGCGATCTTCGGAATTTCGAAACTATGGGTAAATCGGATCCCTATGTTCGCGTGCTACTCTCTGGTATTGAAAAGGGTAGAACTGTCACACACCGAAACACGCTCAGCCCCGAATGGGACGAAGTTATTTACATACCGATGCATTCTTCTAGAGACCGTCTGACGCTTGAGGTTATGGATGCCGAGAAGATGGGCAAGGATCGCAGCTTAGGGTTAGTCGAGGTATTTGCCGGTGACTATATCACTGAGGATGACGAGACCGGCGAATACCTCGTTCATGATGCGAAGAAGGTCCATGAGGGCGGCCTCCGGTTGCACGGAAAGGGCATTGCAAAGGGAACACTCATATACACCGTTTCATTCTACCCGTGCTTAAACGTCGCAGATCCCGAAGAGGAGGAGGATGAAGAGTCAAGTGATAAGGACAAGGAGGCAAGCTCTGAGCCACCGAAGAAGTCTCTCGATGTTCCTCGGTCATCGGAAGCTGGAAAGATTCCTACATTGGAGAGGAAGGAAAACGGTAACGGCAACGGCAACGCACCAATAACGCCCACTTCGCCTACTATGCCCAAATCACCGGTCTCTCCTATATCAAATGCATCTGGAAGAAGATCTCGCGACACGCAACGAGAACGTCCAAAGGTCCACCTCTCCCCTGAGGAGCTGCTGAAGTATGAATGTGGGTTCTTGATCTTCAAGCTGATGGAGGCCGAAATGCCCAAAACCGGAACACATCTCGAGATATACGTCGACGATATGTTGTACCCGTCCTATATTTCGGGCACAGCCAAGAACAAAGTCTTCAAGTTTGATGAGATCGGTGATTGCTTCATTCGTGAGTTGGATTTCTCACGACTGACCCTCAAAGTGAGAGAAAAGCGCGAGAAACCAGGTGAGGAGCGTGATGAAGATCATACAGTAGCTCGATTGGCGGGTAACACTTTAGATACTCTAAAGCAGTGCCTGGTAAGTTCCCGCGAAACGCAAATTTCCCCCTATATTGCTAACAAGCCTAGAATAACCCAACTGTCCTAAAATTGAAAGATGAGGAAAACAGAGTCGCCACCGTGAAAGTTAGCTTGAAATACTTGCCTGTCAAGATGCAACTCGATCCCAGCGAGAGCATTAATAACATGGGTAATCTTCGCGTTGATGTGCTAGATGCCACAGATTTACCTCCTGCGGACTCAAACGGTAAAAGCGATCCTTACTGCAAGTTCGAGCTTAACGGACAGGATGTGTTCAAGACCAAGACGCAAAAGAAAACACTCAATCCTACATGGAACGAGTACTTCGAGGTTCCGATACCATCAAGAACCGCTGCCAAATTTACCTGCAAAGTCTATGACTACGACTTTGCGGACAAGCCCGATTTCCTTGGTGGGACAGACATCAATCTAGAACAACTTGATCCCTTTAAGGCAAAGGAGCTCAAGTTGCTTCTAGATGGAAAATCCGGCTCCGTCAGATTGCGGCTCCTCTTCAAGCCAGATTATGTTACACGGTCTCGACTAGGGACTAGCACATTCTCGGGAACATTTGGCGGACCTGGCAGGATCGTAACCGGTGTCGTCGGAGCTCCGGTCAAAGGTGGCGTCGCGGTTGCCGGCGTCGTCGGCCACGGGGTTGGCAAGGGCGCTAGTTTTATCAAGCGTGGTTTCCGTGGCAAGAAAGATGACGATAGCAACGGCTTAGCTCTGACATCTAGCAACTCCGAGATCCCTACAATTGTGACCAATGGCCCCGAAGCTGCCGCGCCCGGTCCCGGCCTTAGACGATCGACAGGCTTAAGCGTAGATGGCGAATCGGCAGCTGCTCGTCCCGTGACACCCACAGCCAACGGCAAGAACCACGCGCGCAACCCCAGCCTAGGCGGAGTTTCTATTCACAGCTTAGCACCAGGTGCTGCCGGTGCTGGAACGGCTACTTTTACAGTAGTTTCCGCAGAGGGATATCCTTCGTCGTCGGATATTTACGTCATAATTAAACAACTCTCACCCAAAGAACGAACTATTGGCAAGACAAAACACCATGAATCCCCTGACGTGGTACGATTCGACGAAACCTTTAAGCACACATGCACTGCCGATACGCAATTCCGCATCGAAGTCAAAGGTCATCATACTTTTGGTAGTGACGACGACCTAGGCGAGGCACTTTATTTCGTAGACGAGAGTGGCGGCGGCGAAAAAGAGATCAAGGTGGGCGGTGGAACAGTGGTGTTGAAGAGCACATTCGGGGAGAACAACGACAGCCCGAGTCCAAGAAGTGGAAATAACGCTTTACGGAGGAGTTTCTTAAGTAAAAGGGAAACCAGGAATAGCCGAGAAGGAACGCCTACATAAGTCTCACAGCATGGGTTTAGCATTGGGCGCTTGGGGGGGCTACGGGTTTATATATCGTGACAACTAGTGAAGGAACAGTTCCTTCGTCAGTGTTTTCATAATCAAAAAGTAGATTTTTCGTTAATCATGATGAGTTTAGCCTATCCATATAGTAATGACAAATTTGCTTTGTGTAGGTGAGATCAATTTTGAATGCATCACCAATTACCTATATGAGCCCCTATTCTAGAAACTAAAATCATGGCAAGTAGCATATCCTTATTCCCATATATATAAAAAGAATTTCAATTCTCGAAACACAAGAACATTGTCGCTGATTCTGCTAGTGATTATATCGAAGTTGTTAGATAGGTCAAGATGTTCGAAAGGAAACCTCGGACACCAATTGTCTTTAAGGGTCGAACTCCCCCGAAGTATCTCATTAATCCATGGTCGATACAAACGCCTTCTCAAATCGAGTATAAGTAGGAGCCTAGAACTCCCGTCTAGGTCAGTATATCGAACACCAAACAATTAGATTTATATTGATTTTCGCGATTTCCGAGTATTTTTACAACTTTTCCTAAATAACATACCTAACCATGAGTTCTTCCAGAGACCAACGTCCATTCAAACCAACAAAGGATAAAAAAGGGAGGAACATCAATCACTGTCAATTCCCCAAGTATGCTCCCTTTAGAGAATTCTTACACCCAGAACTGTACATGAACGCGTATGGGGCCCGCGATCTTCTCAATTACACAGTCGCCGCCTTCAATAACCGGTCAGATGCCGAGTTAAGCAAAATCCAGCTTCAGGCGCGCAAAGACTTCATCAGCCTGTTTAAGGAGCAGCTTACAGCTTATGAAGGGAAAAAAAACTACCGCAATTATCTCAGAAAGCTCCAAAAAGGATATCAAAGAATTTTCCCAGCATCTAGACGAATTTTTCTTCTTTGGGCTCCTATGGGATAATTGTGAGATCAATAGCGGCCTTAACGTCATAGAAGACGACGGGTATCAACCGTATGGTGACGCGGAACACTGTACAGAAGATGGCCGCTCGTTTGTGCGGATCCGTCTCAAAAACGACGGGATCTACAACTTAGACACTATCTTAGGAACTCTCACTCACGAGATGGTGCACGCGTATATCCTGTTATTCGTGTGCGATTGCAATAAATGCGACAAAGACAGACTTAACACCATAGGCCACCCAGGCGACGAGCATGGGCCTATCTTTCAGATGCTTTACCGCGCCATCCTGAGTGAGCTCAGACGATGGGGCGCCTGCAACAGCGAAGATAAATTGAGAACGCTAGATGACAAGGATTGCCCCGAACAGGAAATGAGTCGCAGCTTGACGAAGAATTATAAATCCACGATCAACGACGTGAATAGGGCTGAGGAGGGGTATTATAACAGCTTTCGTAAGCAGCAGAATCCTCTATACTTAATTCGCTACAGTGAGAATGGGAAGGAAGTGGTCGTTGAGCCTCGCCTCAAGGCCAACCAGATCAAGATGGAGAATGAACTCCGTTCTCAGCTAGGGAAGGGTAAGGAGCCAAAGGCGACTAAACAGGCTACGTCGCAAGGACAAAAGGGGAAAGAGAAAGCCGTTATAGAAGGTTATTATGATGATGAAGAGGAGGAAGACGACGATGAGGATGAGGGCGTTCTTGCTGAAAAATAGGGTGGAGTCGCTCGCTTCAACCACCCATTTCGAGACCCTCCGTGCGTCGAAGTGAGAGGCAAAAGGTCATTTCCCTCCTACAATATATAGTATGAGCCGACGCTGTCCTAGTGAGGGTAAATGGAGTTGAAAATACCTAGGTAGTTAGAATCCTCTTTCGTCAATAGAGTACATCTAAGATCTATGCTTACCTAGCTAGAATCTAGCATATAGATGAGGAGTAGAGTATCATAGCACAGGAATTGAATAAACAACAAAGTTCAAACCCATAAAATGAATCCAAGCGACCACCACACTGCCGCTTAGACTATCCATAGAATATGAGTGAACACCTGCAAACCACAGACCAATTTTATGAAAGCGTTGCCTGAGCAAGGTCATTAGGTCTTACTCAAGCATAGCGGCGGACCGAATAGATCGCCACGACCAGATACCAGAACTCGACATCATGAATACAAATATGTGTCTAATTTCCCGTTTCCCTAAGATCTCATCTAGTCACCTAATTTTCTAGACAAACATCGATAAGCTTTACCAGCCACAACGTCTACGATGAAGCCCTTCAACGCTCTTCTATGCCTCGTTGGCCTCGTCAACGGTGCTGCTATCAAGCCCACCAGCCTTAAGAGTCTCGCTGACGGCAGTAAGTCAACAATAACTACCTTCCTTTCACGAAGCTAACCCTCTTAGTGTACACAATCCCCTATGTAAACGGGGCCATGGACTTCTCGCGCGCGACCCTAGACTCCTTCAACCTCAGCGCCGTATCCGCGGAATACGAATCCCTAATCGCCCGCGCCAGCGCCAACCCATCCACCTACCTCACCACCCTCTCTTCCCACTTCTACTCCTCCTCCTCCGGCAACTTCACCACGCAATGCGAGCCACAATTCCCAACCCGCATCACCAAGTGTCGGGACCGGACCATAAACCGAATAGACTACATGCGCGCGCTCGCCATGTACCTCTTCTGGATCCGCGCCGGCCCCGACAACGGGATCGTGCCGCCGCACCAATGCAAATCATCTCTCGTGAACGAAGTCCTAGTCGCGACGTGCAGCACGGGGGGGCCGAACCCTGCTTGCGAGGGAGAGGTGCTCGAGGCGATGCGGGAGGTAGATACGTACTGCGGCGATATCGATGGAGGCGATATCCAGATCAACCATTGGAAGAAGCGGTATACCAGGCACAATGTACGCGATGGGGGCGATATCAATTTCCCTGACACTGGCGAGATGGTGCCCCGGGACTAAGCTGTCTAGGTGTCACTAGCCTTACACTCTGATCTTTGAGGATTCTGGAAAACGTTATTTGGTTGATGTTTGTGGAGGCGGTTAGATAGCTTACCGGTAATATGGAGTTAGATAAGGGGGAGTAGTTGATTTAGGATTTTCAGTAGTCAATATCTGCCTTCATTTCGTCCACATCTAAGTTTACTGTCATCTGATGCATCATGCACGATTGAACCTCCTTTTTCCGATGTTGGAGGTGTGGCAAATAGACTCCACGATTGCCGGTACCCCTATTTTCAAACTCTGCCCCCTTTTCAGGTTAGCGTACGCCTAGATGCGGTTCATATAAGCTCAGGCGCTATAAAAGGGGCTCGTCCTCATGATATCCCGTTATCTAGCACAGACAATCAGCGATGACAGAAAAAGAACTTGAATTATGAATTATCCTAGTGATTACAAGAACGGTACTCTAAGACACGTATGCTCCATAACCATCTATGCGTTATATCCATCCGTTCGTCAATGTACACTATGATTATATTAGTTCGACAGGTCTACCTTGTCCATCTGAACAACCGGTAGATGCGCCATATGTATCTTAGCGCTTCCGAAAGGCACAAAGCGGGCGCTAAACGGTCTTCCGGTAATGTTCGGCTTAAGAGGCGGATCCGCTGCCGTGTCATA
This sequence comes from Annulohypoxylon stygium, assembly GCA_003314315.1. Taxonomy (NCBI): domain Eukaryota; kingdom Fungi; phylum Ascomycota; class Sordariomycetes; order Xylariales; family Hypoxylaceae; genus Annulohypoxylon; species Annulohypoxylon stygium. Next base: position 1,082,147 of record QLPL01000019.1, read on the forward strand.
CTCCAGAGGCCAGTCGATTTCAACGGCTGCTACGCGAAGCTCAAGTGGTGGAGCATTGAGGTCCCAGATAGGATTTGCAAGGGTCGACACGTCGGCTTGTGCCACCCTTATCTGCGAAGGGTCGATCGCGACATTCCAAATACTCTCAGGCTCGATAACATGGTCGTGCGTGTGAGACGTTGTGCTGGTGCTCGGTATTGCGTCACCACTGAAGGCAACTGGCGGTACAGAAGACACATTAGAGTCGATGTGTAGAGAGTACAGTAACGGACCATAATAAATCGCGGCGGTATTGTTGGCTCTCGTGACCACGCGCGGTTCTGTATTAAGATTAACAGTAACGGTGCTGAGACCTCTGCGAACCGAGACTTTTTGCAGTCCCTGATCCGATGGCGAAACCTTGTTGGTTTTACCGTCGGGTCCTGTGACAGTGCTTGACGAGTCTGCCCAAGCAGGAATTCGGACATAGAACGAGAAGTCGGCTGCTGATGTAATAGTGTATTTCAAGTTCATTCCAAAGGGATACATGGTATCCGCCTGGATTGACACCAAGTTGTTATTCAAAGAAGTTGTAATGCTTCCAGGGATAAGTAAGACGTGGGCGATTCCTCCATCTTGGGTCTGAGTAAAGGAATTTGCTAAGAATTTCGGATATGCTTGGCCGTGATTAACGGTGCAGCAAGGCTATCATGAGGTTAGTGGCCACATCGAAGAAATCAAGGAATTATTTAAACTGACGTAGTTGGGCTCCAAGCCAAATACATTGCCCTGAGATCCAACGTTTACCCACATGCCAGGAGAGACTGCTAGATTACGTGACCAAGGCTATAAAACTAGTGTTAATTTCTGTCGTGAGACTTTAGGGCAGTCGACTTACCTGATTCTCTTGTTGCACGTATTGATGCGACCACCAATCCGGGAAGATTGAACCGGGTACAGCATTGAACGCAACCAGCTCAGCCCAGTCTGCCAAATCGTTATCGCCAAGATACTGATGAATGTAGGCCATGGAGAATGTCATCTCCGCAGCAGTACATAACTCAGCGCCTCTAATTGGGTTGAGATCTGTTATGAATTCATCCCCAATAATTGTCCCGGCCAAAGACTTGTGGTATTGCGATAGCAGATCTACCGCAGTCCGAGTCTGCGTTTTCAGCGCCTCGTCATGGGTCATCCGGTAAATTGAAAGAGGGTATCGCAAACCTATCATGGTCAGTAAATCACATGCTTACAGTAAGTTATTCGATATATACCTTCTGCCATGTTTACACCATGGTTGAAAAGATCTTTAAAAGGTTCACTTCTGGGGGTGTAAGTAACCTCTGGGTATACACCTTTCACCCAGTACGTCCTCCAGTCGCTGTTGGCTGCTACACTCCCTTCGATCATGAGCTCCATAGTTTCCCAGATTAGCTGTGAGTTGTTTCGAGGATGGTTCTCATATAGCCACTGTAGAGGAATGTGCATTTCATGAGCCCTCATCGCACCGAACCCGTCCCCGTCATAATCCTGCCCCTCTTTCTCAATGAGCCCAGCGAAGCCATCTTTCAGCATACTGTTGGCGATCTGAATGTATCGGTGCATAGCATCCACAATCCTATCAGTTTGCGTAGGATCCGCTTGAGCATATTGCTACGCGAATTAGTTGAGCGGTTTCCAAAGCGACCAAAATCGATAATGATAAATTTTCACAGGATCAACATACCATTAATCCTACCAAAAAATAACAACGAGCCCACAATCCTCGAGTCTCTGGTGTCGTCTCAGGTCCAAGCCACCCATCGTCTTGCTGGTGATCAAGGACATAATCCATATAGGAATAGACTTGTCCTTTAAGTCCCGGGTCATCTAACCCGAAAGCTAGAGGCACAATACTATTGAACCAGTATGGCGAAGATTCGTGGAGAACGGAGTACTCTGAAGAGCCACCTATCCACATGGAGTCTTGAACAAACCGGTAGAAGTTATACAAGTTTCCCGCAAGGCCGTCAGCCTCCAGCGTAAGTTGGTCTTTAAACCATCCTCGCGGCTTGATTGTGCCCAGAGGGAAAGACTGGTATACCGGTTGTATGACTAGTCACATGTGAGTTTATATATGCCATTGGGTTATTGACAAGCTTACGATCAGAGCCAGAGTCTCTCCCTTGGAAAGAATTTCTTGTGAGAGTTTCTTGTGGTAGCGCAAAGCCGTTGGAAATTAGGAGCGAGGCGGTGAACGCCTTCGCTATAAGTGAGGAAGCCATTGGGGTTTAGGAGGTTGAGTTAACATGAGCCATCCAAGGAGGGACAGGGGTAAAGTATAGGATAGCGACAACAGCAACCAAAAATAAGTTGTCGACAGGTCAAGAGCTCATATATAAGTAATAAATTATCGGATTCTAAGACACGATATCCGAAGGAGTGGGATTTTTTGGTAGTGGGATACAAAAAGCAAAGAATGCAGATTGCACGCGTCGATCCACTCACAAACAACTTGGAAAATTACTTTTAAGAGGTATGTATAGGTAATGTATATGTATACAGGCATATCCTGTTACTTAAGTTATAATGCTCTCATCCATTCGGAAGGAATGGCCTCTCAAGAGACTACTCTCAGAAAACTGTGGGTTATCCATGGCGACTTATATGCAAGGGAAGACCTCAGACCTCGGAAAGTCCTATCGTATGTAATTCACTGCCCAGGTGGACATGGATGTATTGAATGGATGTATCGATGTTCTTTCTTCTCGCAGGTAGGCGCGTGCAGAATGGGGCGTTGATAGTTTAGGTAGCTACGTAGGTCACATCACGGGGTCGTATGGCAGCATTGGCGGCATTAGCATTCTACAATGAACGCGCTTTCTCCAAAAATGTCCTGCGTTCCTGGTGCTGCATTGCAGCTTTCCCCCCTTTCCCCCTCAGAGACCGTTCGGGACCTTGGCGCGTCCGCCCGTGATAGAGTCACGCAGCATCTAATAATTTCTTTAAGGGGGGAATAAAGAAAAATAAAAAAAATTTATTCCAAACTCGTGATTGGATTCCAAGTTTGCCTTCTGAAGAGAAAATTTGGAGATGGGTAGACGGGGTAAACGGGGTATGGGCCTTGGCTTTGGTCACTTTTTCTGGCCGAAGCCTGATCTTGTAATTTCCCCTGAAGATCTTCTAGTTGTCGGTTTTCATCGCACGATACTGCGCCTCTTACCCCTACATAACCCCGACTCACCAATCCGTTGGAAACCTGGACCCAGAACACCAATAATACGACAGTTTCTTCCTTAGGCAGGTAGAGAAGCAAAGAAGTAATAAATGAATATAGGTAGTAATATTCCTTACCCCTAAGTTTATTAATTATACTTCTGACTTTTATTGAGTTGCTTACATGTTTGATGGCATGTTGGTGTTGGACAATGTCAGACAAGAAAAACAACGGCGACCCCACGTCTCATTCCCCACACGACGAACTCCTTCCAGCGGTCAAAGGCGGATCCGGGGTGCCGGGGGGTATGTCATTTAGCAGCAAATCTCACCAATCCCTCGGCACTCGTATTGGTAGATATCGCGGGGGATTGACGTTGGGGTGAGATGGAGTCGAACCGGGATCCCCAATACGATTCATTGCCGCCTAGGACTTCCTTGCTATGCAGGTCTTGAGGTAGTATGCGCTTCTTAGATCGGATTTTATCTACTTGCTTGGTACCTATGCACCCTATGCAAGCTGTGAGGCCGGTACCTAAGCGAATTGTTGTGAAGGTCCGATTGGAAAGCCACACGTACATGCAGTCTTGGTGCAGCCTTGGTAGCCCCGTGCCAATCTCGCGTTCGGTTTTTAGGCGCCGTGATGCGGTCCGGTTCGATAGTTCTCTACCAGTGTCTACCAGTGTCTACCTACCGACACTAAGGATACATACCCGCTAGTCTTGCGGACAAATAGGCGGACGAACTACACATGACTCCATTTCTACGCATATACAATATATCTACCTGCCTTACTGGGGAATCTAGTCGGTCTAGATCATAGATCATTGGCCCCTGAGGTCCTGTTCGGAGCCTGTGCCGTGCGCTTATCTTAGCGCTCTCCCTTTGAGACCTCGAGTCAGATTTCTTGAGTTACACGTGCTACACCACACCCTCTTTACCCAGATTATACATATAAGTCAATTCTAGAAAAAAGTTAAATGAGGTTGGAGTCAAACATAATATGAATTGTTACACAAACCATCGGGGAATAACGTCGACCGCTAAATCCCGAGCCTCCAACCTTGGTCCTTAGAAGCCTCATATGATCAGAGGATATAAGGGTCGGCGACCAGACATTAGGGGCTAAATGACCATAGTTTTCTACGACTAACCGGCAAAATGTCTCCGTTCAGGAGGATTTCAAATATGACCGGTTATGAAGATAGACCTCCTGAGCCACCAGTTATCTGAAGATACCTTGCTTTAGGTATGATTATAAAACTGCCGGATCAAGCATTTGACTTTATACTTGATGTCTCAAACAACATCACTACTCCTAGTAGTGATACTACCTGTCTTCGCAGCTTAGATATGTTATTCGGTCCTATATTGAAGCCATGCGCACTTGTCAAAGTTAATGATAGACATCTACCGTCTAGAGTTTGATGACTATAGAGGCTACATTCGGCAGACTACTAGCTCGCTGAAATGTTGGCAGGTGGTTGTCAAGAAAGACTCCACGAGATATTCTCCCCCGGTCACAGGGCTTTTATCGTAGGATTCGGGAAGACGACACCCGCCTTAGCGCAACGCCATCTTTGTTAGATATTTCCTTGAACCAGGTAGCCATTACTTGACCCTACTCCGATTCGGTGGCAGAGGACGCCACAATGGGTAGCGGCATATCCTACGTGATGGTAATAGATGACATGCATATTGTAAGATCCACCAATAAGGTCCGGTCTTGTTTATACCATATTTTAGATCAGTTAAGAGGCGATTTGATTTTTGGGGAAGTAAATCGCAGATATCAAAAATCAATCACAAGGTTCTCTTAGCTTATAACCTCTCAATCTAGACCTCGATATGTGACATTTTCACATGGGTAAACAGGCACCAAGACCTCACTGCTTCTCTCAAAGCCGCAAATTCGAATGAGAACTTTTGATCTGCTCCTTACTGGCCCTTACATATTGTGGATATCTTATTCGTTCAATGCGAACGGAATGTCCATAAACCGATGTCTATTGTCAACATACTCAAGGGAATCCCAGTTAATCGCACAAAGGATACCGAGGGCATGGGTTTCCACGCGAGATCAATATTATTGAACAAACAGACAAAGAACTTTCGGGAATACCCGAGATTGGATCGTTAAAAAAAACGCGTCACGGGTTATCGTGTTCTTCTGTAGGTAGGTAGAGACGCGCATATACGGAAGTTGGTATACTGAGAATTGACAAGTTTGATTAGCCAAGCAAGGAGCGGCCGTATCAGCTAGCTTCCAGGGTTCCAAAATACAGCTGCTAGATATGGAACTATCTTGATCCCTTCAGATGAATCAAAATATACGAACTTTGTTTATCTTGCAAGCGAGGAGATCGGAGCGAGATCAGCATCTTACTGCAAGCCACCACCCACAGCCAGCCACCACGACATCCCAGGATCGGGGGTTCAAGGATAGTCCACCGATCGATATGTTCGTTAATCTATGCAAAAGACCGTAACTCGACAGAGCTAAACCTTCCGATGCAAGAAACCTGCGCATATGAGAGCGGTTGTAATAGCGCAAGGCAATGGCCTGAAATTTGATATAACGACCGACCCTCCGCTTCGTGATCGAGGCTCTAGAGGAAAGCGTCCTTCCCGTCGTCAAAGATCTCTCATCCCGGCAAGTCCACTGTTACCATGCCGGTTAGAAACAATCGAGAAACCCTAAGTTTTCGCCTTGTCGTATTTTTTCCTACTTGCCATATGTATAATACGCAAGTAAAGTCACAAAGAAAAACGTCTGAAGTCGGATGAGATGTTTTAACTCTTTAAAGCCTTGAAAGCACTGAAGCCCCACACAAGCTCCGGCTAGAAGCTTGGACCTTCCCCAAGGAAGCTATCATCCCATCCTATCACGAATGAGCTGGGGACGAGGCACTAATTCTCTTGGCATCGTTAATGACCCCTGAAGGAGTCGCCGATCAGCCATTCACAACTTACCATCTTATCGCCGGATGAGAAGCTAGAATTACGTCAGGGAACTGATAAAAACCAATTCTACCTCTTAGCGACCATCAGGTACGGCTGAATCGCTGATGGGTGAGGGGAGTCGGAGGCAAATGGGAACAATTGGTCGGGCTACCGTACCTTTCTCCATTTTCATTTGCTTTTCTAGAAGCTCGCACGAAGTCTCTGGGGGGATATCATTGGTCGCGACCATAAAAAACCTTGGAACTCCGATGCAGTGTTCAGGGCTGATATGATATCTCACAAAGTTGGCGGCGGGCATCAATCTAGGTCTACTAGGCTGTGGACCTAGACGGGTATTGGCATGATAGGGCGTGGCATGAACATGGGCAAGGGCTGTATGTATAAAGTATAAAGTAGAAACGGAAAGGTCAGACGGAAGAGAGAGAAGGAACTGAGGAGGGAGAATCGGGAAAGTTGCGGCTATCTTTCTGGGAGTATTCTAGGACTGTATTTTGTACTTCCCCGACGTCCTTCCTAATTCCTTCAAACATTTCAAATTTCCCCAACTTCAACAATAAAAAATACATAATACAGGTATGTAATTCCTCAACAACGTCCAATCCATTGAGACTGTTAAGATGCTCATTATACCTACCTATAATATCCCTCAACCACCTGCCTAATACCTCATGTGTGATTTGTATTTGTGATGAAAAGGCGTGATGGGTTAGGTGTTCACTTTTTTATACACAAAAGGATCCCCCAATCCATGATCTGACAGTTTGCGGGGAGCTATATCTCCCTTACATCCTACCACAAACCAGCATTCAATTCTTAAAATCTAGGATCGCGTAACTAAGAGGTTTGCGCTTATCGCAGATTCAACCGCAATGACGACACCTGAAGTATCCCACGGCCGTGGCGGCGCTGGCAACATCCATGAGGACAACACCAAGTACGTCGACGGCGAGATCGTGCGCGAGGGCCCGGAAGGCAGCCATGGCGACGGCGCATTTAGTACTGGACGAGGAGGTACATATCCCGCCTTTCCTAATTGCTTCAACGATATTGCGCATTATCTCACCTAATTCTACGAAACCGGCGACGAGTCGCAACCTAGTCACAGCCTTCTTTACTGACACACAAATAGGTGCAGCCAACATAGCCGATGCCACCGTCCCCACGGCTCCAGTGCGCGCGGACCGCGAGGTCGTGCCTGAGGAAGCTACGCGCCCCTCGACCGACGACGCCAGCTTCCACGTCGGCCGCGGCGGCGCCGCCAACGTGCACCTCTCGCCCGAGGACAAAGCCAAGCAAGAAGCGAAGCACGAGCCCAAGCACGCGCACGCCGCTTCCAAGGTCGTCGACAGCCCGACCGGCACCGGCGATGCGAAGGCGAACCAGGGCTTGGCTGATAAGTTGAAACATAAGATATTTGGTGTTTTTAAGAAGTAGGCGGCAGATGGCAATCTGCGCATGAGAGATCGAGGTTGGAGATAGGAACTAGTTTGTGATGGCGATGGGGAGAGGGGCAGGAAGGTGGTGGGCTATGTAAGATGGTGTAGTGGAAATGGAAGTTGATGAGAATATGAGTACCTTTTTCTTTGCGTTGTGACGGAGACAGCGAAAAGGAGGAGAGAAAAGTTAGTCTCCTGATTTTAACTTAATATCCCGGCTGGTAGCGTAACGCTGCTGGTTTTTATTTGAATTTACATTACGATGATATCCTGTCAATCAATCGCATTTATGAGGTGGTGTCGCTGTGGTTAGTCCATGATACTCAGGTTGTCAGATCGCTTATATGCAAATTTCACATTCGGGTTCAGCGGTGATATTTATATATCTGGTTGAGCAATATATACAATTAGATCATGAGGTAGTCTTAGCGAACTCCAAATAGTCTTCTCCCCTCTTAGGTCAGATAAGAGTCGCTAGCTTATTTCAGGGCGTTCACGACAGCAGTGTACGCGGGCTTAGGGTTAAAGCCACTGTCGAACAGGAGGGGGTTGGTGCTAGCTCTCCAGGAGTCCTATCACGTCTTCAGTCAGCTGATTTCCTCCAGATCATTCATAATAGTCAAGAGGGTGGTTCTTACGGGATCCCGGACACCCCAGACGGTGATACCGACACACTTGGGCTCATCGAGACAAGCCTTGGTGACCTGAGCGTAGTCGTTGGCGGGGGCGGTTTGGATGTCTACTTCGGTGAAAGCGACCTCACTGACACCACTGGCGGCAAGGGCCTTGATGGTGGCGCCGGCTTGGGCGGCGAGACCGCTCGTGAGGTGGGCTTGCGATCCGATGCCGTCGATGGGGACACCGGCTTCGAGCCACTTCTTGACGTGGTTGATCATGCCAGTGGTGGTTTTAGCACTGTTTGGTACAGTAAGTAACTATTAATTCTAGAAGTCTCAACAGGGTGTTCTAACGTACTAGTTAGGCTGGTCGAGGTTGTAGTCGTTAATGTACAGCTTGGCGTCGGGGTCGGCCTTGCGGGCAGCTTCGAAGGCAATGCGGACGAAGTCCTCGCCTAGGACTTGGGAGAAGACGGATTGACGCAAAGAGCCGTCTTCGTTGAAGATCTCGTTCACGACATCCCAAGCGCGGATCTTGCCCTTATACCGGGTCACCAGGGTGGTAACGTGGTTCTCAAGGACCGAAGTCAGCTTCGTCTTGTCCCTGATGTTGGAGACCCAACCGGGTAGTTGCGAGTGCCAGCAAAGAGTGTGCCCACGGATCGTCTTGTTGTTCGCCGTGGCCCAGTCAACGAGGTAATCACCTCCGGCGAAGTTGAAGTTTCCCTCGGAGGGCTCGGTGCTGTCCCACTTCATGCTGTTCTCCGGAGTTACCTGACCGAAGTCTGCCTTGATTACATCGGCGGACTTTCCAGTCGAAAGACGGTTCTGGTCGGCGCAAGTTCCGTAGTATAGCTTTCCCTTGGCCTTGATCAAGGCGTCGATGCTGTCGGCGGCCTGTCGCTCGACGATCTCGGCGGGAGCGGCCAATGCCGTCAAGGGGGCAAGTAGGTATAGGATAGCGGACTTCATGATTACCGATCTTACTGACACAACTAGGGATTAGGTTATGGGATGAAGCTTAGGATAGGAGGCGAGGATGGCGTGACAGCTGAAACGTCCAGATCTTATACTTTTCCACCGAGGTATTACGGAGGACAAGGCCCGTCATAGGTAAGGCTAGACCTTGGTTCCAAGTCCACATCTAATAAAGTTATACTTGGATACTTGGCAGCGGTAAAATAGAATAGCATGATGATTAATTCCCCAAGGTGGAAATATAGCCTCTTTTGAGCCCCCAAAGTCTTCCTCTGTGTCATTAGGATATGATTGAGGGGCACTCGGTCGCAGCGGGCCGCCAATATTAGCAAGGGCATGAGAGAAGTTTTCACTATTCAAGGTGAGGACGTGCTATTGCCACGATGTGGGAGTCCAACCGGCTCCACGAATTGATACATCGTGGAGTGCATGGGACCATAATAGCCTAAAAACCCATGCTGGTATTGAGCATTATATGTGCCTGTTATATCGTATGGGGGTCAATCGACGTATTTATAGACGCTCGGCGCCAATACTCCGCAATAAAAGCTTGAAATAGGGCGTACAACATAATTGCATCCGCACCGCTCATACATAGCTCTCTCTTTCACTGGGAGTTTCATAGGTCTAGAAATGGGTGAGGGATAGGGTTATATAGAAAAACAACTTGTCAAAATCGCCTCTAGCAGCTTGTTTGCATCAGCGATGTTTTGCTCCCCATGGAACTAAACGTTTATATATATGTACTCACTAGTTATAACCTTAGATATACCTCATTTTAAAGTTGAAACATTCAAGATGAGTGCATATAAGAAGGCATGTGAAACCCAGGTTTTCAACCTACACGTGGTATATAAGGCATTATATTAAAGAGAAATGAATGAGACAAAAAAGTGAACCATATACTATTTCACCCCTAATACAGGCTATGAAACACAAATAGTTATTGGTGGCTTTGGATTGACCGATGTCCGAGAGCGTGGCACTCGCTTATCTGTCTCCTCGTTCTTATTTTCCATTTCCAATTCGGGGTCGACTGAAAATGGTTATATGTTCACGTTTTCCTATATAACATGAGCAATCGAGGAGTTGCTAATGTCTGTATATATATGAGTAAGCAAGTGATTCAAGTACCTTACCTTATATAGAGTATTAATAATTGAGCTTAACGAATGAAGATATCACCAAAATCTAGGTACCTGGTAATGACCCCTGCTCTATCAGCCTTGCCTTCGGTTCCCCACAATGTCATGGGATACCGCTCGTGAACCACCAGATCATATAACGAGGGGTCCTATACTAGATGGGAAGGGATTTCCAGGTCTAGCTCTAGCGTTTCTAGGCATGTAGGTTACGTAGGAGGGCACCTCTATCCTCTAAATTCCAAGTTAGTAAGGTCGGATAGGCGTAGAGATGGATCCATTCTTTTTCTTTGTGTTAGAGATGGCCATTTCCAATTTCTCCTCTTTCGTCATTCATCCAACTTTCATTCAATCGGCTTCGATTTCGTCAATTTCATCTCGAGGGTTGCCGCAGAAGTTATCGAATTTCCAAAGCGTCAGATATAAGAAAAGCATTGTTGCATTTTCGAAAACCGGGAGAATGTCCCTGCATCGATCATGAGAAGAACCAAATCAGCTCGTTGAATTGGTTCTGCGCATTTCATAGGTTAGCCAGAGGGGAGACAAGAAAGGGATTCGCTAGGAGGTGATCCAATAGTCCAGAGGCTTCATGCTGCAAGGGAAACGGGCGGAAGACGAAAAAAACATTACGACCACGTTGGCCTGGCAAACACTTGAACCAAACATTAAACCTGACAATTTGGGAGACTAAATTAATTGATCCAAGTTCTCGTTTATGTTCTCGTCCTAAGGTTCAATTAGCTTCGAGTACGTATTTAAATATTCTAAACTTGCAGAGTTTAGATTATTAAGGTTCGCGCCGATTGGAGCTCTAAGGACATTGCTAACTGCTAACTCCAAAATATAGGGTTTTTAGGTTGTAATTCAAGGGCAAGTCAAGGCGTGAACCCAACTTACGACCGGGCTGACAGGCTCAAGGTGACACAGACACAGCCGCCATTTCGTCACCTGGCCCCTAACCGCTGAACCACTAACCTAATTCCCCCGTCTTTCCGTTTTGCTTTTTCCGCGTTCCATCCAATAATGGTTCCTCGGAACGAGGAACAGCTACGTCGCCCTGCCCCAAACACTCGCTTACTCTCAGTCCAGTCCATCGTATCTAAACATTCCCTTCGTTCATATTCTTCTTCATTTGAAGCTGACGATGAACGATCAACGTCTACCGAATCAGGCAGAATGACACCGGCACCTAGCATCATCGAAGACGGCATACCTCCTACCCGCTATCATGGCGAAGATACTCGCCCGACCAGCCCCAAAGAGCTTGCTGGTTGGTACATGTATGCCTTCGCTGCCGAGACCTACGTAGTATGCGGTAAGTCATCCGTGCTTATGCTCTTTCCCCAACATCTGCTATGTACCCATGCAACATCAACAACAGTGCTAACAATCAATAGCAATATGTAAGTAGATATATCTTCATCGTTTGACTCAAGGAGCTACCTATAAAGCTCTATAAACCCCATCACGTCCGATGCGAAATCAAGTAGATACCTATAATCCATCATGAATCAATACACACATATAATGCCAAGCTCGCCGTGCTTAAGCTTACCGATCCCGAATAGCTTCGTTTATTCCGATTCTACTAGAAAGCTTGGCAAGAGAAAATGGAGTTCTCTTATCCGATCGGAAAACACCCTGCGGTGACAACGGAAATGGACAATGTGTTGTCTCCATCCTCGGTGCCGAAATCAACACTGCTAGCTTCGCCATGTATACCTTCAGTATAAGTGTCCTCCTACAAGCCTTACTAGTAGTCAGCATCAGCTGTGCCGCCGACCATGGAAATTATCGAAAGCGATTATTGTTGACATTTGCTTGGATCGGAAGCTTCTGCGTCATGTTCTATATCTTCATCTCCAAGGAGATTTACATCCTCGGCGCATTGCTAGCTATTATTTCAAACACCTCGTTTGGAGCATCCTTCGTCCTCCTAAACTCCTTCCTTCCTCTGCTCGTCCGTCACCACCCAAAAGTCCAAGAACAAGTAAACGGGATACCAGATGATCTTGACCTACAATCCGACCCAGCCACACTTGCCGAAGATCCCCTAAGCGACTCCGTAACTGCCTTGCTACCCCGAAATGACGCCGACTCCGACATTCATGACTTGCGACGGATACCGACCCACGAAGAACTAACTTCCATTGAACTCCAACTTTCTACCCAAATATCTGCGAAGGGGATCGGGATTGGCTATGGTGCTGCCTTGTTCGCACAATGTGCTTCTATTCTAATATTAGTAGGCATGGGTAGCTCTACTTGGTCACAACGGGTCGTCCTCTTTTTCATCGGAGCTTGGTGGGCTGTTTTTACAATACCAGCAGCTGTATGGCTGAGACCCAGACCTGGGCCTCCTCTTGCAGAAAGCCCATATCGGGGAACCCGTGCTTGGATATCTTACATCGCGTATTCCTGGAGAAATCTCTTCCGAACCGTGAAGCTTGCGCGGCGCTTGGTAGATATTGTCCTGTTTCTAGCCAGCTGGTTTCTGATTTCCGATGCAATCGCAACGACGTCTTCGACCGCGATCTTATTTGCCAAGACACAGCTCGGTATGAAGCCTTGGGCTTTGGGTATGATCAACGTCATTTCTACGACTACTGGTGTTTTTGGCGCGTTTAGTTGGTCATTTATATCGAGACATTTCAAGTTGAAGCCACATCAGACTGTTTTAGGTTGCATTGCGCTATTTGAGATCATACCTATCTATGGTCTTCTAGGTTACTTGCCTTTTGTTCAACGATGGGGAGTTCTTGGGCTTCAGCGACCGTGGGAGATGTATCCATTGGCTGCCGTTTATGGATTCGTTCTTGGCGGACTGAGTTCATATTGCCGGTCATTATATGGAGAGCTAATTCCCCCGGGTTCTGAGGCTGCGTTCTATGCCCTATACGCTATCACCGATAAGGGTTCGAGCATATTCGGTCCTGTTATAGTCGGTGCCATCATCGACGCGTCCGGCGAGATTCGACCCGCATTCTGGTTTCTCGCGGTGTTAGTTGGCCTCCCGGCGCCAATTATCTACTTTGTCAACGTCGAACGAGGCAAGTATGAGGGCGAGAAACTAGCCGAGGTTATCGAAGGTTTTAAAAGCGCGGAGGAAAGCCAAAGAAGCACATCTCACGACGGCGGAGAAAACCAACCGATACTTGCTGCTTATGACAGTGACGACGAGGGAGGTAATGGCCACACGAGGTCCTAATTAATGTCGAATCCATTCCATAAGAACGTATCTATCCATATTGCATAGCGACGGCGTTGACTATTGACTACAAAAAGAGGGTTGTTCAATCACAACTCCTAGATACCTAGCTTTAAATCGATAATTATTTGATTAAATATTACCTATTTCACGCAAGTTGTTGCGGGTTTTCTCTATACGGCATGCAGCTCGCGGATATGACGCCAAACGTACTTGGCCTTATTACAACCAATAAGGGAGCATATAATGAAAGATGACTCTGCTAGGTATTCATTCCAATGTACGTATGAAAATAACTCATAAAAATACGAGTCTCATATCCAACAATAGGCATAATTACCTAGTGACAATTCCTCGAGAGACAGACAATGCTTAATGTAGATAGTTTCGAATACTCGAACAAAGAGATTCAAGTGCTTAAAATGAATACGTCACATGCTACAGGGGATAAGTGTTCCTTATGTAATATACAGGAGCTTATTGATCGACGGCATACATAAAAAAGCAATACCAGGCACCGAACTGGGGAGCTACGTTACCCGGGCATAACCTTGAAGCCCATGGCAACCGCGCCGGGCCTATCAGTTACCGATTACGGTAGGTACCCTAGCTACTGCGGCAGATTATACCGAACAGAGTTTAGGGAGTGTCTAAGGGCATCTGCAGCCTAGGATCTGGCATTTTCAACATGGACATTTCCTCCACTTGAAATCCATTTTCTCCTCCCCATCCAATCCATCTCCTCAACCTAGGCAGCTAGGAAGCTCACTAGAAGCCCGCGGCGCATACACACCTATATCGCTGATGTGACCAGTGGTTACTAGAGGTGGCTAAATCGGAACGAATTAGGACGCTCCCTCGTAATAATTCATTACTAATTCTTTTTTTCCCCCGATTCTTCCACCCTTGATTAAGCAACCAATACCAACCTCAGAAAAATATCCCAGCATTGAGGCCATCGCATCGTCCTAGGTCGGGTCTGCATCGCACTTTCCTCCTTCCTTAGGTCTCCTTGCGCCTCAGAGCTCTAGCTCGCTATTGGATCTGATTGGAATAGATTCTGGTGTAATTGTTTGGAAAGTCCTACGGCGCTGCCAGTTGCTACAGGGTAGCTGTCGCTTCGTACAATTCAAGGTTTCGTAGGATTTTGACTTAATAACAGACGCGCCAAGCTACCAGATAATTCCCCCCTTCCCCGCCACAACCGGTCCCGGCTTACAATCTTCCTGATCGCAACACCAACCGAAGCTCATCGAAGGTCGCGAGCTCCTCACCTAGCAACCGCACAGCATTGGTTCCCCGCGCTACTGCCTCCGCGCATACCCTCCTACTTTACATCTGTTTGGTGGCTTCCACTTCTGTTTAGTCAGTGTCGATTGCGCGCGTGTCACCAAACTTTTTTTCTTCCTTTTTTTTGGTTCTATCGCATCGAACGCGAAGCAACTTCATACCTCTTGCAAGCCTACATTCACCATTGATCAACACAAGTTCGCGAATCCGTTCTTCACCAATCTACACTCCGTTCGAATCTTACGATCATGGCAACAGCTCGTAAACGTCCTCGAGCGGAGATGGTAGAGGAGAGTCAGGCAGAATGTCCTTTCAGCGTTATTCACCCTGATCCTAACGAGAAGGAAAAGAAGGAGAAGAAGACCAAGCGCAGACGTCAAGAGTCCGAAGAACATTCCCACCCAAAGGTCTTGCTTCAAGCTTCGCCTTTCTCACCTATGGGCAAATTCAAGGATCCTAACAACACCATGGACCGATACTATCAAGTTCAACCTTACCAGAAGTGGATGGACATGACACGGTACAACAGCTTCGTCCGTATGTGCGCTTCAAATTCCTATTATGCCAATGGATCGTACTAACACGATAACATTAGTTAATGGAGTCAAGTATTGGAGCGAAGGCTTCATATTCGTTGCGAACAATTCGACGATCGAGCGCCAGAAGAACCCGGGCGAAACCGTACAACCTAGAAAGAAGTCGGACGACGATTGGGTCGCAAGGATTCTCGAGATTCGTGCAAGTGATGAACATCACGTCTACGCACGTGTCTACTGGATGTACTGGCCGGACGAGCTGCCTCCGGGTACGCAAGATGGGAAGAAAATGATTCGAGGAAGACAGCCGTACCACGGCGCAAATGAGCTAGTCGCGTCGAATCATAGTATGTCTTAACGATATATCGTGTTTGTGGTGTTACTCTAACAAGGTATAGTGGATGTGATCAATGTGGTCAGTGTCACAGCTCCGGCGACTGTTCAGCAGTGGGACGAAACCAACGAGGATGACGTCCAGCCCGCGCTTTACTGGCGTCAGGCCTTCGATGTTATTAGCAACGAACTCTCGGTAAGTTTACGAAGCATTACCATACAACATATACACTACTAACAAGATACAGTCTGCCGAGCTGCGCTGCAAGTGTAACCGACCCGAAAACCCCGACAAAAGACTATTTGGCTGTTCGAACGATGATTGCAAGAAGTGGCTCCACGATGACTGCCTGATCCACGAAGCTCTCCTAAAAACCTACCAACGTCTAGGAACCGATAAACCCCACAAGCCCGCGCCGATTAAAGAAGAGGAAGGCGAAGGCGCGAAACGCCCGTTGAGTCCTAGTGAGACAGGAGCGGCGCAAACTGCTGAGCAGTCGATCGATGTCAAGCCTGAAGAGCAGAAGGAAAAAATGGACATTGATGGCGATAGTACCAAGGCGGAGGTGTCCGTTGCCAGCTCTGACACGAAGCGAAGAGGACGACCGCGCAAGTCGGAACTGGTCGAGAAGGCTACGGCCAGACCATATGAAGGATTGTTTGAGGCAGTTATTCACAGCGAAGGCGATGGCCCGTCAGTCCTCGAGATAACGGACCTTCGAGAGAATGTCACAGGTGGAGACAAGTCATGGAAGGAGCCTCTCGAATGCCTCATCTGCGGTCAAGAGATCGATTAACAATGATGCGAATACTTCCTAGGAGGTTACAACCCAAATAGGTTGTCCTAGTAGGAGTATATACATGTTCTTGTTTTGCCTGTGAGCCTTATCATGTTCTGCTCGGCGTTCCTGGGGGCAAGTGATGATACCCTGCAGTATTTTGCGGGGTGGCTGCTTTTTTACCGTTTATCCTCTGGGCGATGATTTTGGGTGTAGTTGGCGGAAGTAAATTGAAGTACCTAGTGAAGTGGGATGAAGAAAAATGAAAATTGGGGGCAGCAGAGAACTCTGGTTTATGTGGACATGGAATAGGAAATATACCAGAACGGTATCAGTTCGTTCTTCATGGATTGGTACTTAATCACGTCCATCTTACTCGGTTTGGTGCAATCGTTGGTGGTTTATGCGGTTGACTTCCTCAGTTGAAGGTGTACATAGCAGTCACGAAAAGCTATCTATCGTATTACCAAAAGGCGTATACCGTTGTGTTTGTGAAATGATTCCTTAGCACCTAAATAATGATCACTGCTATGAATAACCTTGACAGTCTTAATATGAATACCTACTTACCTTACAAAATACTTGAGTATAAGGCAGGGACGTTTAGAATACCTAAACCGAGGCTGAGTTAAAGCCTAGGACCTAGGTACAGTATCAAACTAAGAGCTAGAGAAACGATGTCATATTCAAACTTAGAACACATATGGAAAGTACTCCGAACATTATATGGTAAGTGAATTTAAATGTTCAATGATATTACTCATGTTTTATATTTCAAGTTGTTTTACTTATTAATTTTCACTTTACAAGCATTGTAGTAGCTATTGTTATAATCAACTTAAGCTCATATTAGGTAAGAAAAGCGGTTGAAGCTCTTACAGCAGCTCTCTTCCAGCTAAGCTTTGAGATATACCCTGTCAGGCAGTGGTTCCACTTTTCCCGGCAACCCCACCATCGATTGAAACCACTTGGGTTGACTTTCTAGATGTTCCCCCTCCAACATCTTTCACGACAATCAACTATCTCGCCAAACAATACACCCAGTTCCCTATTAGGTTGTATAAACTGTCTGTGGAATCACTACGTCTCGGATAACTCTGAAGAAACTCCTCCTCCTCTACCCCCTTGGAAGCCAATCTTAAAGATGGCCGTTGACCCTTTCGACTCGGCGCTGTACGTGGCTCCCCTTACCTCCTGTTTGGTGCCTTACTCCTTCAACACACACATATAGCTCGGGAACTAAATACATACACACATAATCCAATTTCGTACCTACTCGTCTAGCTGTTTATCTACATATACTACGTTCATATATATATATATATACAATACTAACACCGCTCACCCTTTTAGCGACCTACTCCGCCGCCTGAATCCCAAGCACACCTCCTCACACCTGAACTCCCTCATCAACATCGCGCCGGACCTAACCGAGGACCTTCTCTCCTCCGTCGACCAACCGCTCTCCGTCCGCCGCTGTGCTCAGACAAATCGCGAGTACCTTCTCTGCGACTACAACCGTGACGGCGACAGCTACCGATCCCCATGGAGCAATGAGTTTGACCCCCCGCTCGAGGGTGGCGCCGCGGCCGCCGCCAGTCTGCCTAGTGAGAAGGTCCGGAAAATGGAAGTTAGGGCGAACGAGGCCTTCGACGTGTACAGGGATCTTTACTACGAGGGGGGAGTGAGCAGTGTCTACTTTTGGAACTTAGACGATGGGTTTGCGGGCGTGGTGCTTTTAAAAAAGGGTAAGCGAAGTTCTTGATTTCTCCTTTCTTTTTGAGCTCTAGGTCTGGATTTATGGAGATGTGTCGGTTATATCGAGTGGTCATATTCCCTGGTATTATTCGGGGCTATATGACAGTCTAGGAGATCGCCACTTACCGCCTCGTCGCTACTATCATTGCACTTGAAGGCTGGAAGTGGCTCTCGGATAGTTACCGAGCCGGGCACGGGCGTCATACCATTTTTAGACTTATGGGATCCTCGCTACATTACGTTACTCTAGATTCGAGACATTGGATCTGAGATACAGTAAAAAAAGAAATGGGATGTCTGACTAGATCCAAAATCGGAGGTTACAGATCTTGCATCTCGCATCTGAGACCTTGACATAGTGCTTACGGGTTACGGGGGAGGACAGACGCCACGATGGCGTCGGTGGTTTATTTACTTCCTGGTTAATGTGTTGAGTGGATAATACGAGAATTTCCGAGAGGCTGACTTTTGTATCCGGGGTTCAGAGGCCAAGCCAGGCAGCGCTAGCGAAGGTACCTGGGACTCGATCCACGTATTCGAAGCCATCGACCGAGCGCGGTTCACGCAGTACAATCTCACATCTACGGTGATCCTGTCACTATCTACGAACTCGAACAACCTCGGGGATATGGACCTCTCGGGCAACATGACGCGCCAGATCGAGATCGAGCTGCCGGCGGAGAGCGACGAGCAGCAGATCGCCAACATCGGGAAGCTCGTCGAGGACATGGAACTCAAGATGCGGAACCTCCTGCAGGAGGTCTACTTCGGCAAGGCGAAGGACGTGGTCGGCGACCTGAGGAGCGTGGGAAGCCTGAGCGAGGGCGCGAAGGAGAAGGAGGCGCACAAGGAACTCATCGGAAGCATGACGCGATGATAGGTGACATCGGCCTACACGGACGACCTAACGAGAGTGTGATGGGCAGGGGCACGTCGTCTGCCGTTCAACCGCGGCCACGACTATGCCATAAGGAGGCTTTGGGGAAACGAGGAGCGTGACAGTAGATGACGGGAAGTTGCACAGCAGGTTAGCGACAAAGATCGGAATCATGGCGAGTCGCAGAGTTTCGGGAAAATATGTCTGAGACCTTTGGTAGATTCTTCTTTTTTCGTGTAAGGTCCCAGAGGCGAGAGAGTGTGAGAAGAAGAAAAAAAAGTATCTTAGATTAGACGCGAGGCTTCTCGGTCTGGGCATACACAATTGGCTTTTTTCCCTCCCACATCCCCAAATAGTAAACAATTCGGTGTTCTCGAAGCTAGCCAGGCACAGGCAGACAGGCAATCAAGATCCATTCCGAAGGCCCCGCGCGAGATCTCTGATCGTACGATCGCCCTTTCCCGGCTTCAGCACGGTGATGAAATAATAACTCGCCTGGTATAGGGTCTCTTCTATTCTGTGGCTTCCCTTTCTTGGGGTCATCGTCATTTTTTGTCATTTTTTTTAACTTGCGCGCGCCCTTTTCTACGTAAAGAGTAAGATCTCGGATCGGATGGGTGGCCAATTATAGGGTCGCTTCTACACATATGTCGGTTCTAGAGCTGAGATGCTTGGGAGATTTTGAGATTTGAGATTTAGGCTCGTGCCTCGCATATACGCATGTAATATGTATATGTATAAGCAGGCACAAATGTGATGTATGTATATGTGCGCCTATGGATATGTACGAATATGTCATGTCATGTATTATGTAGGCGAGTAAGTAAAAGGGCATGTAATCGAGTCGTCGGTCCATGGTATGATGAGCTGCCTTCCTGTTTCGCACGAGACAGAACTCCAGGGCTTCGAGAACAACGGCGGGATCACCCGGATCCTAGGAACCTAGGCCAGGGAGCTTAGCCCAGCCCCCCCGCTTCGAACCCCTTCACCCCTTGCGTGCCCGGATGCGTTTCCGGCTGCGGGAGGCGTGCAGCGGGTTTAGCTAGGTGGTATCGAGACAAACATAATGTGTGTAATTATATGTATGTCTATAATGTGCGTGGTGTATTCGCAGATGCAGAAATGAGCGCTATTTCGCCTGAGATAGGGGTGCGGGCGTACATATGATGGCGTATGATGTCTAGTGGCTGTTTACCTCCACCTACCTACCTCTATCTAAGTAAAACCTACGTCGACGTAAGACCCGAACGCGATGCCATCCATGCGTATGGTCGATCGGGTCTTGGGACAGAGAACGGGTTTCCCGTCCCGCGTCTCATTGTTTCAAGGACGATGCCGCGGACACGGTATTCCTTTTTACAAACCAATATTTACACAGATATACTACCCAAATAACATGCCTTGGTGATATTGGGGAACGGGGACCATGCGAATGACTTGCATACTTCCAAGACAATCCCCGTCTAGCCTACCTGTCGACTGCGACGGATAAGGTAGGCTGGTAGGTTAGGCAGAGCCGGGTTGTTTGACGTGTCCTTATGGGCAGCTCATTATATAGCTACAGTAGGCTAGTCAGGTAGTATCGCGGTGGTATTATTGAAGAAACGAAGGAAAGGGGAAATAAATAAATAAATAGGGGAGCAATCGAAGGGGGGCTCGAGTTTCATTCTAGAAGTCGCTGAAGAAAAATTCAATAAATTCGAGAAGGAATAGGACGGCATGCAATGGAACATTACCACGTTTCTGCATCGTTCTCATCTGCGCACTTCGCAAACACCCCTGGAAAGGGTAACAAGAGGGAAAAAGGGAAAATAAATAAGTAAGCGAAAAGAGGAAGAACAGGGAAAAAAGGCCAAAGCGACTTCTCCAACGATCTTTGCATTTTTTTCGCGTATCCTTGGAACGTCGATCTTCTCTTTCTAGAAGGAGTCCCGGATCATGGAAGTGTTAAAGAATTTTTTTTTCTTTTTTCTTCTATGGAGCGGATGCGGGTACGGAAGTGGATATGTCGCATGGCTGGCTAGCACGGCAGAATATCGTATGCTAAACATGTAAGAGTGAGAGAACCGGCTCTTAAGAGACACACTCTTAGACAAGGCTAATCGCAATGGGGAATTAGGTGGCGATCAAAGGGGTCCAGAAAAGAAGATGAGATATGTATATTTAAGGAGTATATTACCGGTAATATAGATGTACGACGACCCTAGAATAGAGAGATTTGGGTAAATCTAGACTCAGGTAGATGCAGGAAGGAGAATGCGATAGCTATAGAGCCGCTACCTACCTAGTCGCAACCAAGAACCCGTCCGGGCGTTCTAAGACACCCGGAGGAGATTATCACGGAAAACACACGCTGGGCATCGCATATCTCGCTCAAAGAAACATTTTGCGACGTGGTTAGATATTAGGATGGGCGGCTGTTTCAAACCAACATATATGTCATGCGTCTAATGTAACCCGTCGAGGCTTTGGAGAATCTTGGAAGAGAGGGAAAACGGGGGAAAAACACGAATCTCCGTAAGGGTTTGCGTAATGTTGAAGATTCTTGATAGACATGAACCCTTTACCGAAATCACCCTATTTCCAAGCATCCGCCGGGATTGTCTATCCGGTGCAGGCTGGAGAGAACGGGCAGGACATGAAAGGACAAGTTGGCATTGCGTCGCGTATCAGAAATTGTATTGCACATGTCTTGCGTCTTCCTCCTGCATGTCGGTAGGTCGGTAGGTCGGTAGGTCTTTTTGAAATAGCCTGTGGTCTGAGAAACGGTCTGTTCGGAACTAGCCAAGAACGCCAGGCGAGCAAACAAAACATGATGTTGTTGGTCCATAGCCTGACGGTCAGACAGCGCCCTAGATGATGTGCACTGCATAGAATGTTTCTAGAAGGAAGCTCCCTGCCCATCCTGCCATCTTCCGGTCCACGCTCCCTCGAGCGAGGATGTACCGGGAACTTCCAACGAACTTCCAATAGGGGCTCACCTGTCAAAGCTTGGAGCTTGGAACCTAGAAGCACAGATGTCAGAGGCTGGTCGTGGCTGGTCCGCCGGAGTCCCTTGTACGTGTGTATGTGCATACCTAATACCTACCTACGTACCTAGCACTGCACGGATGAGATCGAAGTTGGACCAACAGACGTTGGAGACTTTGATAGCGTATGCGGAATCCCTGCTCGTGAAAGATTGCAGCTAGGGCTCAATAGGTTAAAATGTTGCTGCGGATGGCGCACGAATGGCGCACGAGTCCTTCTCTGCCATGGGCGAGGTTTCGCTGCAGAGGAGAATTTTCGGTTGACTGGGAGTTGGTGGCACTGAATTAAGTGAATCAACGAGACAAATAAGATGACATCCATCTGGAACATATGGGACATTTGGCACACACATACCTAGTAGATAGGTACAGGTATTATGTATGTAATTATTGAATTGGTGCTTACACCTTACACACCTTACACAACAGGACGGTTTCGGTACTCTGCTAGAAGCTAGAACAAACCTGGAATATTCGGGTCAGTAGTGCTTATGAGTTGCGCTGCCAGCCTGTACCAGCCTGCGAAGGTGGTGTCATTATGTGGCACCCGCGCCGTGGTTGGTATTACACTCAACCCAGATATCCAGTATCTAGTAGACTTGGTAGACCCAGTAACACGTAACCTGAGCCGGACAAATTCATGAACGTGTAGTGTAGAAAGTGTGGGTTGAGAAGTGGAATAAACGTGGACGAATATACGAATGTGGATGATAGTGGATGATGGTGGATGGTTGTGGATGTTAGAAATAACATGAATTTGTATCGTGGGCTTGCGTGGATCCCGGATGGATACCTTATCTAAAATGTTGCGGGTTCGAGCGGACTTGAAGAACAGGGACCTGAAGCGAATATCTGATACAGATGATCCCGAAAGTCCGGGGTCGTTTGAAGTTGAGATGGTTAATTCTTTGGTACTGGAGGTTAGAGGTTCGTCAGCTGTTCATTCAAGCTGTAACATCAGACGAAAGTCCGAAGCCTCTAAGTCCGTTTGGGGAAGACTAGGAAGACCAGAGAGAGCCTCTTTATCAGGACCATAACATGTTAAGACATTAGTACTGCATTCGGTAAGACTTCGAGGTTGTCCCTGTCGTAGAGCCCTAGAATTTTCAGGTGAATAGAGTGTTGATACGAGACTAAGACCAACGAGGTCTAAGGTTAGACGACAAGTGACTCGATTGGTGGTGAGATCCATATGGATAATACATATTGGGGCATTGGGCAATGGGCATTGGGTATTAGGGTCTCGGAAATAAGTGCTATATGTGGTATGTCTATCCAAAACCAAACCAAACAATCGAGACACCCACAGCTCACGAGCAGCGAGCAAGCCGCAGCGTTGATGCATATCAGGATTGTCCATTCAAACGGAACCCAATAATTGGCGGTGTCGTCATTTTACTCGGTACTATATACCAGGTACATAGTACTCATATAATACTCAAGCTAGTACTAGGTAAGTCGTGGAGTGTAGCAGCGATGGCTGGACGGCGAATACACAGTTGTCGGGTCTTATTGATTTCCAAAAATTGAATATTGATATTGACACTGGCACTGGCACTGACATTGGCATCGACATCAACGTCGATATTGGATGATGATGATATTGTTGTTGTCGTTGACGTCGAATTATCAATGCTCACCTGGTCAGCATTAAAGAGTTTGTGTTTCAGATTTAGGAGTTGAAAGTGATCTGGCGTTTTGTCTTTAGCTGCTTTAGTTGAGAGTTTTAAATTTCCTACATATGCCATTATGCCATACATCATAACCAGGTACATCGAGTCTAACCAGAATAGGTTCTTAATAATAAAGTTTACCAACCTTAAGCAAGGGTGAAAAGTCTCTATCCTTAATTCCTTCCAGATGTCCTAGGGTATTCTATGTATGATCTATGTATGGAGTAGTACCTAACATTCAAAGCTCGTCTAGAAGTCATGGCTTCCATACAAATCAATCAATTGAAAGAGAAGGAAGGAATTAATCGATGAAAGAACGAACAATAGATGTTTAATTCTTCGCGGCCTCGGTCTCTGGTCCTGAGTCTTTTTTCCTCTTCTCATCAATTTTCTTATCACTATTTCTTCCCCCTTACCCCTTTAGAACACAAATAATCCAAGACTACGGTCTCATCGATTAATAATGATCATATCAACATCGACGTCTTTTGACACCCTTTGAGTTACATCACATAATTGCTATAATTGTACACACACCTACATACGTACGTACGAGGCGGTGGCGTCTACATACCCTGCGACGTTGGATATGTACTAGTCACTGGGCATGTAGGCATGTCAAGTACGTTTATATGTACAAAGTATCTTCAAATTGATACAAGTCCATTGATCTGACTTATATCTCCATATGTAGGTACATGTCTATTCCAAGGCAGTTCAAGTTTGGCTTACTTTGACCTACTTACATACGCATCTTAGATTTCCGAAGGTCCTGCCTCTTCCTGGTCTTCGTACAATAAATACATCATGAAAATAAAAACAAAAAGTATCCGATCTTGCACTGCCCAAGTTGCCCAGTCTTAGTCGGTGCTCAGTGCTCATTGCTCAATCTACCAAGACCCTCCTCTCTTTTTTTCCCAGCCCGAGCCCCCAGCAGATCCATCTTGCGCGAACAAGGGGGTCGCAGTCAAGGTGCTCTTTTAGCGGTTACCGCAATCACTTGGTGCATTAATGAACCACAAGGAGCAACCCGTTGGTCTCCACTACTTCTCCTGATGTCTCCATCGACCATACCCATAACTGCCATACCATATCCTACCTATCCATACCTGGGCTGGCGGCGGTGGCGGCCTCCCCCCATGCGTACCGATCTACAGCAGGCTACATGTATTTTCTCTTGCTTTTTTCCCACTATTCCACTAGACCTAAACATCCTTCGATGATTCTCTGCAGATATTCATGTCCCATACATCCGTACGTATTCCGTACATAATAAACCAAGCCTCCCCTGCGTCACATTGCACATACGGCACATTATTATTATTTTATTATTTTTTTTCTGTTCACCTCCAGTTGGGGTTGCACCAGAAATCAAAGTATCGAACAGTAACAATAATAAATCTGATTCCTCCTGTTCCCTCTCGTCCCCTCTTGGGACCTATTAGCTTCTTGTCCCGTCTATATAGGGCTGGCTTCCTCGCTTGGACCGGATCCGCTCTGTCTCCCCCCCTAAACCCACGAAATGAACCAATACTACTAGCTTCGGGCAGCTGACACAATCTTCGACGGAGTTGGACGGATGCCCCTTGCTCCATCTTAGACAATACAGGCATTCCCTTGGGTCTTTAGTACATAACCATCGTGTCGGTGCTCTCCCAGCATAGCTTGTTCGAATTCAGCTCTTTAAGTTTCCCGAGACGGGATCATATCCAACCAACAATAGCCTTGTCTTAATATTTGCCTGCGACCGCTACCCCTCGGACGTCGAGCCCCGCGCTTGTGCTGCGCTTCGATCCTTCAACTCTCCTCTTCTTCCTTCTAATCACTCATATCTCGTTGGGCTGCAACGGTGCGCGCACACACAATGGCTTCAGAAAAGCCAACAGTCCTCATCATCGGCGGTTTAGGTTATATCGGACGCTTTCTAGCTAGATATATACACGAGAACGACCTCGCATCTGAAGTTCGGTTAGTCGACAAGGTGCTGCCGCAACTTGCCTGGCTAGCACCTGAATTCGAAAAAGCATGTTCTTCAGATAAATTTATCCAGGCGGATGCGAGTAAAGAGCGTATGTCTCAACAGACTTCGACTAGTCTCTCCCTCCCGAGTCATGCTAAGCCATGCTAACGCTAAATCCCATATGCAGAGGCTCTAGCGCGAATATTTGACCGAACAGACGGGAAAGAGTGGGATTATGTCTTCAACTGCGGCGGCGAGACGAGATATTCCCAGGAAGATGAGGTATATAAGGTACGATCGTTAGGGTTGTCGTTGGCAGTCGGCAGGGAAGCGGCGAGGCGGAAAGTCAAATGCTTTGTGGAGTTGAGCACGGGCATGGTATATAAACCGAATTCGTCGCCGAGTAAGGAGGGCGATAAGCTTAAACCATGGAGCAAGATTGCTGTCTTCAAGCTTCAGGCGGAAGAGGAGCTCGCCAAGATTGAAGGGTAAGTTGCCGCCTTTAGTCGCATATTGATCAACTTTAGTCTGACCTTAGGTTCCTTTTCCCCCGCATAGCTTGCATCTCGTTATCGTGCGCCTACCACACGTATACGGTCCATATGCATCTCAATGGGTAGCGACGGCATTGTGCATGGCGCGCGTCTACCAAGCGCTTGGCGAAGAGATGAAATGGTTGTGGACTAAAGACTTGCGTACGAACACAGCCCACATCGACGATGTTACACGAGCTCTGTGGGCCGTTGCCGCATGGTACGACGCGGGCAAGGCCAATTGGGACGAGAAGAGCATGGGCCAGGTGCCTATTTTCAACGTCGTTGATAAGGGGACGACAAATCAGGGCGTGGTCGCCGATATCATCGGAGAGGTGTTCGGGATCGAGACTGGATTCCAGGGCCAGCTTCTAAGCAATCTGGCCCGCCTTAACATGGATAGCGTCGTCGACGATGTCAACGATGACGTTCTTGGACCTTGGGCAGATCTTCTCTCCGACGCCGGCATAACGAGACCGGGCCCATTGACTCCTTTTATGGAGAAGGAGTTGCTGAAGGACACGGATCTCAGCATGGACGGAAGCCGACTTGAGGAAGTGATTGGATTTCAGTACCAAAAGCCGGCCATTACTAAGGAATTGGTGGAGGAAGTGATCGAAAGCTATAAAAGAATGAAATGGTGGCCATAAGTGGCGACTACGGTTGAAGAGTTAACATACCCCAAGACTTTCGTCCCCTTTAGAGACGAGTATTGTATTAGCAAGACAGCCGAACGGCTAGGCGATCTCAAATCTTTCCAAGCCTGGGAGGGAAGTAACTGGTTGCCAGTGATGACTCCAATGATAACGGGTCGATGATGGATTTGGATTGCAGGCGACGGTTGGCTATCGTCTTTAAAATTTTCGGTGTATAGGAGCAGCAGACGGTGACAACTGTATGAGTAGGATATCCCATTTTTATTTACATTCGTCGAACGCAAGCATGTATAAATTCCTAGGAGTAAAGGCTCGCCCTATTTAGTCCTGGGATCTAATCATTATAATAAGAAAGCACGTTTAGAACTCAATTCTAAGCACTCTATTTATTCTTTATATTATAGCCGAAGCAATCGGATCGAACGTTTCAAGGCCACGCAAGTTCATGTATTATCTACTCCCGTTGGTTACAAGTGTGCATAGACTCCGTTACATCACATGAATGCTAGAGGGTTGGCTCGCAAAGGGACCTCGGGGTAGCAGATCTATGTCCATGTAGGCTCTAGGGATAATGATAAATCTCTTGAATCTTCGGTCCGCTTTCTCTATTTAGTATCGTTGTTTTTGTAGTGTACCAAGGGACCCTAAATAGCACGGATGTCGAAATGGTTTCTATCCATCAATAAGTCCTCGGATGAGTCGAACGCTCATGCTAATCCGGCACGTCATAATGGAAAACGAACGCCCCTGAAGTAGATGAGATATTAATGATGTTTTTAT
This sequence comes from Annulohypoxylon stygium, assembly GCA_003314315.1. Taxonomy (NCBI): domain Eukaryota; kingdom Fungi; phylum Ascomycota; class Sordariomycetes; order Xylariales; family Hypoxylaceae; genus Annulohypoxylon; species Annulohypoxylon stygium. Next base: position 1,109,870 of record QLPL01000019.1, read on the forward strand.
ACGTTACACATATAAAGTCTTACATGTCGAATCGATAGATCAGCTTGAACATGGCCGAATTAGGTTGATGTGATAGCAACATTGACCCTCAAAAATGAAAGATCACAGGAACCAACCTTGGAACTTTGATATGAGACAGGAAGCACGCGTACAATTCGTGGAATTCGTAGGTGATACAACGGCAAGGACGGACAGGAACGGGTGGCTGAGACGCCGTCGATAGCGTCGATAGCGTCAATGGCGCCTTTTCAATGCTCCTTCACCTTGTAGAAATAATGAGCTATGCCCGCTTACGTACTAGCGCACCCCGCATCAGATAGAGCACCAATGCGGGCATTCAATCCCACCTTAGATGCTTCTCACTACCCGATTAGGAAATGGAAAGTTCGACCCCTCTCCACATGTGGATGCTGACTGCTCTTACGTTTTGATCCCGAATAGGAATTTGTCGCTGAAGGACTGAGGGAAATGGCGATCCGGCGTTCAAATGCTGCCTCGGGATCACTCCCACGATTGAGTTTCGACGGAAAAGCAGCTGATTACCAAGAATAGAAACCCTAAAGCTTTTAAATTAAGACAATTGACTCCTCGAAAACTTGTCTTGTTTCAAACTTGCTGACGGGTTTTCCTAAATTTCTCTCTTGCTTTTTTTTTTTCGTAACCTGGTTTTCAACTCTCGTTGCACTCTTTTGATTAAGAATACGACTTCGTCGTGTGCTGCGTTGCCTTGCCAAGTTCTCAATATAAGCCTCTCCTGAATTTTTTGTCATTGCTGTATCATCTCTAGCTCATAACCTCCGCACGGCGAGACATTAAACGCCATGGCAGCTCCGGCAAACAAGACGATTGGAGATCTGAACGGGAAGTGGATTTTGGTAAGTCAGACACAGTCTCATATAACTCATGGCGTTACTCTCCCGTCCATTCCGGACATGACATATGATCGCCGTCATAAACGCCTCCCTAAGCTAGAGTGGTTACCTGCATGAGCACGCATAGCTAATACTAATGCCTCGGCTAGAACAAAAACCTCTCGGACAGCGTCGAGCCGGCCCTCGCCTTGCAAGGCGTCGGGTGGCTGATCCGCAAGACGATCAACAACACGACGGTGACCCTGCACGTGAAGCAGTACCAGGGCGCCCCCACGCCCCCCGCCGTCGCCGCTGACGACACTCCTCCGGTGACCCGCATCGATATCGACCAGATCGCGACCGCTGGCGTCAAGGGGACTACGGAGAACCGGTGTCTGGACTTTGTGTTCCGCGAGCACAGTGACTGGCTCTTCGGCCGCGTACAAGGCCGCTCACGCTGGATCAGCGCCGCAGAGTTAAAGACGCTGGTGAGCGCCGGCGGAGAAGCGATCGAGAAGAAGTGGGCGCAGGACGACTTCGTGTCGCGCGATTGGCTGGAGGGCGATGCCGAGAAGGGGGGACCCGAGGGCGAGACGCACGTGCTGAACCACGTGGAGAGCCTGGATAACGGGTGGACGGCGCTGCAGGTCTGGGGGTTCCAGGACGTGGGTGGTGAGAGGAGGTACGCGAGGAATATCGTGGTCGCCAAGGGCGACACGTATGTTGCGTTCAGGATGATCTATGACTGGGTCTCTGAACTCGAGTAAGCGGGCGTATCTGCCAAGTCCGGTGGCTGATGTCCGAAAGTCCGGAGTCTTCTCGGTGAGAAACTCTTCGATCCAATGAAGGTATTATGATATAGATGAGATGGAAATGACTGGGTTGATATCTAGGGTCGGGTGGAATAGAGAGCGGATATGAATTATGATCGGTTTCTTACTCCTCATACTCAAATTAGAAAAAAAAAACATACAATTCACAATTTCAATGAGTATAACGAGTATTCTATGAAATCCAAGTGTGCTCTCTTTTTTGTCTAATGAGCTTCGTACAGCTCGTATAGGCATGTAGCCCGTGGCACCTTCCTTTAAAATGTGCGAGGGCCTACAGTAAGTTTATATATCAAAACAACAGTACTCCTTCAAACAACTTTCCAGGGACTTGTTGGAATGATTTGGCTGACTGTTAAGCGTGAAATACCGTGGTGCATCATGCCAGGGTAGGACATGTTTGAGCAAGGCCGAGGGAGTCTAATAATATTAGTCATGGATGATGACTAACCACCTCTCCTTTGTTGAGGTTATATACTACGTAGTAGTGTTTTAAAACCAGAACAAACAATGATTAGATACGACTAGTTGGGTTGAGTCGTTCGTAGGAAACTTTGGATAGGCATGGTCAATCACGAGACGACCGCAGCTTAGATAAGTGTACCGGTTGTAGACTGGTCTTGTTCTAGGAGAAAAGGTCTTCTACGGAAAGTCGCTGGTTCAATTCTAGCATCTAGCTACAGCGCGCTCTTTTTTTTTTTTGTTCTTGGGATATTGTTTTGCCATTTGATTATATTTTCTGTCGCCTCTTCCTTCTATCTAGGTACCCGCCATCAACCTAAGTATTATAGAGGGCTCTTTACCAATTAGAAGCACAACACCTACTGCTCCTGGAGTCCCTAGTATAAGTGCATGTTGAATACCACGAATGAGTATTGCTGAGTATTGCTCAGTATCAAAAAATCGTAAGCCCAGAGCAGCAAACCAACCTCTTCCGTTGCGCCAATCTCCATTATATGCGTCGATCTTAAGTGCCCTCTTATCATGTAACCTCATAGATCAACCAAGCCCTGTTTAAGGCTCCCAATATGACAGACTCCCTGTAACTCTCGAGTATCCTCTCCACCGCTACTCAACCCTTGCCTCATTCTTCCTACTACTATGCGCGAGCGCGCAAAATATCCGGGATCTAACACACCCTTCACGCCGGCCTCCTCTTCACGAATTCCTCCAAATCAGCTCTCGTCGCAACCCCCAACACAAACCGTCTATCCTCATCCGTAACCACAGCAAACTCTTGCTTCTGTCCCACACCCCCTCCCTCAAAGAACTCTTCCAGCTCCTCTAACGGCGTCGCCATGGTAATAACGCGATACTTCTTGCCCTTGCGCTCGAAGCGCGCCATAGCTTTGGACAATGGATCAGTAGGCAGCACGCGCCCCGAATCAAGCTGCGCCTGCAGCGCCGGGATAGCGATATAACCCAGCAAAGCGCGCGTAGAAGCGTCGATGATCGTCAGGTGCGTGTAGTCGCGCTCGAAAGCCGATAGCAGGGCGAGGGAGATCGGGTCCGTGGGGTTGAGGGAGAGGGCGGAGGGGGGCTCGAGGTCTTGGACTGTGGCCTGGGGTTTTTGTACGTTAGTTTGATTACGATTGTTGGACGGGAGGTTGTGGATGTGGATGTGGATGGCGTGTAGGCGAAGGTGCTGGTCCGGACTTCGCTGAGTTGGGGTGGGGGATGGGAGCTTACTCCTCTGTACCGCGACGACCATTTGGAGACGAAGGTCTTGCTTCCTAGGGGTGAGGGGCCGAGATGAGGCGCTGTTTCTGCTGCTTGTGCCATGTTCGTATGTTGAGATGATGTAGGTGGTGATTTAGTCTTCGTTTGATAGCAGAGCCTTATGAGCTACCCCGCCACGCTTAGTCTTCTTTCACTTCACGATGATGTGTTTTGCTATGGTCACTAAGTAGTCTCTCGTATTCAATTACTTTGTCGCAATATGAGTCGTCTTGAGAGGTTTATGAGCGCAGATGAGATCGTGATTCGATAGCAGTGAAATATTAGTCTTAGTCTATTTGATTTTTGGTGGAGTCTCAAGATGACGGAAGATCTTCAAGAATTGCAAGTCTAAGTGGGGCACGGACTTAGGTAATAACCCCTCGCAAGCGTTGATAGCCGCCCCTTGAAGCTCTCAAGGTTCTCTTAAAGCTACCCCTTTCACATGATAAGGATTGGAATAACATTGGAGTAAAGAAATATGAAATTTTCTATAGATAATTCTCTACTGAATCTAATGGAATTATTTTTGCAATATTTTTTTTATAGATCTAAGTTTGGAAAATAGATCAGGTTCAAGGCACCTGCGCAACTCTTATTTTCCTATCGGTTTACGGTCTTCGCTATACCTCTAACCCCTAGTCAAGCACCTGTATCTTCCGTATATCCAATTTAAAGCCCCATTGAATCGAGTTTCTTGCCCTGCCATTGGCGAAAGCTCCAAAGCCGTTGACCCCATTCAGCCCTGCCCGATCCACCGACGTCACTAACACGAGTTGTCTCACCTCCCAAGGAAGCTCAAGCGCTTACCATCATACTCAACTAAGAGCTAGCAAATATCCAGAATTTACCAGGTCAAGTTAGAATCAGCGGCGATGCCATGGCTGAGTTCCTTATTTGAGTAAAGCGAATAACCTAATCGGATTTCGGTTTTCTTAAACGGGATTTCATGTACCCATTCTATCATCCAGCGAAGAAAAGATACCGGACATAATGCAAGATGTAACCCGAGGAGTAAACTCGGATAATTGAAAGGAAAGGTTGTTGGAGAAAGCAGGGAGCAGAGTCATTGGACCTTGGCTATTGGCTATCTTACCCTTGATAAATCTGTTAAATCTTTGAGCCTCCGTGAACTTCATCTAAACCAACTACCCTTTGTTGGTGACCACCGTTTTATCTGCTTCGGCACATTAAATCTATTCATCGCGCCAGTTGTGGTTTGATACCAGACTGCTGGACTTTGCGACCGCTCACATCGTGATAGGATCATAACCTATAGATTTTAGGGAATCGGTATGTCATTTGACTGAGCTATTTCCAGCTTTATCAATTGCATCAACAATTATATTGACTTGATAATCCCAGATATCGTCACAATGTCTTTCCTATTCCCTAACCAACATGTCCTCCATCAGTCCTTCAGCTCGCCCTTAAATCAGAAGGCCCGGACCGTCCCGTCTCCCAAAGCCACGCCGTACCAAGCGCGCCCGGAGCTCTTCGCGGCATACTCCGTCGTCGACGATGCCAAGAACAAAGCCCAGCAGCTGAGCGCCGAAGCCCAGAAAGAGTTTGATAAAGCCTCTGGCGCGGGCGGCAAGAAGCAATTGGAGCTGTACACACCCACGTTCTACGCGGCCGCCACCTTTGGCGGTCTGCTCGCATGCGTAAGTTAAAAAAAAAAGCGCCGCCCCCCTTCCCCCGGCCTTAACACCCCCTTAAGTCCGCGCCCCCATCTAACGCTGCATATTCGTCTCGTTCTAGGGCCTGACCCACACGGCCGTGACGCCGCTCGACCTCGTCAAGTGCCGGCGCCAAGTCGACGCGAAGCTGTACAAGGGCAACTTCCAAGCCTGGGGCCTGATCTTCCGGTCGGAAGGCGTGCGCGGGATCTTCACGGGGTGGAGCCCGACGCTGTTCGGGTACTCGGCGCAGGGCGCCTTCAAGTACGGCTGGTACGAGTACTTCAAGAAGAAGTACTCCGACCTCGCCGGCCCCGAGAACGCGTACAAGTACAAGACCGTGCTGTACCTGACCGCCTCCGCATCCGCCGAGTTCCTCGCCGATCTGGCGCTGTGTCCGTTCGAGGCTGTGAAGGTCCGCATGCAGACTACGATTCCGCCCCCGTATAAGGGGACCTTGGATGGTATTAGCAAGATCACGGCCGCGGAGGGTGTTGGTGGCTTGTACAAGGGCTTGTACCCGCTCTGGGGCCGCCAGATCCCGTACACGATGATGAAGTTCGCGTCTTTCGAGACCATCGTCGAGAAGATCTACGAGAGCCTGCCCGGCCAGAAGAGCGACTATGGAAAGGGCGCGCAGACGGCCGTTTCCTTCTCCGGCGGTTACCTTGCCGGTATCCTGTGCGCTATCGTCTCCCACCCGGCCGACGTGCTGGTCAGTAAGTTGAACGCTAACCGAGGCGCCGGCGAGGCCTTCGGAGCTGCCGTCGCGAGGAATTACAGGGACATTGGGTTTATGGGATTGTGGAACGGTCTGCCGGTGAGAATTGTCATGATCGGTACCTTGACTGGTCTGCAGTGGATGATTTACGTGAGTTACCCTTTCCCCCCTTTTTTTTCTGTTAATCAACGCATGCCTTTATGAAGAACATGCTAGGCCCTGTTATCGATCTCACCAAAAGGGTAAATTGGATAATGCTAACGGTGCAACAGGACTACTTCAAGATGTTCATGGGTTTCCCGACAACCGGTGGAGCTGCGCCTCCGGAGAAGAAATAAGTGAAACAAGACGTGATAGAACATTTGGATTCTAGGGTGGCTGATCTGATCGACTGTTAAGTTTACGTAGGGTCGACTTTGGCTTTGGGGAGTTTGTAATGACTACCTTGCCGTGTTACGTAGGTACATAGCCATCTTCTGTCTCAGTAACTTTCCTATTGTCCGGAACTGTAAAACTGTAAAAGCATGGATACCTATGTACTATGACTTGAAGGTCGCTGTGTGTTGTAATCTATTTACCTAGGTAAATCTATAAACATCTCAACTCGCTCTTATCTCATGCCTGATTCCGAAGTCACGACAGTTACTGTGGATATCAATCCTTCACCGGTTATACCGGATGTTAGCTTGATTGCAATGCTAGGTAAAGATGTATGTGAGTACCCGAGGAAGGTTTTTGACGTCATAAATTTGAAGGTGTCACAAGTCTTTCAAGATAGAATATCATATATACCTATTCGACATACCTAGATCTATCAGAACGAAAACGAAAACGAAAACGAAGAGGAAATATGTCAACCAGTTTATTTCAGGTGTAGTCGAGTTTCTTACCCGACCTCTTGCAACTTTTCATGTACCTATTATCTACAACTTAAGCATTCGAGGACTTTTCATTGGGCTCAATACCTGTTTGCTCTCAATGTTGTTAGCAAGGGACATTTAATGAGTCTCGGGTACTGTAAATTCATACAGCTGCTAGGGAGCAAATAGAATGCGACTTTTCTATTCCTTGGAGAAGTCATCTTTACCGAAATGTGAGATATTTTCCAACGCAATGCGGGTATGCCGGTATATATAGTACCTAAGTATCTACCCGATTTCTTGGAAGTTGGATTGAGGCTATTGGTTGTTTTACTGATGGGTAGCGAGACATCCGAAGCAGAACGGTCTGGCATCGATAATATAAAGTAGGCTATAATGACAGCTACTATTGGTCGAAGTGGGGGTTTCAGCCACTATTAAATGGGCTGCTTCGAACCTCGTCCTTGAAAAAAGCCCTCAAGCGCATCAGCTTGGGGTTGCACGCGCGCGGTGTTGTAACCCACGAGGTATCGCCGCCTTCTAGAAGACGCCTTATGAGGGTGATCGAAGCATGTCAGCCCTTGCAGGCATGCCACATGGATTTAAACATAGCTATGGTTCGGTTTCCGTCATTGCGCAGTTCCGCGCAGTGCGCAACCACACTGCTGCGACTTGCTCGTGACGGGTTTGCTCGTTGGTTGCTCCAAATGCAAGGCGGCGCTTCCTCGGTTCTGTCTCTGTGCAGATCGTCTGGGAACCAAGCCAAGAGTGCATTAAAGTGACAAGAAAACCCAAGCGGCATTAGCCAACGGCAGCCATGTCTTAATCAGTGTGTAACTTCAGGTCACTCCCGTTACTAGCCTCTGGGCAGACCTTCATATAAGTATAAGAATCCTTCCAATATGAAGATGGAGGTGGGAAGGGATGCAAAAGTCTGGGCGTTTTGCCAGTGACAAATCGGCGTCTCGCAGTTTTCGTCCGTAATCGAGAGCCAATCTCGGCCGAGTGCGTCCGTCAGGTTATCTAAGGGGGCCAGAAGGGGGCCAGACTGCCTTTCGAGAGCACTTGCAGGACTGAATCTAGTTGATCAGGGTGATCAAGCGAGGGTTGTTGGTAAGGTTCGGGTCCCAGCTTGCGAACAATCCCCGTTCTTATGCGTATGACCATCCATACTTATATGGGTTTTCCTCCATACCTGTCCGTCACCACCGTTGTTGGCGGGTATAACCCCACAAGATTCGACAATCAGATTGTCCTAGACTAGTTAGTAGGCACACTACTATGCCAAGCTAGCAGGGAAGCGATGCCTTGCGGAGAAGTAGCCCGATATGATCTGCGGCAGCGAGACGTGTGTTACCGTCTTACAACTTGCTGCGATGACGATTATGGTAGCGCAGCAGTACAGCGTTGGATACATAGAGAGTGGTGAGTTGTGACACCTCTTTGCCAAAGTCTGAAGCCACGCTACTCCTTTTTATATCGATACCATCCCATCATTTTATTCATCTCATGGCTTGGAGACCGAGAAATGATGGGGTTCTTGGCCCGTATCCGTAGCATTGGGACCAGCAGTCCCTAGTTGGTTTGTGGTGATCACCTTCCATTTCCAGTCTAGGTCTTGTTGAACTGTCGAACCACAAAGCGTTGATGACGCCTTGGCTTGCCTGGGAGCGTGGCAAGTGGAGCTGGTGAGACATCAAGTGAGAATTCCCAGAAATGATCCCCCGGTTCCCCCCACTTAGCGATCTCGCCGCTTGCCAATTGTAACATTAGACCTGATAGATGATAATATTTCAAGGTTGTAGCACTGTATGAAGTAGAAAGCTCCGATTGCTACGGAAGATAGATAGGAATTTCTGAGTAGGAAATCTCCGAGTTAAAAACGAGCAAACAATACCTAATTGTTGGATTGATAGAGTCGATAGATAGGATCAGTGAGGAAAGGAGACGAGACGAGACGATCAAGACTAGAAGACGAAGCTAACGCTAGAATATCAGTCTTTAGTGTAGCGCTCTAGGTCTCTAGAAGTACCTAGGCACTAAGTAGTTCGTGACGAATCCCCTTAATCGAAATGGAAAAACTGCCGTTTTTGGAATCGGATCGGAAGCCCGACTGGTTGTCACGTCGGAAAACTAGGAGACTTAGTAACCTTCGGTTCAAGATTCAGCACAACTAAGCACGATTAAGTAGTGAGAGTAGTAAGAGATGAGATTTGGCCAGTTGTCTAGTAAGTATTTGGCAAATGTGGTTGGATTATTTTCAAACTGTTTTTTTAGTATGACAGTGAAGCAAAGTTAATAAATTTAAAGTTTGTTCCTACATATAGTTTGGCCAATCTTCACATCCGACGAACTTAACCTATGGCCTAAAGTAATGGAAGAAACCGCAACTCAATTGGAATATTGCAGATTGATGACTTATAAGTTACGACAATATTGACATTATATAATATCCATAGATGTAGATGCCATGTACTGTATATACTTGCCTAGATAGTGGTATATCTAGGACAACCTGTAGGACCCGAGTTGCCGAGCTGCACACGACGAGATTAATAAAACTTGAATGAAGAACCGCTGTCCGCTTTGTTCACTGCCCACTGCCCCCTCGGTCAGTGGAGATACAAAAGGGTGTTAGTCCGAGAAGACACTAGGGCTAAGCACTATTACCCCATCTTTTCGAAATCTCCAGGCTTTTAAAGTGCTAAAATGGAGGTGTTTGGTTAGCAGCAGGGTCAGCGAGGGTCAGCGGATGTACTTACAAGTCTTACTGGCAGGCGCAGGTTGATTCATAGGTTACCTAGTGGCACGGCCAGCGGCAATAGCCACCCGGTCAGTACATTCACTTTCCCCGGTTCCTTCCAATATGTACATTTGTAGGTACATTCGTACAATACAATCCATTCGTACTTCAACTAACGTCGTCCACTGGCCAGGTACCTCCAAATACATCCAATCCCCGACCCGATCGAATAATTGATCCAAATCCTCCTCCCTCTCGAAATCCAGCACCCGTCACTCGCTTCTTCTTTCGATTCTTCGCTGGCGATTCTTTTACAAATTTACAACTCTCGCACGAGCCTTACTCACTTGACACATCATTTGTCATCTTATTACTTTACGCTTTACGCTGTTTAAAAAGTCGGCCCTATACCTGCACCGAATACAAAGAAAGTTGCCGACCCTTAGACGAACACCACACTATTCGTTACCGAAGCTACCTATCTGATTGACGATCCGGTGGATATTGAAAGCCGAAGCGACGAATAGATACAACGAATTACCCACCTCGAGAATACGCTTTCTAGAGCGCCGAATCACTTCTTTTATGTAGCGAATTAACTATTCACCCTTGATAATCGTGAAAAAGGATCCCTTCGAATGACTGTCGCTGTCGATTTTATCACACCCTGCTGACCTTCCGCCGCGCTCCGACGCTGGCTCGTCCCGACCGAACTTGCGCTACTCCTTTATTTCGGTCGCTTGTGTATTTACAATGGCGAGTTTCCTAAACATATGGAAATCTGGCACCGCCGTAAGTTGCCAAAAACCATGGGCTTGATACTGGATTGGCGCTCCTTCACAACGAAGAGTGTCCGAATCCTCAAGTTACCAGTACAATATTAGATATGCTGACGCGACACTAGGCGGCGTCTGGTTCGGCAGGTAAAGATGCGCAAAAGAAGAAAGAAGAACCTACCCCGGAGTTAACTCCCTTGGAAAAGATGCTCCAGAATACCAGCGCACTTCGGCAAGATGGAAGCGACAAGTTCTTTGGAATGGAAAACGTAAGTCTTGCTCATAAATAAACCATCCCACTTCACTAGCTATATCATGATACTGACCTAGATTGCACAGTTTGGTAACACTTGGTGAGACTACATACTTCATAATTTACGAAAAACCTACTCTGACCAAAACGTAGCTATTGCAATTCGATCGTACAAGCTTTGTATTATACCGTCCCCTTCCGAGAACAGGTCTTGAAATTTCCACCTTTGTCGCCGTCGAGTACTCCGAATGGCAACCGTCCTAGAGTCAATGTTCAAATAAGAGCGCCGGTGGTGAACGGAAGCGCCCATGGAGGCGCAAATGGGCATAAGAAAGGCCTTACCGCGGCGGAGGCTATGGAGAGAAGGAAACAGATTAATTCTGGCCAGCCTCAGCCAATTCGACCCGAGGATAAGCCAGACACCCCAGAATACAAGAAGAAGCAAGCTATGCTCAAGGGTCCTATATTAGAGCTGGCACAAGAAAGCAACGAAACTTTCGGCATGGATGAATGCACGTTCACAGGTCTAAGGGATATCTTTATGACACTGGTCGATAGTACAGTTCGCACGGGGGTTCTTAGTCCGCAGCGATTTCTCGAGATTTTCAAGCGTGACAACGAAATGTTCCGGAATTCGATGCACCAAGACGCCCATGAATTCTACGGACTTGTATTGAACGACATCATATCCAATGTTGAGAATACAGCTAAGCGCCTCTTGAACGAACAAGCGCTCCTGGGCAAGGACGGTGTTGAAGAATCTCTGAAGGCTGCCTTAGGGGCAGTCGCCAAGACCACTTCAAATGGTATAAATTCCCCAGGAACGGGATGGGTGCACGATATTTTTGAAGGAGTGTTGACATCAGAAACGAAATGCCTCACTTGCGAGACCGCTTCGCAGCGCGACGAGACGTTCCTTGATTTATCGATTGATTTGGAGGAGCACACTTCGGTGACTTCCTGCTTGCAGAAATTCTCGGCCGAAGAGATGCTCTGTGAGAGAAATAAGTTCCACTGCGATCATTGTGGAGGCTTGCAAGAAGCTGAGAAGCGTATGAAGATTAAACGATTACCCAAGGTATTGGCATTACATCTGAAAAGGTTCAAGTATACCGAAGACTATAGCCGATTACAAAAACTGTTCCACCGCGTGGTTTACCCATATCAACTACGAATGTTTAATACGACCGAGGATGCCGAGGATCCAGATCGGCTATATGAACTATACGCTGTCGTTATTCACATTGGCGGTAACGCGTATCATGGACATTATGTTTCGGTTATCAAAACGGAAGACCGAGGTTGGCTCCTATTCGACGACGAGATGGTCGAACCGGTTGATAAGCATTATGTTAGGAACTTTTTTGGCGACAAACCGGGTATGGCCTGTGCATACGTGCTTTTCTATCAAGAAACAACTTTTGAAAAGGTGCGCGCCGAACAGGAAGCCGAAGGTCTTGAGGAAGTTAGGATAGCTAGCGAGAAAGCTGGGGTTGCACAGGAGGATGGACCTAACGGGCATGTCCCCGGATTATCGAGGCAATTAACACAACCGAACCGACCACATGAGGAACCTGAAGGATTGATCCTAGACCATGCCGCCACTGCACCTAACATGATCATTGACTCAAGAATTCCTTCGCCGGCACTACCGCCTCAGGTTGATGGCGCAGCACCCCCCGTTCCACCGCTTCCGGCACGAATGAATACAGTCAAGAAAGAATCAAAGTCAAAAGAGGAGAAAAGCCGAGAAAAGAAGGAAGCCAAGGCGCAAGAAAAAGCAAGGAAAGTGGCGGAGAAGGAAGAGCTTAAAGCTAAAGAGAAGCAGCGCAAAGAGTCATCTCTACGCTTGCGTGAAGCTCGTAAGACCGAAGACGAGGACTTAAGGAAAGCTCTCGAAGAAAGTAAGAAGATAGCCGAGGAAGAAGAAGCTAAACGTAATGAGCAAGACGACAGCGTCCCGTCCCTACCTAAGCCGAATAGGGGTAGCAAATCCATGTCTAGAAAAAGCTTTGGCTTCCTCAGCAAAGACAGGACGAAACGGGACAGCTTAGACGTTTCCGAAAATGGGCATAGCGCAGAAGGTGCGGTACACGCCCACGACAAGCCGGAGCCACATATCAGGCTCAAGAAGAGCTTCAGTTTTAGCCTTGGTCGGAAGAAGAGCCATAGCAACCTCTCATGAGGTCACCCATTATCTGGAGTTGCGGGATTCACAATTCAACGGTATATTTGCCCACGTGTCTAAGTAAACCGGCACGGGAGGGTACGGCATATATGGAGTTCTGGGAGTATCAAAAAAAGAAATTCACCAATTCTTGAGCATTTACGGAGGACAAGCGCCAAAGCTGATGTTCATTCTGAATACTCTGGAGCAAGGCTGCTTTTACGACAGCCGTACGCAGCTCTTTCTACCGCAAGAGTTGGGTGTGCTCATAGCACTATGGATATTGTATAATAGGGCCAAGCATAGAAGCCGAGGCTCCGGTCTGATAGCAGAGGCATCAGAGAAAAGACTCGATAGCCATCAAAACCACCATTTTGGCCTCATCTAATACGATATCAATGATACCGTGTTTGATGTCATTTTGATTTGACCCCTATGCGTAACAGGACTTCTCGTCTTCCTGATCTTTTATTGACCACGCCCTGCCAAACCGAAATGTACATGTACCTAAACGCCTATGTCAAATCGAACGTGCTCGTGTGTGGATATTCTCGTAGTTTTTCGTCATATTTGTTCCCTCCTCCTTAGCCTTAGCCTAAGACCAGCTCGTAGATTATTATTAACGTATTAATCGCTATTAGCGGGACTAGGTTTTCGATTAGTCTTGTGTATTTTTGGCCTATGTGGTAAGACTCCACATGTAAAGGGATTTGGCACATACTCCTCATTAGTGTTCGTACGCTGGCAATCAAATTGATGACTTTCGCCTTTGCGCTTTGGGAATCTGGACCGGCGCCAAATGCAGGATCATAGGAGGCAGATGAGAGATTTACTATTAGATAAGGTTAGTACAGGCCTATGTATCGAGCGTGGCATAAAAGGCGATCTGGCGCATACTTCGTGCTAGGAAGCGGTCTTCGGATAAGATCGCGATTGCGTTGACGAGAAGAATCGAGACTGTGCTGTCGCGTTAGCTGTTAAGCTCTAGTTAAGTGCCAAATAAACGGTCTCTTACCATAAAGGAGGTTCCCTAGGAGCAGCATTTTGGCAGTGTTTGGTCGGGAAAGGTGCAGGAATTCAGGTTGTGAGGTAAGGAGGCGTGCGACTTGCTAGTTGAACAATGACCTTGGAAATGTTGTCCTAAAGAGGTACGTAACTGGGACAGGTGTCAACGGCGCGGTGACGGGTTGCACAAACTGACCACCAAATGGGATTCAAGTTTACCTGACCTTGTTGGACCCACCCAGCCACATGCTCATGTACCTATGTATCTACATATCTGCGCCAGCCACAGAGTTCGCATTTATGCAGGTACAATGGTACATAGGTAATCTGTACTCATCAGCTCGGATACACGAAGATCAATATCTTGAAATAAAAGACAATTGAAATCGTATTGCGGCAGGTCTGTCAATAATAAAACTCTGACGATATGTTTTCAAGAGTCACCACTCATTTATGAATTCATTTCAACGATATTCGAATTAAATGCGCCTGTTCTCAAGATGGCAGCCTTCGGTACGCAACTAGTCTATGAGAATGAGCTGGAACAGGCACCCTGACGATGATTACAGATATACTATTATCATTGGCAATACCAGCTTTGATTCTTCTACACCTCTTGATTGCGCCTTACACCAAGGTCGAAGAATCTTTCAATATCCAAGCAACACATGATATCCTTGTATATGGGACACCTACTACAAATGTTTACCAGCGACTCTCATCTTCATATGATCACTTCGATTTCCCAGGCGCCGTTCCTCGGACATTCATTGGTCCAGTTCTACTAACAGGAATCGGCCAGCCAATTATTGCGCTAGTCGGATTCCAGTATGCGCAACTCATCGTGAGAGGTCTCCTAGGCCTTTTCAATGCCGGCGCATTGTTTATATTCAAGGCGAATGTAGAACGGGCCTTCGGCAAGCCTACTGCGAGATGGTATGCGCTGTTGCAACTGAGCCAGTTCCATGTTATATTCTACGCTTCCAGAACACTGCCCAATATGTTTGCCTTTGGCTTGAGTGAGTACCTCCTTTTCATACCATAATACACTCCACTTCGTTTGAGAGACACCGCATATTAATTACTAGCAGCAACCTTGGCATTCTCGCAACTAATGGGAGAACCCGACGAAAAGACGAGAACTTGGCGCTATAGGCTTGCAATCGGGAACCTTACCATGGCTACCGCCGTGTTTCGATCGGAGTTAGCTATTCTCCTCGTAACTGTTACGCTCTATGGTTTAGTCCGTTCTCATATATCCTTGAGAACAATCATCCCTACCTTCATTGTCTTCTTCGCCATGTCACTCCTTTTGTCAATACCGGTTGACTCTTATTTTTGGCAGAAGCCGCTGTGGCCAGAACTATGGGGATTCTATTATAATGCTATTTTGGGCTCTTCATCCGAATGGGGAGTATCTCCTTGGCACTACTACTTCACATCTGCCATACCTAAGATACTTACGAACCCGTTAAGTACGATTGTTCTCATACCATACGCGCTCTGGAACACTGGAACACGAGATAAGGCCCTGCCATTAACAATTCCTAGTCTCCTTTTTGTGGCTATATACTCCCTGCAACCGCACAAGGAAGCCCGGTTCATCTTCTATATTGCGCCACCTTTGACGGCAACGGCGGCCCTAGCCGCGAACTACATATTCGCAAGGCGCAGCAAATCCACTATTTTCTTACTTGCTTCCGTTGCGATCGTCGGCTCGGTACTTGCTTCGTTTAGCATCAGTGCCGCGATGCTTGTCATATCATCTCTCAATTACCCGGGTGGCGAGGCGCTCTCGGAGCTCCGGAAGCTCGTCAATTCATCTTCCTCCTCGGACCTCCAGACAATCACAATTCATACGGACGTATTGTCGTGTATGACCGGAGTAACGTTATTTGGACAACACCCTTACTATCCCGATGAAGTCCGTTCCGCTAACGAGATCACATTCAATTATGACAAGACTGAAGATGAGATCTCGCTACGAAGCCCGGCATTCTGGGAAAAATTCGACTACGTGCTCGCTGAAGACCCGAGCAAAGTTCTCGGCTCTTGGGAGACGGTAGGAGTAGTGGAAGGGTTTGCTGGGGTTGAGTTAATAAGGCCAAATAGACCGTCAGGAGGCGACGTTGGAAGTAGCCAAGACGAAGTATTCGGCAGAGGTGCTTTGGTAAGGAGGGTCAAGGACACTTTAACAACGCTGACTGGTGGTTGGTGGATTGGCCCGAGGATGGAGCCGAAGATATACATGCTGAAGAAAATGCGGGAGGGTAAGGTTAGACGAGCTGTAACGGAATGAATGATGGCATTCTTCTAGAAACACTAGATAGGCTGAAAGACTTTGTCGATTGCCGATGATGGGAATTCAAAATCCGATATGGCTTCGCGGCCCGCAGACCTTGTCGGATGTGAACAGAGGTGTGAAATGACACCGGTGAGACCGAGAACGGCACCGCTGGTGTGATAATAGACGGGGCTTACGGATCGCTACGATAATATGTATGGTATCTGAATCGGACTACCTAGATTGGTCATATCATTTACAGCACTAAGCTGTACGTCTCTCGCGTCCAATCTGACCGGTCAGCCCAACACCATCAGATCTGCCATCTTGCAGCCCCCAATCTACGATGTCACCCAACGTCGCCTTTCTGCATGTCTAATTTGAGGCGTTTGACCAGCCTTACCAACTCGCTCGCTAAACATGTCCCGTCGGAGAGTTTGGCAAGGTTTGACAAGCTGGAGTTCCATCGCCGCCGTAAGTTTTCGGCTAGAACTGCACAAACCCATATCGGTATATGGGTAAGTGGTCGAGTCCTATATTCCGCATAGCCTTGTTTTTAGTAAACCGTTACGAAGCAAACACGAGATTGCGCCCTGTTGACACCCAAGCAAGCGGTGAATATAGCATCGATATTGCGAGCAAGTTATAGACGGAGGAAGACCGAATAGAAAGCTGAACAATTAGCTGGCTGGGTAGAGTGCAGTGGACAAATTTATGTATATAAATGGATCTCGGGCGAAGCAATAGGCTATCAGATTGCCCAATACCTACCGATACCCGGGGTATCCAGGGATATGATGTGTAGCATGCGCCGTTGCATTGATACTATGTAATATAGATGTCAAAAGGGGCCGAGAAAACAGATCAATCGAGACCTGCGGCTATGCGTTTGTACATCAGATATCTGCTGATCACCCTATCGCCTTACTCGCCTTAGTTCAGGGCGGGAATCTGGTTTGGGAATCAAGGTGTGAGATTATTTTTGGTTGGTGTATGTAATGTTAGCTATCACGTCGCCTGTTCGTTTTAAGAAGGACGGTAAATTTTTACCTGGGTACAGCTTCGATGTTAGGTCAGCACAAGAACATCAGCTCCGATAAGGCTCTACCCCTGTCTTGTTAGTACGATTAGTATAGTTGCTTTTAGTGCTTCGTAAAGGTACCGCGCCAAGAATAGAGTGGTCCCTGTACCTTGACGATACCCTGATTGGTGGAAGCCACGAAACGGGGACCGAGGGGTCCAATGCCAGGGCTTAATTCAATTCGTCCTTACACAAGACATGGGTGCAGGGGAGTCCAGGTACAAGGAACTTACGTACCTTCAAATTGATCTAAGACTTACACGTAAGAAATCGATTGATACTGTATCTCAAAGGAACTTAGTACTAAGCGATTGGGTTCGCAGGGAGATCCCCATTAAAACCAACGTTTATTATACACATGCGCATTGTACATATGATGCACATAGTCGGACATAGCATACTAGGTACTTTTAGTTACATAATAGGTAGGCAGTGGTAGCTAAATTGATATTTACAATTCTCGTGATATTGAGGCTTCGACTCTCAACTCTCGTGAAAGGACGTTATAGTGCATTAGCATTTGATGTGTCGAACGAAACTGGGAATCTCGGGACGGGACTGGACTTCGATTAAAAAGTGCGGGCTCCGCCTGGGTAAGGTTCCAGTCTCTGTACCTGAAACTGGCCGATCTGCACCTGCTGCACGACCAATTCATAGCAAAATCATTTGCTAGTCGACTCGCACCTGCCCGCACCCTTGAACCTCCCAAGGCCAGAAATAAAACAAGAAAGTTAAACCAGCAGGTCTGACGTGACACACGACACACCTTCAATTCCAATTCCTAACAAAGCACACGTGCGACGTGCGACAGGGTCGATATTGCCATACTTTCAAACTTTCAACACATTCTAGGGTTTCTAGGTTCTAGGTTTCTTTCCGGCTCTTTTTTTAACCATTACCGTCTTCATTCAACTTCCTTGCTTCCACATCGACAAATTGTGGGATAATCTTTAAACATCCATGATTTATGGATAGATTGTAGATGGTTTATCACATTCCACCGCCACCTAATACTGTACGAGCCGTACAAATTGACCACGCCTATTAACTTCGTCCAATTCATTGTGTCGGTAGTTTATAGTGGGTAACACAGCAAAAATTAACAACTTTGTCTGGTTGCTTTCCCTTACCAGCAGCCAGCCAGCCAGCCTATGCCCGTGGTGGTGTATCGTTATTTCGCTTTTCAACGACCCCCCTTGATGAACGACGATCCCAGCCGAACTAATTAACATTATCAAATCTCGCTATCTCGAATCGAATGGTGGATCTGGGGACACTTGGGCACACAGGAGTAAACAACACACACACACACTCACACGGATCATACTACTTTCGTCGCAACTATTTTCGACAACCTCCTGTCCAAACTTTTGGTGCTTCTTTCCGATTAACACGCGGCACTAGCAGAAACGTTGTCTTTTAACATCCGACATTAGTCCTACTAATCAACCTTTACTCTCCCGTTGAAACCTAATCTAATTCTTTGAACCATTGATAGCTGCCAGCCTAGCTCTATCTAGACGCAAACGCTGGAAGCATTGCAGATTGATGGTTCCCCAGACGCATGCTATCGTACCCCGCCAAATCATAGACGACAATGGAGAACGATGCACCCACAGAAGGCGCCCGACGGAGGGATCGTTTCATGGGGAAGCTATTTGGTGGTAGCGGAACTAGAGACAGAAAAATGACTAACGAAGAGAGTGCAAACGAAATCTCTGACTTTCTTGGTCACTCGGACCGTCTGATGGTTAATCATCCTCTCCCTCCACCCCCAGCTACCGCCCCGAGGGGTCCACCAGCTCTCGCACTCGATACGTCTAAGGCTAGCCGATTTCCCCAGACTCTCGAAGTAGAAAGCAAATCCCAGAGCCTCGCCCAACGAGCACGATCACATAGCCCACGACCAAAAAAGAAGAAAAACCTCTTCGTTCGCTTCGCCGATACATATCCTGAGATCATTGGAGAAGGTGGTGATGAGTGCGAGACACTGGTAGCGGAGATTGGCAGGAAAAAGAGATCCAAATCTATACCATATTCGGCGCCCATTCCCCCTACCAGAGAAGGTCACCAGTATGCTAGAGACGTAGGGGCATTTCAAGAAGTACAAAAGAAAGATGATGGAGGATTCGTGCCCGGTCCAATACGCAGGACGCAGACAGGCTTCAGCACAATCTCAGATTCTCGAACAGACGAGCCTCCTCCTTATTCGTCTCCCGAACCTCCAAAGCCTCGTGCTATTCCCACGGGCGATTCCCCTCGGCCCTCCAACTTTCTGGATACGCCTACTAGCCGAAAAGATGAGAACCGTCGTTCTTTCATCGAGATTCATCAGCAGGAGCAGCGGCAGGCCGAGGGAATGGCTATGAGAAGTGCTAGCGCTAACTCTCACCACGATTGGGACGACCCAGGGTCATCTCCCGAACCAATCCGAGAGAAAAGCATACGCCACAAACAGCCGACGGTACCAACTATGCAAGAGCCGACGCCCCCTCCGGAAAGATCCATGTCTACCAGGTCGGCGGCGCCGTCGTTGCAGGAATCCGTCTCCTCGGTATTGCGAACTCAGTCGACTAGAGCTCCACTGAAGCCTTCGCCAATGCAGCAAGGGCCGACGAAAAGTCCTTCTCTTAGATCACCAAACCCTCCCTCTTATCAAGATGCACAGCTGAACCAATCATATGGATCTTCTAGTAGATCGTCTTTACCACCTATATCATCGCAGGATGCATTACCAGATTTTGATATGGTACCTGTCATGCCACAGCGACCTGTATCACCTGATGAGACACCTATTAGTTCATATAATACCGGCGAGAGTCCTTCGTCTCAATATTCGGCTTCTATTCATTCGGGCTCTCCTGTCTCTCATAAGGCTACGCCAGTTACACAAACTCCCAATTCACAAAGATTCCCGCCTTCGCCTGAGAAGGCTAACCGGAGTCTCCACGATACTGTAGTATCAGCTTCGACTGGTGATGAGGCACTAGAGCTTTTTGTCGCCCGTACGAAGCACCTGTATGAACTATTTCGTCTTCATGCGGAGCAATTCAGACCTTTAGGAACTGCTCGGCCTGAAGATATGTGCCGAGCTGCGCTATGGTGGTTTTTGAAAGGGAGAACATCACTGGAGACAATTATTAGAAGTCGTCCACAGAACCCAGATGAGACTCGACTACTTATAGCTCGATACCAAGCCTATACTGACTTAGCTAAGGGGTACTGGCTAATGGAGCATGCACTTCCCGAGATAGCGGAAGGCAAATACAGTCCCGTAGATGGCGAGATGGGTGACGTTAGGCAAGCACTGATAAATAACTTGAGAAAATTATCTGGGTCTATGAAGCGTAACGGTTTCCTACCACCCGAAGAGCCCTTCCTTCCTCAGACGATGGACAAGTTCATATTCTTAGAGTATCCCTCAGTCAGCCAAGATATCATCGCCCTTCTAAATGGAATATGGGGTTCTGCTATGGTTGCTGCCAAGCAGCCCACCCGATCTATGGATGCACTAGAGGCTTTGCCTCTTGGCGATACAACCAAGCATTTTAACTACGGCCGAGTCATAGCCGATGTATTCTTCATGGAGCAGGGCGTGGAATCGAGACAAACTCGTTTCCCCTGTATGCTTTCTATTGTTCGAGCACAAAATGATTCGAACTTAAATTTTATTATCGCAAGTCAAAACGGCTCGGTCTCGTTGCGAATACAAGCAGACAAGAATGCAGGTCCTACGTGGCAAGATGTCAGATGGAGATCAGAAGCTTGTCGACTCGAACTCAAGCTACCCAGAGGATTCATGCTTGCTATCGAATGCTCGCAACAAGACTTTAAGATGCTATGGAGTATGTATGATTTTAGCTCCAAGATGCAATCCTACCTATATCCACGCAGAGATGAAACCGTCAAGCATACGACGTCGCTTCGTGCGTTCCATTACTTCGATTCGAACCCACAAGGAAGAACATTCCCCAAGGAGCCAGTAGGGCAATGCGAGATAGCATTGTTCGAAAAGTTACTCAAGGAGAGTAGCCCGACAGGACCGAGGACATTCCACCGAGGGTTCCGTGTTGCTATCGTTACTGGCCCGAGGACACGGACACTCAGCGGAGTGACTCACTCCTTCTTGCCACAGCTTCCCGTCCAATTCGCTCTGCTCCGTGGTGACCAGCGCGTTCCTGTTCTCCAATTGGATTTCCATGACGGGAATTACAAGGGTAGAATGGTGATGACATTTAACGACGACAAGGAGCGTGAGATGTTACTAAAGATGATTACTGGAACGTATATTCATAAAGACGAAGAAATTGTCGCTGAGGTTCCGTTAGAAGGCATGAATATGTCAGAAGCAACCGGCGATACGAAAGGAGGCATTTCAGCTATTCAACGACTTCCATGGCAGCGTGCGCGTGTCATCAACGACAGATATGCGGAGGTCCCCAATACAGTATTGGCAGAGAAGCTCAGAGTTGAGATTGAGTCTCTGGATAAGGGCGGAGTTGGCGTGGTTAGTACAATTACGGACCGAGTCAATGTCGGACCTGGCGAATTGAAATTCAGGCTTGGCACGAAGGATATCTTGACCTTGCACGTCCTAAGACATCCGCAGGTCGACATGACAGTCTCCATACTAGAAACACACGTGCCTCGAGAATCGCATCGCGAGTTTGCAAGTTTGCAGAGCACCGTCCAACGCGGCCAGACAATCCGAACCTACAGATTCCCAAGCTTCAGGGACCTTCATTCGTTCCAAGCTGGGCTTACCGGATATACCGTACTATTTGATGGCATCGCTATTAACCTGAACATCTCGAGACGAATGATGGTAGTGCCCATCCACAAGAAGTGGGAGGCTGGTACGACCCGTGTACAGGTGGTGCAGCAAGACAAGACAGTCCAATTATTAGCATTCTTCGAGGACTGGCATCACGGACAGTGCATGGGTTTTGTACTCAAGGGCACCGACTCATTCGAATCATTCAGCCGAAACGGGAAAGCGGGCTTGAAGCTGGCTGACGCCAAGTTTCCACTACCCAAGGTGCCCCGCGAAGGCGGTGCGGAAACGGATGACACGGCATTCCTCTGTCTGGACATGCCAGACTTTGCCGGCGAACATGACGATATAACAATCTTGTTCGATGATAATCTCGGTAAGTTTAGCACCCAATTTTTAAGTTACTTATGTTACTGAATTTAGAACTAATGATCTTGCAGAGAGAGACAGGCTCTGTTCGGTTCTTCCCGCGCCAGTCAAAGGGTCGCGATTAAGTAAGGGGAAATGAGCAGGGGGCCACGACGAAATGAGGACATGATTCGTGCAGACGGACTGCATATTGTTTTTCAACCTGACAGGCATTGCGACGCATAGTAATGCTACATGTATGACACGATACCCCAAGTGGTTATTAAAGTAAAGCAAGAGAAGGGGGTGACGAGTCAAAGTTCGAATATGTCACAGCTAGGAGCTTTTCAGGAAGCGCAAGCCAAACCAGCCGACAGACAATTTTGTACCAGAACTTTTGTTCCGTTGTTGTTTCAGCAATTGGAACTACGGGCCCGGCTTATTGAAGCTAGGTTTAATGTTGGAAGCTCGATACAGATGTGGTGTAGTGTAGTAGCTGAAATTTAAAGACGGAGTCAACCAATCAATTTTTCGAGTCTTGACCAAAAGGAGACTAAGGAGAGTATGCGGGCATCCACTCTCATCCACATTTACTCATGTATCTTGACGTACGTCATCGGACCCGACACCCTTGGCCCTCGTGGTCTCAATCTGTGCCGCCCCCCCTTTTTTCAGTGATTTGTTTTACGGCGCCCACTACATAACTCCACTGGTCATTCGGGTACGGGATTCTGAGATGTACATGGTACAACTATAATGCACATAACTCGGAAGTTGGTTTTTATCCCTTACTCCCTTACTCAGATGAAGGTTGCTTAGGGTCTAGGCATCAATGACTGTGTGCATTTTAATCAGGCTGCTAGGTTGTTCACTTACTCATACTACTTGAAGGTATACATATGTGTAGTCGCTTCAGAAAGAAGTGAATTGTCTAATGGCATCCATTGTATACTTGTGTACTACTACTATATTTCAATTATCTTGTTCGAGATTGGGTTAGAGTTATCGCGTCGCATATTTTATACACTTTTCTATTCAGCTCTGCGGAATACCACATAAAGTAAATCTTTGTTGGGGTTAGTGAGGTCATCGGTCAGCCCCTCTAATTAGGGGTGACCAGTAAACTTAGTAGGTACTAGGTAGGTACCTATTGACCCTAGAAAGACCAGGAAGTCACCTAGCAATGAACTGTAATCGATAACAGCCCGAGAATCCGCTACGCAACGTGGGGAGGGGTACATCATAATACATTTTTTATACTTGCACAGCCCGGACATTGACATTGACATTTTGGATCGATCAGTGATAGCAGGAGCAAAGGCGTCAGGCTTTACAAGCTACCAGCTACGGGTTGCTTCCAGACTCCAGTTGCGACCCTCTTGCATCTCTTCATCTTTATCAATAATCAAAAACCTTTGTTTTACAATTAACAATTTACAACGATTCGGGTTACCTCTCTTTTTTTAAGCTTATTTTATTAATTAAGACTTTAATCCCATCCCACCCGTTCCGATAGAAGGAGACGATGCACGGAGTCAAGATCACCTCGGGCCTAGGCCGTCGTCGCCGTACAATGTCGAATGCTAGTATGTGAAGTTGTCGTTTTTTTATTTTCGGGATTTGGACTTTTCAAAGTTTACTAAATCAAAACTATTTCCCTTTTTTTCGAATCTGGAGGAAGAAGACATATTAATCATCTAAAGCTACCCCTGTTGACCGTACGAAAATTGCATTTGTTTTGTAAGGCTACCTGCTCGCTGACAATGCCGCCGAATATAGGCAGTAGATCGTCCGGAGACGGTGCCGATGACGATGACACCTCCATAATCGAGCCCGAACAGGGCAACGGTGAGTCTCCTAGTAAATATCCATAAGAAGCGTGTATCCTAACATTAGGAAGTCCTCACACATATCATTTCCCAACTGCGACCAGGTGCCGATCTAAGCCGAGTTGTTCTACCTACCTTCATCCTGGAGCCTCGAAGTATGCTAGAACGGATCACCAAGTACGTTGTCCCGAATCGTAAACCCACGACTTCCGGTGCGAGGATATAAAAACTTACTTATACCGAATATAGCTTCATGTGCCACCCGGAAATGCTCCTCCCTATCCCCGATATCGACGACCCGATCCAGCGCTTCGTATCCGTCGTGAAATTCTACCTCAGTGGCTGGCATATCAGGCCACCGTATGATTCCTCTGCTCCTCCCGTAGCTTATATAGGCTGATATAAGACAATAGGGGTGTCAAGAAACCTCTTAACCCTATCCTCGGTGAGGTGTTCTCCTGCTATTGGGACCTACCTGACGGTACCCGCGCCTACTACATCTCCGAACAAACGTCCCACCACCCGCCCAAGTCGAGCTATTTCTATATGGCGCCCGATCACCACATTCGTATTGACGGTACTCTCAAACCTAGGAGCAAGTTCTTGGGTAACTCGGCCGCGAGTTTAATGGAAGGAATCGCCGTGCTCACGTTGACAAATAGGGGGAAGGATCGTAAACATGGCGAACGATAGTGCGTGGGGCTCCTAAGGATTTTATAGGGCCAATAGCTGACGGTATTTCTAGCTGGCTGACACAACCTAATATGTACGCGAGAGGGATCCTGTTCGGTAACATGAAGTATGAACTGGGCGACCACAGCGTAGTGCGATGTCCCGAGTTAGGTCTCACGGCCGATGTCGATTTCAAGACGAAGGGTTGGGTTAGCGGGACGTACAATGCCATCGGAGGCACGATAAAAGACGATCGCACCGGACAGGTGCTTTTCGAGTTATCCGGCTTATGGAGCGAGGAAATGTTCATCAAGGATCTCAGGGTAGGTAACATACGCCTATTTGATACCTCTTTGGCAGCTAATATGTCTCTAGAATGGGCACAAAGACATGTTTTTCGACGCTCGAAAGGTTAAGGCATCCAAACCGCGCGTTCGACCGCTAGATGAACAGGGAGAACGTGAATCGCAAAGGCTGTGGCAGAAGACGGCGCAAGCGGTCAAGGACAGAAACCATGAGCTTGCAACGGACGAAAAGACCAAAGTCGAAGATCAGCAGCGAGATGAGGCGGCGAGTAGAGGCGCGGCAGGTGTCGATTGGCAACCTCGACTGTTCAGGCGAGTAGACAAAGATTACGGTGGCACGGGAGAAGACATGGAGCATCTAGAGTGGATTATCAATGCGCATATGTGGGTGAAAGACCCTGGTGTTACTAGCACGCTGAAACATCCTTGCTAATTCAAGACACAGCGATGGCACGACACCGGAAGAACAGGCCGAGCAAATCATGGCAATTTACCCCATAATACCAGGCCAAAAGCACAGCGAATGGGACCTTCCCTCTCCGACCGCACACTCTCATTCGCAGCCGGATGCGACTAAGGAGGCTTCCCAAAACGCGACAGCGGATTTGATCGACTTCGGCCAGAGCGATGGCCCAGCGCCGGCGGTCAGGCAAGATAGTAAGGATATTGCAGCTATGCTACAATCGACGGGCCAAAAGCCAGACGGACCTTTGATCGACTTTGCGGGGGATCTGAAGAAGAACCTCCCGGCTACCCCCAAAACCCCTGGACCAAACAGGGTGAGAGGGGATACGGGAGAAAGTAACGATGCCTTCTTCGACGCTCAGACATGAGAAGGCATACTGTAGGTAACAGGGAATGATCAGTTAGCTTGATGTCCTACCTATAAACTAGTTTTCACAGGCGAGCAGGTCCTGTCAACTTAATTAGTCAAGATTTGGTTCTCAACGGGCAAGGAGCTAATCACGTACTCCGGCCTTGGTTTTTTACCTACATCTACAAGACCAAGACCTACGGTTCTGGCTACTTCTTACTACACTGTGACTTGGGCATACAGCACGTTTGGTAGCATGGAGGCAACATCCGTCATCTTCCTTTCTGGCAGCGGCAATATGGCAGGGGCGCAAACCTAGGGTTCAGGGCTTGGGGTCAAGGAAGCAGAAAGAAAGAGAAAGTGTGTGTTAAGCGGGAATAGATGTGCATCAAGGGGCCTCCTGGGGCAGTCAGTAACCAGCCGCGTCGTGTTGCTCCGCATTGGGATAAAATATATTTGTCTTTATAATCATAATCACCTATTCGTAGAAGACTGTGCTAGAGATGAGATGAGGTGCTGGTAGTATTAGGTAGTAGATTAGGTAATAAGGATTATCCAGGTAGGCATACATATATCTTGTCTAGATTTGGACTGTCACTTTCTTGCACGAATTTATATACAATTTTACGTGAATTGCATAGTACTTGAGACTTGAGACGGACTGAAATGGTGATGGAATTCCTATTAACGCCGTACCTAGGCCTCTCCTTTTCATGAAAAAATTGGTCATTCCCCAGGATCATGTGCTTTCCTTCTAGCATACAATAAACTGGCGAAAACTTTGGGGGGTATCCTCGTTGTTCTGCTGGACCCTAGCCCAGCTGCTTTCTCCCAAATGCCCTTCTTGCGTATCTGATCTGAATTTCTCTCATTCCAAGCTGTTGTAATTCGTGACTCTGCATGTAAGTATGTGTCCTGTTTTCGTCCAAGCGATTGGGATATCACTCTCCTAAAGCAATAATCCGAAGCATAGACGTGAATTAGAAGGGTCATTGCTCCCTTCCCTAGACACAAATATCTCGAGCTTTATCAATGTCTCATCAGCTCGCCCATCCATCCATCGATCCCTCAAAGCCAAGATCTAGTACCGCTTCCGAGTAGGCTCCGGGCTAGGACTCCGACTAACACTCTTCTCATCCCTCCCCCTCATCTTCAGCCACTTCTTCGTACTAAGCGTCAACTCGCGCTCAAGCTCAGGCGTCGGGTTCTTCCTATGTATGAAGTTGCAAAACCCACCCCTAACACACCCCTCCCCGCTATTCAACCGACAACACGCCTCCCTAAAGTCCGTAACCGGCGATAACTCGCAGTACACCGGGCGTCCGGCGTACCAGCGCGAGTTCAGCGCGTCGCAGGCCGCTTGCGCCGCGTCCTCGTACTTGAAGCGCGCGTACACGTTGCCGACGAGGTGGTCGTTCGTGTTGTCGCAGACGACGAGCTCTTCGAGTTCCCCGTACTTGCACAGTTCGCACCAGAGATCTTCGTAGAAGGCGTCGAAGTGGTTCGCGCATTGCTCGGGGGTTAGGCGCGCGCGCGCGTCGTGGGCTGGGTTTTGGTACATGGAGGGGAGGAGAATGGTCTGCGAGTAGGAAGGCTTGACGTGTTTTCGGCTGCAGCGGTCACCGTGTCGACACGCGCCGATTTTGTAGTAGAAGGAGCAGTTAACTTTGTCCTGCTCGGTGCCGAAGATGGAGGCGAGGAAGTTGGCCATTTTGATGGATTGGTGGAGGACGGAGAGGAGTTTGGTGGGTGGGTATTTGGAGGAGTGGAGGAGTAGAGTTGGTGGATGGAGGTTGGTGGACCGGTGTGCGTTTGCTCGGTCGAGAATTGATGGTTTCTCGTCGCGTATTTGTCGGGATCAGACCTCGCGATGTTTCTAATTGATTGAACAGTTGTTCTTATTGTAGACAACTACAAAGAGGTGCGGTCGATTGAGATGAAATTGCGATTGCGGATCTGCGCAATTGTTGACCGGATTTGCTATTGTTGAGTGTTTGTAGGTTGAGAGGCGAAAGTTGCAAAAGTCGAGGGCGACGATTAGAAAATTAAGCTTGAGAGGCTGAACTTGATGTGGAGAAAAGTACAAAGTACAACAAGTACCGGAAGCTTGGCACTCAAGGCTGACCAATCGTACTTTGTCAAAGCTATAGCTATCGCCACACGCTAGATCCTTCCACCGCCACAGTTTACACGTTAAAGATTGGTAAGCCACAGTCCGTCACCGGTATCACGATTAACGAGGTTATTCATCTAAGTAGCTCATCCTTCTCAAGACATGTGAACCTGCCAGAGGATAACCCCATGATAAAGCTAATCGTTCTCGAATCATATTGAAAGAGAATAGCTATACTATCCATTCAACGTTAGCTTATGTTGTTAGTTCCAAGAATCTTGACTAGTAGACAACGGGGAGATATCAACTACGTTAACAACGCTTTCTAGCTCAATATTTATATATATTCAACTCTAAGAGTCTAAAGAACGAACCGATGTCGGTCTCGCTGTATGTACCAAGTTATGTATTATGTATAAGAATATAAATTTGATCCGATCCCCAAGGTATTAAAAAGCGCCCAGCTCAAGCCTCTGATCTCACAACGCCGATTCTTGCCTTCCCATACCCAATCAAGTACGCTTCACAGCCTGTGTTCTATAACAATAAAATGATGGTGCTTCCATGTACAGGTTATATCGTTGGAGTTTGTGCCCCATTTGAAACGGCCAAGAAATGAGAACCTTGATGGACCGGTGACATACATATAGGGTATCATTGGACAAGCATCCAACCCGTACATATATGATGTATGTTCCCCCACCTAGGTAATGTGAGATGCCTCTGTATTTAACATACCCAAGCACGGATCGTGTGTAATGTCGACTCGTCGTTCAAGATTCGTCTAGACAATGTTGTATACTCTCTTGGCGATGATAAAGCAGGCCAATCCAAACATGATTAGTCCTGCGGTGATTGCGAAAAACCACTTCAGATCTCCCTCGTACTCTTGGCCAGGCACCCAAACGTTCATCCCCCAGAGACCGGTGATTATGTTCATTGGGAGCACGATCGTACCAAGGACTGTTAGCTTGCCTAGAACGTCAGCTGTCTGCTCCTGTCGCTCGTTCATGTGAATATTGATTTGCGCGATATAGTTGGCATGACACCGAGCAAGGATCCTGTTCAAATTAGCTATGTCTTCATGGACTGGGTTCATTGGGGGTTGAGACGGACATTTCGTAGTGACTAAGGTTGGCCGTCATAGTCACGATATGATCCTGTATATCGCCGAGGTACAACCCGATTTCAGATCGGGGTGCAACCTCCCAGTGTTCATTGCAACGCTTCGCGAAACCTTTGATAACGTCGGCCTTATTCCCAAGCAGTCGATATAAACTCATCACCTTCTTTCTGCAATCACCAACCCGACGCAGCATATCTCCGCCAGTCTCTACATTCGTATCCGGGCCTCCTTTCTCGTTGTCGAGACTCTTCTTCTTATCGGAGCTCGACAAAGAAGGGTCTGAGTGGAGTTGTAAAATTCTATCATCGATAGCGTCCACTTCATCTTCGATAGTCTGAATGAGAGGTAGGTAGACGTCTGTGATATCGTCAATGATTGCATAGCTAATCCAATCGGCGCTAAGAATCATGAAATCTTTGAGCTGGCGAACTCTGCGTCGTACATTGGCTGGATGCGGAGTCTGGCTGAAGTGGAAGGAGATAACACCTTCGCGGAACACCACGACGTACATGTTGACCGGCTCCAGGTGGTTCTCTGATTCGGCATCCTGATCGAAAGATCTGTAATTGACAAAATAATAATGCCGGAAAAGTTCAACTTTCTCACGTTGCTCTTGGAGCATGATATCCTCCGATGTCAAAGGATGGATTCCAAAGGTTTTCGCAAGTACTTTCATCTCTGCTTCTGTGGGACTCAAAACATCCAACCACCAAACAGGACGCTCTCCATATCGTAGCTGTTTTTGTCCATTTGACCGAGGCGACTTGATACCAGCAAGGGGTGACTTGACCCGCATCGGACTTGCGTCACCTGAGTGGTCTCTTGAAGATCCCGCGGAGGGTGTGGTGTTTGGCTTTGGGGTCGTGTCTACGTTGACTTCATTCGTTGCGATATTTGGTGTTAAAGACGTTTGTCGGCTCCCACCAATAGTCGAAGCACCATTCCTAAACGAACTCGCTGCTTGAAGGATAGGCTCGTCGTCGTCGTCGTCGTCAGATGAATCAGATAAAATCGGTGGGTCTGGGAGGAAAAGCTCCTTGAAACCAACATCTGGTTGAACGAGCTCTGATATCGTTTGACTATGAATGGTACTCTGAAACTCTTCATTGAAATAGGTGAATCGATACGGAGCGTCTTCCTCTATCCGGTACCATCCCTTGTGAACTGGTCGCAATCTCCCATTCACCAACTGCGGTTCCGTGATCTTTTTCATTCGTCGTTCCTCGCTCCGGTCCTCCTTCTCAAGTCTGGACCACTCCTCGAGTATTGACAAATCTGGCCACTTGTTTCGTCTTCGGCGTCGAGCTCGTGCGCTTCGAGTATCGCGAAGTTGCTGAGCGTCCTCTTCAGCCAGCTCTGACATTCCTTCTTGAGGAAAGCAGACATCTTCTTGAGCTTGTAGCGCAATCGTATGGCGTCTCTCAAAGGGAGACTGGTCATGAAGCGGATCTATATCTGTTTCGGGTGCGCTGTTGGGGTGAGAACCATCTTCAACCAGCTCATCCCTTATCAAAATATCTCCAAAGCTCATATCCAATCGATCTGCAGGTCCCAATGGAGGTGTACCAGGCATAGATGGCGGGTAGTTGATATTGTACCTATCAGATGGTGTCATTGGAACCAACTGAGACTTCCTGCCAGACCCGCCGGAGTTGGGACGGCTAGGAGATCTATCGTGCTTTCGTCGCCCTTCGCTTGAACCATATCCTCGAGAAGATGCGACGTCCTGCCGAGATGAGCTGGATAGTAAGGGTGCGGATTCGGCATTGTCCTCCTCTTCGTCATATTCTTGACTCTGACCTCCGAGTACGAGACGTGACCGGCTTGATTGTGGCAATTGAAGGGATGCAGTGAGGGTCGATGGTCGTCGCGGACGTGGATATTGGTGTTCTCTATTAAAACCATCAATTAGTTATACTGTCGGTGTGAATTGGGAACCATAGGAACCATGACATACCTGTGATCCAGAAGCGCTTCGCTCTCCAGGCTCGTATTACTCAGATTCCTCTCGTTCATAAAGAGACTAGTCCGATGGGTATGGCTAGATGGGGGCAAACCTTCATTTTCCATGTCTGCTGAAGGTGCGGCAAACGACTTTCGTCTCGCCTTCTTGTGTTTTTTCCCTGCGCGATGCTTTTTCTTGGACGGCTGAGTGGTTGAGCCAGTCGCATTGGATGGTGTCGAAGGACCATCTGGCGCGCGGGAGGAGGCGAGGACCGAAAATTGATTGCTAGCCATAACGACGGATAATCATTCTTATGAGTAAGAAAGCGGTTAACAAGTAAATCATGCAACCGTTGAGACTTTTAAGATATTGATAAATGCAGACAAATTTGTGATGTTTTGTTGTAAGACATCTAAGACGTTGGAAACATGAAAATTGAACAAAAGGCAATTGTAGAGTTCAACCTAGCTATTCTAAGTTCACTAGCAATCTCTAATAGGTGCCAAGGTGGTGATGTCAACGGAGATAGGTGGGTACCTACGTGTTGATGTGGGGACATATGCACCAGCATATGGGGATTCGGGTCGAGATACCTAGCTCGACAGTCGCTTCCGGGACTTAGAATGAGTACTTTGAGGAAAGAATGTAGTAGTATTTTCAAGTCATACACCCTAAAAACACACTGATATTTGGTCATCTGAGGAATAACGCATAAATCGCAGCTTCAATACATTTAAAGTTTGTGAAACACAATAAATTAGCTGTTTAATGTAGCTACAAAATCAAGTCAACTAGCTAGCAATATGAACATGTGATACCAAATCAGAAGGTACCTATTGGCGAATGAGCCGGACCTACACTACGAACTTCCACTTCCGGTCGACGAATTATGTGGGTAAGGTAAGTAGGGATTCCTACATAGAAAAAAAGGCCATAGATGCATCCTGGCCGTTGTCCAACGTAAGTTTGTGTAATGATTAATCATTTAAGAGGTGGAAAACGATTAATTAGTTTGCGTGAAAATAGCTGTTTATATGGATCAAGGCGCAAAAGGTGAATGATAGGTAAACAAAAATGTCACATCACATGTCTACTCGCAAAAGCAAATATTCATCGGGTAAACTACCGGCTTCATTCTGATACGGATATATGTACAACATACTTTTAGTAGTCATAAGAACGGTGAGGCTCTCTTGCTGATTGTCGTGGGGAAGAGTGGCAGATTGAGCACCGAACGTCAATCCATAAAACCACTGTTGTTTCTACCTCCCCAAACTACCAATTACCACACAACCAGCAGTGACGTATAAGAATACCGAGTTCCGATATGTTCGAGCTAGAGCATAGACGCCATAGGTGCCCCAAACGATTTTGTCCCTGAGCCGTAACCTGAACGCCAGCCTCCAACCAGTTGCGATGGGTATGAAGAAACAAAAATCGACGTAAAGAATCCATCTAGTCATACACTAGCGTCGCTGAGCTGCGAATGAAGCTCGGAGGGCCAGGATCTGCTGGCGTTCTGCCTCAGGTAACTGGTCGATAGTCTCGGCCGGCAAACTCATGACAGCCTGCATCAGCTGGTCGGGGTCTTGCTGTAATGCGGCAGCGGGCGCGCTAGCTGCAGGCGCTGTGTAGGCGGTCTGCGGAGCTGATGCGGCAGGTGGCGGGTATGGTGCAGCGACAGGAGGTGTCACGGTGGTGGCTCCGCCGTACGCCGCAGGATATCCGGTCGTAGGTTGCGCAGCCGGAGCAGCGGCCGAGGTTTCAACCACAGAGTGAATTGCCTCCGGAGAGACAAGGCCCATCAGCAGCAGAGCTTGGAAGATGGCATAGGATAGTTGAGGGGCAGCTTGTAGAAGCTCGGTGGCGCGGGAGGGGTCGGTGGTTGAAAGCGACTTCATCTGCGAAAGGATATCGAGTAGCTGGCTCGGAGGAAGCGTGTTAAGCGTTCGCGAGATAGCATCGGTAGCAGTCACTCCGGGGGGCAAGTCTTTTCCGGGAGGAAGGGGAGGAAGCGATCCGGCGGGCGCGGTCTGGGTGGTAGTATGGGAAGCACCGTTGGGCTGGCCAATCGCCATAGATGAGGTGTTAGCTTCATCGCCATCTACTCGGCCCTCTGTGCTATAGTCGACGCGTAGTTTGCGACCCATGATCTCAAAGTCGTTGAGATTTCGGACGGCGGAAGCAGCTGAATCTAGATAGAATTTTAGTTAGCTCAATAACGGTTGATGATTATCTCAGGGATTTTAATTTGAGTCTTACCTGCATCGGGGTATTCTGCAAAACCAAAGCCCTTAGGGCGTCCTGTGTCCCTATCATAGACAAGACGGAAGTTCAGAACTTTGCCAGCTGAACCAAAGATGTCAGTGATCTGTTCCTCCGAGAGTCCATAGGGAATGTTGCCGACAAAGACGACGCGAGAGGGAGGCTTAGTCGACATTGTCGCAGATGAAAGAGTCGGTGCGAATTGCGCAGGTAGAAGCGACCGTGATAGTAGGTTGAATTAATGAACAAGAGAAGCTCAAATGGCACGCCAGAACGTTATGCCTAATGGCTGGTGGTCAATTGCTGATGAGCTTCTCAGAACACCAATTAGTCAAAAATGCAATTGCAAGGCACCATGAAGCTTGATAGAAGTGAATTTGGAAAAAAAGAGTAAAGAAAATCAAAATCAAGATCGGTGGAAGCAGGGTTTGCCAGCTGCACTCAGCAGGCTCAGCTACCAATTTGAAGGTGCAGAGGTTCAAGTTCGTCGAGTCTATAAAGTCCTTGTATTTTTTATGATAGCCTTCTAAAGTTGGTTTTCTTTAGTATCGATAATGGGTGAGAATTTAAGCTCCCCAAGAAGTTTTGGCAGTCGCGTCTGGAGCATGCATCGCACGGACCATATAATAAAGTGGATTAATGATGCAGCCGTTCACCAATTAGAAAGCGAGCCTCAATTTTATACTTTGTAAGCCTGGAGAAGAAAAACGGGCCACTATTCGCTAGAATTAAGAAAGCTTCTTTTTTTCAATGCTCTGATACTACATCCCGCACTCGTCAACGGGACATCGCCAACAGTACTACCAGCGTCCCCCCTCAACGCTGCCCAAGATGTCGCGCAATCCGATGGAAGATTATATGGCGCAGCTACGACAGATGGTTCGCCAGAACCGAGGTGGGTTCGGTGGTGGAGGTGGGCCTATACGCCCCCCTCCGGGATCTAGCATGGCCATAGCAGCTGTTGCTTTGCTTGGTGGTGGACTCTTCATTCTGCAAAACTCCCTATTCAACGTCGATGGTGGCCACAGGGCCATTAAGTATCGAAGATTAAGTGGTGTTAGCAAGGAGATCTATACTGAAGGTTAGTCCGGCCCCTCCGGTCACCCCACAGCTCTTTTCGCATTTCGATATGGATTTTATCATGAATATTAACATGATTATACAGGAACTCATATTATGATCCCCTGGTTCGAAACACCCATCACCTACGATGTGCGCGCCAAGCCGAGAAATGTCTCTTCCCTTACCGGCACCAAGGATCTGCAGATGGTCAACATCACCTGCCGTGTGCTCTCCCGACCTAACATTGCCGCCCTTCCGCAAATCTACAGAACGCTAGGACAAGACTACGATGAGCGAGTTTTACCTTCCATCGTTAACGAAGTTCTCAAGAGTGTGGTTGCGCAATTTAATGCCAGTCAGTTGATCACTCAACGTGAGAACGTTGCCAGACTCGTTCGAGACAACTTATCGAGACGAGCTGAGAGGTTCAACATCTTGTTAGATGATGTTTCTCTCACTGTACGTTGAAGCCATTCTCGTAAACTAATGTTTCATTTTGTAAATATTTTACTAATATTTAATTATAGCATCTCGCTTTCTCGCCAGAGTTCACAGCTGCTGTTGAAGCAAAGCAAGTAGCGCAACAGGAGGCTCAGCGAGCTGCCTTCGTGGTCGACAAGGCAAGACAGGAGAAGCAGGCTATGGTTGTCAAGGCGCAGGGTGAGGCCCGATCAGCTGAGCTCATTGGAGAGGCGATCAAGAAGAGCAAGGCGTATGTGGAGTTGAAAAAGATCGAGAACGCCAGAGCGATCGCAACTCAACTACAAGAATCAGGTGGCCGAAACAGGTTGTTACTCGACACAGAAGGCTTGGGATTAAATGTGTTCAGTGACGACAACAAAAAGCAATGAGGATTAGGCGCATGGGGGAATCACAAAATCTCCGCTGTATGTAAATAATTAAACACTGTAAAATACAAATCCACAGGTGCCTATGACTACTCACGTATGGATGTATGATAATATCGATCCATGTACATGAGATACTATGACCTATAGTACTAACTAACCACTATGTTATCCAGAGACACATGATAATGTGAATCTTATGGCCAAGCTGCGATAATTAAATAACAGTTCATTTGCACTTGCTTCCTTTCTTCTGGTCCTTCAAACATCGGTTTTAGAGAAGTAACGAGTGGTAGTCCTACTTACGTCAAGTTGTGGGGTAATTAGGTAGACCCCACACCCCTGTACCTAGGAGCTAGGTATTCATCGTCACTGTATTAACCAAAACACCTTTAGAAGCCACTTTCAGTTTTTACGGATTGATTACAAACAAATAAACCAATATTCAACGTCCTTTGCCAATCCCCAAGAAGGCCGCCGGAACAACCTGCTTCGCATTTGTCCATAATCCCTCACCTTCAGACAAAATACCGCCAAGATGATGATCAAGTATGTACCATGTTCTTTTGATTGTACCCCGCCATACCCGCCCACCAACGCGTGCTTATGAGATCAGATGGATAAATATCGTGAGCTGACAAACGGGACAGAGTGAGAACCCTAACGGGCAAGTTGATATCGCTGGATGTCGAGCCCACATCAAAGGTATGTTTCGGACCCATCCCAACTCTCAACAGCAACTCGAAAGCCGTATCGAATCACGACATTACGTTTGCGCCACCTCGCTTATCGGACAATCACACGAAGCCCACCAACGAGCACACAGATCGAATCAAATGCTAACAGGCCTATTTTCCCCAGATCGAGGACGTAAAGAAGAAGGTTGAGGAAAAGGAGGGTATCACACCTGATCAACAGCGACTTATCTACGGTGGAAAGCAACTGTTCGTCTACTCTCCGCAACTCATTTCACCACTTGCGAGAATAACATCAGCTAACCAGCATGACCTACAGACACGACCAGTTATCGATGCAAGATGCCGGCATTGTACCCGACGCAACCCTTCACCTGGTCTTAACACTGAGAGGCGGATGTTGTTAGCCTCCTACCTCCTAGTTGTCACTCCGAATTCCCTCGACAGCCAACCTACCTGGCCTCTCGGATACCAGTAGATAGTTCGCGGCTAATATATCACGAATAAGGAGCCAATAAACAGTTCTGGGCGAGGCATGAGTAACGAAACGAAAATCTCCATACATGGTAAACTCTGAGGAATATCGATGTAATCAAACCCTATCCATTTTTCCCGGGAACGTCCTAGTCCTAGCGATGTCGAAGGCAGAAGGTGTTTGTTCCTATATCAGGCTTAATACACGTTCTAGTGATTTTGTTCATTGCATTGCGGACGAAGCATCCATAGAGATTTAAACGCGCAAGAGGGGTCATTGGTGTGTTGCTCTGGGGATAACCTGAATTGATACGAGCTGAGCTAAGCGTTTGTCAACCATTGCTCTGGTTTTGGTTATATACGTGAACTCCCCAACTCTTCTTAGAGGAAATATCAAGTATTCCCGGAATTTTCTACTGGGGCAGATACTGGTCCACGAATCACTGTCTCTTATGTCATGTTTCATCCGTAAGATTAAAAATGCCGTGTCGAGAGTGAGTTCCAAATTCAACCTTGTATATGAATTGGAACGTAGGAAAACTGCTGTCTAGCCACTATGACCTACGATGTTTGGCTCAGAATTACGTTGACGCATGAAACTTCCAGAGTGATAGATGGGAAGTAGGACGCAGAGCGTTAGATTCATTGATCTCCTTATAAACGCCTATAACAAGAAAACCTGCGTCCCTTTGACAAGACGCCGGTATAAATGCAAACGTAGTGTGCCTCATCAACTTTTCCACAACTTATCTACGTATATGGGTCACCTCTGACCAATTGGTATAATCAGATGGCTTCGTCACGATGCTATGAAACCTAGCTGAAAGGTCGATTTCCCTTCTGAATCCACCTCAAGAATAGCGCCTGTAACTCCAGATTATTATTCCCTTATGCTGTGCTCCTTGTGCGCCATGCTAATGTATACATTCCATTTGAATGAACAAAAGTCGTAAGAGAAAAATCCGATACCGTATATCTAATAGACTACTACTAAGAACTTGAGACGATTCTCGGAAGCCTCGGGGGAAAAGGGGTATGGATGAAGTCTTCGATACTCGTTGAAGTCAACTTTGACGAAGACCACAGCGCATCTCTAACCCTCATGTATGTCGTCGCAATTATAAACCACTTGTCCCTTAGGACATTCGTCGAGCTTTCTGCTTCGGTGGCATGAAGACGCTAGGAGGCGCTTTGCGCTTCATTCCCATCGGTAGCTTAGGCTTAGGCTTATCGGCGCCTGAGGAACTGACACTAGGAGGGGGAGAAAGCTGTGCCGACTGCATAGAAGGTCGCGGGGGCGGAGAAGTGGCAGTGAAAGACTTCGACGCCGACGATGCAGTTGCCTTCGTACTCTCGACAACACGCTCGACTCTAGTAGGCCTGTCCTTCCACGAATGGCCTAGCTTCATCTTCGCAAGGCCGGATAGTGTAGAGCCGGGCTTGGTCGCAGAAGTTGTCTGCGTG
This sequence comes from Annulohypoxylon stygium, assembly GCA_003314315.1. Classification (NCBI taxonomy): domain Eukaryota; kingdom Fungi; phylum Ascomycota; class Sordariomycetes; order Xylariales; family Hypoxylaceae; genus Annulohypoxylon; species Annulohypoxylon stygium. Next base: position 1,147,570 of record QLPL01000019.1, read on the forward strand.
GGTTTGGTGGGTGTGGTTGGGGCAGGCTTTTCTCCGAAGTAACTGATGTCCTCCAGGTCCTCGACACTTAGGCCGCCTCCTTCGCGCTCTGAATCCGAATAATCGTCCATATCGTCCGCAAGAAGGTCTTCGTCCGAAATCACGGTAACTCCCTTAGTGGTAGGTCCGCTCTTTGCCTTGAGCAGTCGCGCCTCACGTTCCTTCTGTTGGCGCTCCCAACGCTCTCCATTGCTACGTGTGGGCGCTTGAATTTGGCCTCTACGGACAGCAATAGCAGGAAGAGATTTGGTTTTGTGCTCCTCAATCATACCCAAAGGAGCTTTAGTAATCTGCCCTTTGCGCACTAGAAGCTGGCCGGTGGGTGTTGATAGCTGCTTTCTGCGAGAAATCTCGGCGGCCTCTCGTCGGGCCTTCTGAAGAATTCCCTGAGAAGTGCTCGTCTTAGTTCGTGACCCACCGCCCCAAGTCAGCGCTCCCGAACCAGTGACATGTCGGCCAATAGGGGGGCCGGTTGTGCGCTGACCCGGGATACGACCGTGAACTTTCTTGTCGAAGTTCACGGCTTTGACAGCCTTGGCCTGCTTCTCCTTCGTAATATTCTTAAAGCCGTTGTTTAATTTCGCCAAAGCCGCCTGCTTCTCTTCCGCGTCTAGCTTCTTGTACCTCTGATAAATCTTACACCACAGAGTAGGATCATTCGGTACCAGTGTTCGCTTTTTCAATTGTTGAGGAAAGTCGCGCTGGATCAAACGTTGCCAGCACTCGCCATCGTCACCTTGGATCTGAGGAGATAGCTGTTCTAATTGTAGTAGTTGCTCGGCGTCATTGACCTTCAAGAGGATTGGGCGGACGACTGAATAAGGCGCGCCGCCAATGTCGTAGATTTCTTTCGGAACCATAGCGTTAGCGGCAAATTCCCAAGCAGATATGTTGTAGATTTTCGAAGATCAGGTGTAGGAAGGAAATCGGTATTGATTAGGGAGCAGCTAATCTGCAGGAAATTGCCTGCTTATGAGGCGGATGATAGGATAGCTGATGAAGGAATGAAAAGGCAATGTGTAAAAGTAGTAAATAAGAGTAAACTTACCTTTGACATTCCGAATGCACACTTTGGTGCAGAGCTCTACGAGTGACTTGACCATTGCTGCGGATGATTTCGAGGAGGCGTGACTCAGTCGGTATTAGGTAATCTTGGATTATCTTGAAGCTTTGAGTAAACAATGGTTTTATACTACCACTCAAAAAGCGCAGTATAATCAAGACCAGTGTTGGACGCCAATGTCGGATAAGTCTTGGGCGATTGAGTAGTAGGTAGGTAAATAAACACTTGGACGATTATGTTTCGGAAATACCTCCAGCTAGGAGAACTGATGAAAGAAGGAAGAGGTAAGAGTAATTTTCTTTTGAGAAGTTACTCCTCTTATCTTATCAGATATCAGATAATCGACTTGCGATAATTGAAGCTATTATCATAAGTGTAATTGTCGTTGTACTAACTGTCGTCGTTGGTGTTATATTCTTGGATACTGTGTTGACATTCATCAATCATCCGGGCGAATCAAGGTCGAGGGAGGATAATAGCGACAATCGAGAAATATTGGAATAACTTGTCGATGTGAATGGACGAGTAGTATACGGATTAAAAATTTTATAATTTGATGCTAAGAAATCATTTGTCTTGTATGACAGGAGCATTGTTCTTATACATATGCGAGGATTCGCAAAAGTGATGTTGTAGTTAGGAAGTTGGACTTGAGGCTGACACGTGGGTCACCATTCCGTGTGACACTAGCTTTTATCTATGTACTGTATCTTTATCGGCTAGTCCTTGCAGATCCAGGGTTATAGTAATTTACGGTTCCTGTTACTGCATCCATCCACTCCGCTCTGTCCGCTCCTGATACGAGCGCAAGTAAGCAATACGTATATTAATGTCGTAAAATAGCATTTGACAGTTCACTGGAACAGTTATTTTAAGTATCGCTAGACTGATGTACACACTGTGATTGCCAGGCGTAGTTGCCTATTAATTAACTGTATTCCCAATGGAGGTAACAGTAGCCTAACATAGGTGCTATGTAACTCTTAGCTGCTAAGCTTATGGAGGTAATGGTAGCTAGAGAGTATAGTAGGTACATATACTATGAGTACTATGACGCATGATTTCCATTTGATATTGAGGATTCGAAATGACGAATTCTAGATAAACACCATATGCGTACATAGCAGCGCTAACATTCACTGATGAATTGAACCAATCAAATCGTGTTATGAATTGTACTATATTGTACTTTATGAATTCATTCGAGAACAGGCTCGCACGATGTATTATCACGTCGCAATGCCACTCCGATGCTAGCCTCTGCTCCCTAACTACCTAGTAATCATCCTGACCTGGATGATCGTGACACACGAATGCAATTACCTTGTTTCAACCTAATGGAAATGAAAATAGAAATGAACACTCCATCGTGATTTTTGACGACCGATATACCCGCGGCTGATGGTATCTCCCTGCCTTCCGTGCCCCTATACGCCGTGACGCCATTAGACCATGTGATCAGAACCCTCGGGAATACCCCAACAAGTGCAGAGAAGTTTATACATGAACCATTACTTCGTCTTGCTATTGCAATCATCCAATTACCCAGCAGTAAACCCAGCAATTGATATTTATGCCGCTGCGGCTACAACTCGAGAAGGCGTTGCAATGGCGGGTTCGGGCTGATCGTGTTGTGGTGCTTCTTCTTCTTGGTTGGCAATCTCTCCGCCGGCTTCTCTCTCCGCCCAAGCGCCCCAGAGACCACGTTTTCCCCGAACTCTGATAGGTCCCCCAAGAGCACCCTCCTTCTGCTCGACCTTGATAGCATCTTTGGTCGCCAGAACCAAGCATTCGAAGAACATCTTGGTGGCGTCGGCCTTGGTGGTTCTTGCTTCGGGGAGGAGGTCCTGAAATACCACTGACTTCTTCCTCTTCTCATCGCTAGTAGCCGCTTCGTCGCCAAATAAATCACGGAGAACATGAACCGCATGTTTGGTGCCCATGGAAACTGGGCCGCTGTCGGCAGGGTGCACTATAGGGGCCGTAGTCTCGTCAAACGCCGGCATCGGGCTTCCTTCGCGGGGTTGGTGAATATCATCATCGTCATGTTGTATGACGGTCTCATCCGCAGGGATTTCAAGGATGGTACCATCAGCTGCAACACTTCGCTCGCCTAAACCAGCATCGGGTATAACCAATCCGTCGTCATCTTCGCCTAATTCTAAACGGGGTGATTTAGATGCACCTTGTTCCTCTTCCTCGCCAACATCAGCAACTCCGCTATCACGCTTGCGCTTAAGATCATTGATTGGTCTAATAGAATCGAGAGACAGTAGTCCTCTCAGCTCCGGAGCCCAGGCTTTGCTACGGCCATCACCCATAATGACGGAGACGAAGCTGCCACTGTTCTTCTGCTCGACTAAAGCTAGGAAGTATGGATCTCGCGAGATGAAGGAAGGCGTCTTCAGGATGTTTTCGTGGTTCTGTTGTTGCTCTTTAATATGCGCGCTGGTAAGTTGGGTAGCCGGATCTAACCCAAAGACCTTGCGCTTCTTCGATTTCTTCTGAGGAAGCGGCTCGGGCTCCTCGGGCTCTTGGCCTGGTTCATAAATACTGGTGTTGTTGAGGCGTGTCCACTCTTCCACATCTCGAGCTATGTTCTCATCGATATCAGAAAGAGGCGATTCTGAAATACGGGCCCTTTCCAGGCCAGGGGCACCGCCCATTTCGGGAGCTGCCGACTGATCACCGATATTGAATTGGAAATCATCATCCATCTGAATGTCGCCATCCCCGTCCGCAATCCTAACATTGTCGTCTCCGAAGTCGAGATTCAATGACGGTTCGCGGTCGAGACCCTTGCCAAGCGGCGCCATATCATCCATCTGACTAAATATATCATCCTCAATTCCTCTAGCAGCAGGCGCGTCTCGACCCATTTCGATGCTCTTGTCTCCTCGGGGTCGCTCATCAATATCCATTCCGAAGTCCAAATCTAATTCTAGGTCATCATTGGGGGCAAGCGCAACGTTGTCCTCGTCCATCTTGTCGTCGTACAAGAATTGGCTGTTGTTGAAGTCCTCTTGCAAGTTGATGTCGCGGTTGCTTGGTCGACCCCGGCCCCGGGTGCCTGAGCTAACAGGGGTAGCGCTAACATCCTCCATTTGGCCAAGTAACCAGTTAGCGTCTGGTGGTGGTAAAATGTTCAAGTTGTCGGCAGGTGTGATACGATCGGGAAGCATCAACGCTTCTCGATTTGGCATGTTCAGATTCTCGGGGATATCATTGTTTCCAGTGGAACGGAAGGCCTATCGTAACATTTAGCAAAGGCTAGGCAGCATAGTGAGCAAGGGTGACAAACCATCTTTATCTTAAGCAGAGCTTCATTGCAATCATCTAATAGATACCGAGCCTTTCGACTATAGATTCTGACGACACCAAGCAAGAGTTGACCGCTAAGTCGGAGCGCCATGGGCGCTTGATTTGGAGTGATGATGGCATCGACGCTGTCGGGCAGATTGGACTGGAGAATATGTGTTTTGGAGAGCTTGCGCTCTAAGTTTGCTGACAGCCAGACTCGAGCCAAAGGCCCGGTCTTCTGCAGCAATGTCTCGGAATAAAACATCGCGAAAGCGACGGCGAGACAGGTTGGGAAAGCAAATTGAAGCGATGAGACAGCGAAAGAATGGGAGAGCAAGGAGCAATGAAAGGTGAGCGCTCAATGATTATGGCATCAAAGCAGGTAAAATCTGTTATACTCGATGCGACAACGCGTTGTAGTCAAGTCCTTTGTGGAAAGGTTGATGACGAAAGGCGGGAGGCGTCGGATGGTGTAAACAAGAGAATAGGAGCGCGTTGTTTTGGGCGCAGATCGCGTACATCCAGCGTTCGCACCGTCTCTTGCCAGTCTATGGGGCCGCGAATCAATTAGCGCAAGGGGTGCGCGACGTTATTGTGGTGATTTTTATGGTGTTTAAAGGTATTATGCTAATAGCGACAGCAAGTATATATTTCGAGGGGTGAAGATTGAGAGTTATCTTTGCCCTTTGCACTGGTCGGGAAAAGAGGACAAATGAGTTGAATGAAAGATTGAAATTAGAGGTGGAGGGGATCCTTTCGGGGGACGTACTCAGGGAAAAGTCTTGCGGGATTGGACCTTCCACACGCCGCAAGCGAATGATGGGTGCTGAAGAGGGCGACTAAAAAAAATCAGTCCGCTTTTCCTGCTAAAAATCCAAGTGGCTGGAGGTGTGCCAGGGTTTTTAGCGGGTCTTATGTTTTATCTAAAGCTTCCCATTGGCTGGTGTGTGACTCAAACTGTGGCTTATCATTGGGCGACGGTATCACTTACAGTGTTTGGTGGTGGAAAAAAAACCTGGAAAAAGTTACGAACGCGAAATACAATTTTATCTAAACTCTTTCGGGTCAAATTTATGTGGCTGGTTCACCACAGTACATCTATGTACCTGAATTAGTTACACTGTCCACGTCTGGTTCTCTTAAACTTACCTACTTTTTTTTCAATAAAAAAATATGGCATTCACTTTTGCTTAGTTTGGTCAATGAATTCCAGTAACCAATATTGAGATATCAATTTAATAAAGAAAAAAATATATCTCATACTCATAAGCAACGAATCTCGAAATTGAGGCTCATTAAGCGTGGTGATGGTCTCAGAATGGAGAATTAGAAACATAGAACTCGCATTAGGAATGCACAAATTCCAATGTTATCGAAAACAGTTGCAAGTTGAGACTACTAACGACGTACATGAGTAAAACTAACCGCAACTGTAAGTTGTAACTTGCATACCTACCTAGCTACCAAGATACATAATTCGTCTAAACAGTACCGAATCCGAAAGCAGTCATTCATCTGATCATATTCCGTACATGAAGCATGAATAAAATTATCTCTCGTGGACAAATGGAACGCCAAGACGCAAAACCCCTTGCGTACCTTGGAGGCTGAAGTTGGTCCCGAAAGGCCACAGGAACGCCGCCAACAAGAGCACCTAAGCATGGTACTTCCGCATAGTACTAGAGGTAGCCCTGCACTAGAGGCACTCGCTTTAGCGTGCTAGAATACGCCAAATGCTACCTTGAGCGCGCCTATCTTCGATAGAGATCGTGGCGTACAGCTATAGCAAATCAAACGTCACCGATAAATTACCTACGAGCGGCAAGCTCCTGGATCCACTCCGTGGGCCGGTGCATCATCGCATAGCTTCTCCATAAAGACGTCGACCGAAGAGAAACCCAAGGGGCATATATTTGATCATTTTACCGATGATGAAGGATCCTAGGAGCACATCCACTAAATGGCGTTTTGGAGTTCGAGGTCGTATAGCGACAGTGCTGGTAGGATAATGCATCAGATGCTTTCTGAGAGCCTTCTACCCCATGAGCTACTCTTTTCGAATTCTGCGAGTTTGAATCTGGTACATTCGAGGGTATGGGTAAGCTTTCTTCATCTTTCTCAAGTGCTGCTTGAACCTGGACCCGAAACCAGTCTGGGGGCGGTGATTTTAGGTCATAGCGAGAGTAGGCGACGATGCCATAGTTTTCCCTTAGAATCTTTTTCTTCGGGGCTCTTTTTCCGCGTATCAGCGAAGTGCGGCCTCCCTATTTTGTCTGGTGAAAATTAGGTAGAGAAAAGATGTCTATAATAAGCAACCGAAGGTAAGGAAATCGGCATACCACGCTCAAGTGGCCATGTCCGTATTTGAAACATGCCGCCTTCCGAAATCACGTGTCTGAAGTGAACATTTATGAAGCAATTACGCAAAGAAAACGGTTGCTACAGAGAGGAAACGGAGACCTGTACTACCTGTGGTATGCAGCCCCGGAAGTTTCCGCTCTGTCCTACCACGTCTACCTAGGACCTACACAATCTCAAACCTGCAAATTTCCCCGAACAAAGAACATCTTTGTTACTCCCCGCTCCCTTGCACGCCCAGTCTATCCAATCCCGAACCCTTCCTAGGCTCGAACACGAGCCACGGGCCCTCGTTTGTCGATACAAAGACATCGTGGATGCGGAACTCGCCCTTATCGGAAAGCCCCACATTGCCCCGGGGTCCCGGCGCAGGTCGAAAGTCGAAGTACCACAGCAACTTGGCCAGGAGCAGGCTCATCTCGAGGTAAGCCATGGATTTGCCGCCGCAGGCTCGTGCTCCAACAGAGAAGGGCGCAAATGCGTCGAGCATCGCCCTCCGCGACCCAGGCGCCCCTTCTTCGATCTTGTCCGCGGCCTCGAGCCACCGCTCCGGCTTGTAGGTAAAAGGGTCCGGGAAGTAATTCTGTGTTAATGAGGCAGTTAGTTATTAATCGGCAGACTTCCTACAAATTCCAGAGAGAGGGGAGGTGGAGAGAGAAACTAGGTAGAACGGTGAGTTGCTCACTTCATTATGGTGTAGAGCGTAAACGCTGACGGCGACATCCGTTCCTGGCGGTACGATGTGCCCATCAATTATGAGTGGCGGCTTGCCCTCTCCTTGCTCTTCTACGGCTAATTGGCGCCACAGCAAACCCGGGAGCGGCGGCGACATTCGCATGGCCTCGTCGATACAGGCCCGGAGGTAGGAGCAAGCCGCGAGCTTAGGTCCGTTAATATCAGACCCACTTCCGAATGCGGAGCGGATCTCGGCGGCCAACCTATCGTAACAGTCCCGGTGCCGCGAAATGTAAAATAGCGCCGCAGCCATGCCTGTAGCTGTTGTGTCGCCTCCTACATCACAAAGAATATCAGCATACATACATACTGCACCCAGGTGGGAAAGGGAAGAATTGAAAAAAGGGGGCAAACGCATACCTGCGACGATGAAGAAAATAGCCTCCATCCAGAGATCGCGCGCTTGAAGATCCTTTTTTTCGTCGGCTTTCATGCTCTCTGCGATGAAGGACCATAGATCGTGATGCGCGTCTGCGGGTTGCGCCGTGCGTTCCTTGATCATAAGTTGGAGGAGGCCGAACACAAGCTTGCGTGATCTCGCCCAGATCATGTTGATAGGGACCTGGAGGCGGTGCCGCGCAATCGTGGGCACCTGCATGATGGTATTCAGGCGGCGGTTATTGGGAGCCATCTGGTCCGAGAGGAAGCGGTATTCCTCTTTTGTCTGTGACTTAAGGTCGAACCCGAAAGACAACAAGCTAACAACATCCATTCCTAAGTAATTACACTTCCCGCTCATATCTATCGGGAGGCCCTGGCTTTCTGCTACTAGTTTCACAAGTATGTCTATCTGCCCTGTCAAGGTAGGCTCAAAAGCCCTCATAGAGCGGTCGTTGACGGCTGGGCCTATGAGCTTCCGCTTTTGCCGGTGGAGATCTCTGTCTAATGCGTTCCATGTGTTGTAAACGCCAGGGGTCACTTGGTTGGACAGATACGACACAGACTTAGTGATTCTGTTGTTGTTATAGATTTCTTCTTCCGTTAGAGATAATTATTATCAAGGCAAGGGGCTATCAAACGTACGTGATAACGCCGTGGACGAATTAAAAATTAGCTTGTTCGGGCCTTGTCGTATTACCGAGCCTAAGACAGATTAGATTCTTGTGTTGGCGATATAAGTATATTGAGGCAACTAGTTCTTTACCGTATTTGAGATGATTATCTCGAGTTTTCAAGTGAAGCGTTCGCTTCACGGCATAGAATGCCCCGTATCCATTTGTGAAACGAGCAATCAAGGGGCCGGGGAAATGCCTCAAAGGGTTGAAAAAGAACTCTCGACTCAATACTACTATCACCTAGAATGTGTTAGTGCGGGCAGTTATTAGGGAAGAATTGCTTGGTTTTCCTACATAGCCGACGAGTAGGTAAATAGAGTAGTTCGCTAGTACATCTCGGACGAGGCTGACGTTCGAAGCGATGTTCGAATCCATGTTGATACGCTACGGCTTCAGACAAGAGGCGGGCTATCTGAATTGGACTTTGCAGAGAAGGAATATTTGAGGGGTAAAGTTAACAAAGAAAATAGCTGAAGGAGACTGAGTTGCTAAGTAGGTATGTAGGAACCGGCGAACCCTCGTAGCAAGGCTATGGGGGAGCCAGCAAACCTGTCAGATGCCCCGGGGAAACGATATCAATATCCGACCTACAGCATAGAGTGCGGTAGCACCAATGCGAATGCGCTGCTCGTTTCCAAGAACAGACACGGAATTCGGCAGTAATGATCCTAAACTTCACATGCAACGAAAATATTTATGCCACGGGTTGAGTCCTTCTGCTGCGGTTTATATGGTGGCGGACATCAGGTGCTGTGACAGGTATTGCGAGGCTCTGAAAGCACCTGAGGAATGAAGGAGTGCGATGCGAGTACCACTATATTTGATATCGGCGTTAACTCCCTAAGACATTGCCACCCCCTTTCGTACCACCCCATTTTCAAATCCCATGGTCATCATTGGATCACATACGTCTTCGGTTCGGAGATAACCCAACATTTGTTATCTTCCAACAATTGCTTTTTCGAACGAGCAGTTTATGTTATTCACGCGGCTCACCGCTTGGGTAAGGAATCCAAATGCTGGATTGTTCACCATATGTCGGCGATAGGTACTAGGTATGTACCTAGTCTACGAGTTACATGTAGGTCTTTGTTGCTTGTTATACTACATGCGAGCGCTACCCTCCATCAAAATAGAGCCTCTATCTACGACTACAACCCCTGTCGCCTTCAATGTCAGCTGCAAGCGTGCGGCGAGACGGCAAATCGCGGCTTTAAAATAGCCATAGAAAACGGTACATGATAACACTGCCAAATTGGCCTATGCTGCTTGTAATAACTACCTAGTAGGTAGTATGTACATTGATTCAAGCTTCTTATGGGATGAAGCAACCCCACTGTCACCCGCACTTAGCGCAAGTTTAATTTAAGAGGTGTCAAGGTGAGCACCTATCTACTAGTTGTAAATACCTATAGCCCCTCCAATATTGGTACGTCATTGCGGCTATGTATAAAGTATGAAAGTTTCACAATTGAAAGTACCTAGAATTTAAACGAAAGTGGTTGGCTGTCCATTTCATGTAATAGCCGAGTTAGTGTGAGAACGAGAAGGAAGAGACATAGCTGAAATATCGAAAGGGGGCCAAAAAAAGAAATATCCCGTTCACTGTGATCACAAATCAATAATCACCTGCTTTTGCATATTATCTATGCAGCCCATACACGCCCAAACTTCAGCCCCTTTCCCGTAATTGGATCACTACTTTTCTGTCCATGGATGTTGGCGCTTGTATTGTTCCTCTGTAAGATCAGAGCCGTACGACTCATCTGCTGTGAATTGAGTGGTGCGGACAATAGTTGAGTCATCATGATTACCGGAACCATGCTTATCTGTAGGCTCTGAGCCGCTACCATTCGAAATGGAAGTTTTCTCAGGAAGAGGGTGGCTCGCCTGTTCCATTTGCTGTTGCATTTTGAGCTGTTGTCGTAGGCTCGACTTGGATGGCTTTCGGCTGGATCCAGGCCATGAAGCCTGACCAATGCTCCCAGCTCTAGATTTTCGCAGCCTTTCCATAGAAGACCCAGCCCATGACTTCAGTGACAAGGTTACGTCGGCCAGCTTCACGTTTCCCAAAGCCTTGGGAATGGATGGCATGCAGAAAACGAGAATTCCACAGGTCAGTTCTGCAACAGACCAGAGGGCGAGAGCGGAGAAGGTGTACGTGGTATCTCTTGACGTATTATATGGGATTGACGCTGCTAATTTGAATCCGGCTGAGATGCATCCTCTGGCATGATTGATTAGCATGATACGGATTTCGCAGCGGAATTGGGGGAACTACTCACAGCACTCCGACCAAGAATATGAGAGATACACCTATCTTCCTTTGTATGGACATTTGAAGTCCCCAGATAACCTTCTGAGGGAGTAGGATGAGCATAATGTCGGTTGTAAAGTTGACGGCAGAGACCAAAGTGCCCGAAAATGATGTGTTTTTGCATTCTCCAGGAAGAAGTGGATCCCAAAGCTTGTCATGAGGATGGCAGGCGGCATTTGGTAGGACCATCATTGCTATGTAAAAGAGGATGTTGACCCATAGTAGAGTGTGACATGCCCAATAGATATAGTTACGAGTATGACTCGGAACAAAGATGCAAAGCCATTCTACAATAATTGCAGATTTTATGGTCATCACCGTTGCGCAATAAAACATATAGGCCATAAAAAAACCCTTTTCCTTCTTAGCTATAGGTAGTCAGATATGAAAAGGTTATCAGTGGCAACTTACCTTGTTGAAGATAATGAGATCACGAACACGGAAGTTCCACTGGTGGACGAAAAATCCATCGGTGTGAAGCATATCAAACAGGTTCCAGACGCACGCAAAATATGTCCCCTAAGATAATGTGAGCAGAGGGAAATTCGCTCCCACTTTCATGACGCCTACGTACGAGTGCCAGAAGCCCAATTACTATTCTTGTTAGCACGTCGTATATAGATGTTATTGGGAGGGAAGCTAACAGTCTGCGATATGGATCTTCTTGAGATAGATAGCTCGAGCGTAGAAGCGGAGAAGTGCGAACATCGATGAAATTGTTACACAGACGATGAGAGCACCATACGCAACATGATTTCTGTTCGGCCTATTGTCGAAGTTCGGGGTCACTCCGCTAGGGGGATCTAGAGCTGGGGACCCAAGATAGTCTTGGAAATCCTGTCCAGCATCTTGATTCAAAGGCGCCATCGTATATGGAAGAAAATGCTTCGACTTGATAGAGACCGACTCGGTAGTGACTTTTGATCATTCAATCCAGGACCAATGTTGACTTCTGGAGATTTGAAAACGATAACACTATTCTGGGGAGATCGCAAATCGGTTTTACTCGAGGGCAAATGTGAGAGGTCCGATCAAGGTCTATAAAGTTACTTCTTCCTTGGTTAGGTATTAATGCTGCGAGGTAAGGCTGCAGGACCAATAATAAAACGTGACGGCTTGTAGTGGTGTGACAATATGGCAGCCTGCTTTGAAGGGAAGGAAGATATCTGCACTCTGAAGATTTCTAACATTTCTTTTCGATGGAACTGTTACGCGAGGATAATAGTGCATATTAGACGAGGTCCCAATAGCATAATTCCGACCATAAGTCCGACAACTTGAAGGTGTTGCACGAAGCGGCTAGGTAAATGCACTTCTTATAGCAAAGTACATGGATATCAATCCGCATCATAATTTCACAGTGAATTAATAGTAACAATGAATCCTTCACCAGGAAGAGCGATAAGTCAGATCAAGCTCATAGGGGAAGCGCTTTTTGGAGAGTGAAATTTTTCTTTTGGTGAGACATAGTTAATGATGTTTGAGTAACCGTGGCTGCTTATTTCTGGAAAATATTGGCGGCGAACTCGCAAGTATTTGCCAAATATAGTTGTTTGAAAGATCTCGATGGAAAGTGCAATTGTAGATGAGGTTGGAACTGGGGTGTAAACTTCCAGAGGGAGCCGTTGCCTTTGCTATTGCATACATGAGCTTTCAGGACCGTATCGATGCCCGAGTATCATGGTTGTGTTACATGGCGGCTCATAAGGACTCGATAGCACTCAATCTGTACATTAATAAGGCAATGGGTTTCTTGGTGATGTATGATGCAGAATTAGTTCCTCTCGCAAGAGATCTTTTAATCGAACCTGTTACCTTGAAAAGCCCAAGATATGTCTGAGTATAGTAGTAGTGCGGAGCCTACTCCCGTGTCGGATGGCACGGACGACTGCATTTGTGTCGTGGGTTTGGGTAGGGAACTTTTATCCATTATGTGGAATACTGAGTTTGGGTAGACCAGAAGCTAACATTGAATATAGCATGCCGTCTACCAGGAGGTGTGAAATCTCCTTCTGGTCTTTGGGAGTTACTTGCAAACAAACGCTGTACTCAAGGCCAAGTTCCTCCGGAGCGATTCAACATCCACGGATTCCACTGCGAAGACAATAACCGAGCAGGTGTTATGAGTGCGGATGGTGGTTATTTTATCTCTGAAGATGTCCGTTCGTTTGATAACAGCTTCTTCGGAATTAATAATGTCGAGGCCACGTATAGTAAGCGCATCCCCTTTTAGATATGCCATAAGAACGACTCTGCACTTGTACGTACCTTATGCTAATGCTGACTCGTAGTGGATCCTCTGCAGAGAAAACTGCTTGAGGTTGTGTTTGAATGTTTCGAGAATGCCGGAGTCCCACTTGATCAGATATCAGGGTCTAAGACTGGGGTGTATACTGGGGACTTCACTACCGACTACCAGATCATGCATATGAGGGATCCAGACTATCTGCACCGTTATAGTTCGATAGGATCTAACAAGTCTATTTTGGCGAATAGGATTAGTCATGTGTTCAATCTTCAGGGTCCAAGGTGCGTAATCCTTTTCCTACTATAAGGTTATTGGAGTCTTTACCAGCGGTGTTCCAATCGTGAGCTAATTGAGAATTTCCAGTCTTACCCTCAACACGGCTTGCTCATCCTCTATTTATTGCCTCCATACCGCGATCTCAGCCTTGAATGCAGGCGATTGTACCGGTGCCATCGTAGCGGCCGCCAACTTAATCACAAGCCCAGAACAGTATCTTGAGACGATGAGAGCTGGAGTTCTATCTCAAACATCGACATGCCACACCTTTGATGAGTCGGCCGACGGTTACGGAAGAGCCGAAGGAGTCAACGCCATATACATAAAGCGCCTGTCCTCTGCACTTCGAGACGGTGATAAGATCTGGGGTGTCATCCGTGCTACCGCTTTGAATGCGTAAGTCGACAATGAAGATGTAGGCTTCTCTAAATTGACTGGCCCTCTAGGAATGGCAAAACTCTCGGCATCTCGCAACCGGATGCTTCTCTTCAGGAAGAAGTCATTAGAAAGGCATATGCCGAAGCAGGCCTGCGTTTTGCGGACACTGATTATGTCGAATGTCATGGAACTGGTACTGCGGTAGGGGATGCTATCGAAGTTGATGCACTCAAGCGATGCTTTTCTCCGCGAGAAGGCCATCCACTCATGATTGGCTCAGTAAGCATGCTACGGTCCTACTGCCGGCTCTCTTTTCATTCCATGACACCAAGCCACCCATCTTTCCCTTAGAAGTGCCTAACATACCCTGTCATAGGTAAAAACGAATCTGGGACATAGCGAGGCAGCTAGCGGTCTCACCTCAATCATCAAGGTTCTTCTCGCTTTTGACAGGGATGAAATCCCACCGATGTATGGCGTAACAAAGTTAAACCCAAAGTGTACGTATTGAGTCGCCTCAATAGCTCTTGTAGCGCATTATTGACAGTAGGATACTTGGATACACAGTGATGCTTGACTCAACTCAGCTGAAAGTTGTTACCAAACAAGAGTGTTGGCCAAGGCGCCTCCGCCGAGCTAGTATCAACTCGTTTGGATACGGAGGCGCAAACGCTCACGTTATTCTCGAATCCTTGGATAGCTATTTAGGGACAGACCCCATTGATACTGAGACAGTCTCTGAACCAGAAGGATGCTTGTACTTGCTGCCTCTTTCAGCTGCATCAAAAAGGTCCCTTTCTATGCGTATCAGTCAAATATCGGACTTGGTGCGCGGTTCCGACATAGGGTCTATCCAAAACTTGGTGTATACTTTGACCGATAAGAGGTCTCACTTGGACTACAAAGCAACTCTCCTGGCCAAAGTGTCAACAGGAAGTTGTACCGAGATCATCCAGGTGCAAGAACCTGGCGATACGGAATCAAGATCTAGAACGCCATTGCCGATTGCGTTCGTATTCACTGGACAAGGAGCACAGTACGCCTGCAGTAAGTATTTATACGAGTACTAGGTAAAAGAGTTCATCGGACACATTACTGACTGTCCATTTTATAGTGGCTAGAGAACTCATTCAGTACAACGAAATCTTCCTTGCGACGATTAGCGAGCTTGATAACGTCTTGAAAGGCCTGGAGGCCAAATATGCCCCATCCTGGACCCTAAAGCAGGCAATATTGGACCCACCCGAAGTGAGCAGGGTAAACGAGGTTGCTCATAGTCAGTCACTCTGCACTGCAATACAGATCGGGCTCGTCAATATTTTTAAAGGCTGGGGCATCCACGCCTCCGCCGTCGTGGGGCACTCCTCTGGAGAAATTGCCGCGGCCTACGCAGCAGGATTGATTGACCAATCCGACGCCATCTTAGCAGCTTACTTGCGCGGTTATGCGGCGGCACAAGTGGAAACGCGTGGTGCTATGATTGCTGCCGGTATCGATGGCGAGTCTGCTAGGGCTCTAATCGATCAGAGTGGACTAGGGGGAGAGGTTTGTGTTGCCTGTGTGAACTCTCCGGATCTGGTAACCATCAGTGGTACGCATGACGCAATCAAAGTGATCGCTTCACAGCTTCGTAGCCAATCCAAGTTCTGTCGTGAATTGGAGACTGGCGGACGGGCATATCATTCTCATATGATGAAAGAAGTCGGTATCCATTACGAGGCTTATCTAAATTCGGTCGGTAAGGTAGGAATGTTGAGAGATCGGAATCCCACTGCGAAGATGTTTTCATCTGTGGGTCACCACTATGAGGATCTGATGCCCCTTGATGACGGGGCAGACATGGCGAGATACTGGCGCAATAATCTTGAGAAGCCCGTACAGTTTGACCAGGCAGTTCGAAATTTGGCTCAGAGCGGCGACTACTGCTTGATTGAGATCGGACCACACCACGTGTTAAAGGGTCCTATTCGCAAAATTATAGGCAGTCTCAAGCTCGCAGCGCGCTCTCTGCCGTACCACTATTCTTTAGTTAGAGGTCGGGACTCGGACTTAGCGTTGAGAGAACTTGCCAGCTCCCTTTTTCTAGAAGGTCATAAAATAGACTGGGGCGCGGTCAACAATATACCAAATGGAGTACATCTGCAACCACTTCACAACCTTCCACCGTACCCCTGGGACTATTCCGGGGATCTGCTATGGCATGAACCACGCGCAAGCATAGAAATTCGCCAGCGAAAATACACCCGCCATGAGCTGCTTGGATCACGTCAAGTCGCTGGCAATGGCATCGACTGGAGCTGGCGGAACTTGCTCAACTTGGATGAGGTACCCTGGCTCCGTGACCACAAGGTCGAGAACCAAATCGTTTTCCCTGCTGCAGGCTATATAGCCATGGCACTAGAGGCAATCACTCAATTGAAAGGACTCCGAGATCTAGGTTTGTCTAAGAGTCAAATCGACTTCAGTCTGAGCAATGTCAATATCAACACCGCCTTCGTAGTACAGTACGAGGACGGCGATAAAGGCAAAGTGAGTGAAGTTGAGTTGCATACTAGTATGTCCCCAAGGAGACTCTCGGCTACGACAATATCTGCGGAGTGGCATGACTTTTCTATCTCTTCTTGGTCAAGCGGACATAGTGTAGTGCACTGCGTTGGGGGCATCCGTGTGGATAAGACATCCCACCCCCGAGGCTCTTATGTCACTGATGATTCCGTTGGCCTAGAGAGCTCTAAGTGGTCGATGGATCGATGGTACCAGAAACTAGAAGAGAATGGGCTCTGCTATGGAACTCGCTTCCGGTCACTCCTAGATTTGGCTATTGATACAAACCAAGCACAAAGTGAGGCTACATCCACTGCCAATGTAGAGCCTTTGGCAGCACAGAATTCATGCTCGAGATATATCGTGCATCCGATTACCATCGATGCATGTCTTCAGACTGCTGTTCTTGCCAGCGCCAAAGGCAACATAGGCTCCCTTCAGGCCTATTTGCCAGTTTTTATCGCAGAGTGCTCGATCCGACATCTGTCGGATGAGAATCCTGCGATAAAGGCGCGAATTCATGCTCGAGTAACAGAGACAAGCATATCTACTCGAAATGCTAGATGCAATCTCTCTAATTCTAAAGGGACGAGTTGTATCAATATGAGTGGCGTACGATTATCATTATACGCAGGCAACGTGGGTAGTGATAGCGATGACAAGGCCACAGAGATACAACGAAACCCGTGCTTACGGGTCTACTGGAAGCCAGATATTCTGCGCTTAACACCACAATCTGAGAGACAACTGAAAGAATATGTCCATGATTTTCTGATGAAACAGCCTCCGGACCGAGCGGATGACGAGACTTTGACCATTATTGGAGCTCTGGTCGACCTTTCGGGCCATAAAAACCCTGCTATGCGCGTCCTAGAGTTAGAAGGTGGTTGTAACTGTAAAACCAAGCAATGGTTGGATATGCTGGGTAATGACACGTCATTTCCAAGATACGGTGCTTGGATTTCTGGCTCTATTCTCGACGATGGTGCAATTGCGGTGGACGAGAACGAACGGAGCCCGTTTGATGTTCTAGTAGTTCCGAGTGTAAGTATTTGCCACTTATATACCTCCGCTTGTATCGCAGACTCATAGATTGTTTAGCACGCAGCCTCTGAACGCCTTTGGAAAGATGATCCGTCACTGTTCTTCTCCAAGGTCGGCGCCCAAGGAGTTATCATCTGCCGCAGAACAGAAAAAGCATCGCAATGCTTGGACAAGGCCGGCTTCACAGTAGTGGATGTCGGTCACCACATCCTTGTCGCAGTGCGCAACACCCAGAAGTTAACGCAATTGTCGGGAAGGGATGTCCTTATTATTGTATGTCGAAGCCGAGTCATTTCTGGTGTGGTGACCTTTAGCGATACTAACGATGAACAGTTCCGAAAACCGTCTTCATATATTGAAGAACTCGCGTGTTCCCTCGAATCGACTCTACGACCGATTCTCGGTCTAGGTCAGATTAAAAGGCTTCCTTTGTCCCAGATTCATACAACACATATAAGTGAAAAAACCGTCTGCATATCTCTCCTCGAGGTCGAGACCGAGTTGCTGGCGACGATAAGTCAGGAAGACATGGACCTCTTGCGTCTCGTGACAAATACTGCAACGGACTTGATGTATATCATCGGTGCTAATACTTTGAGTGCATCTGGACAAGCAGATCCCAATCTAACGCTTGCGTCGGGGCTATCTAGGGCTCTGATGACGGAGCAGCCATCCCTGCGCTTTTCTGTGGTGGATATCGGACCCTGCCAACGAGTTAGACAAGATATGGCTGCAACTTGCCAGACCATCATTAGTACCTTGATACCTCTACACAACCAAGACGACAAGGAGTTTGTCTACTCTTCTGGGTTAATCCACATCAGCCGTTTCGGTCCCGACCCGGTTCTCAATGCTCTCTTCCGGCGACGTCTAGGTGTGGGAGAGCGGTTGAAGCAAACGACACTCGCTGACGCGGGTATAGCACAGTGGTCAATTAACAAAATCGGTCTGGCTGACTCCATTTACTTCCAAGAGTTGCGTGAACCCAGTACCGAGCTGCCGACCGGCCAAATCGACGTCATTGTCAAAGCCATAAGCCTAGACGCCAAGGATATACATCCCATAGGCGGGCACATAGAAACACGGAAAGGCACTTTGGCGTGTGAATTTAGCGGTGTCGTAAAGGCAGTTGCTGGGGATGTCACGACCCCGAAGCCGGGGGATCGTGTTGTTGTGGTGATGCCTAATCGCTTTAAAACGGTTGAGCGTGTCCCTGCTTGGGCAGCCCATAAACTACTGCCTCACGAAGAGTACTGCGAGATGGCAGCCATCCCCATCGCTTATAGTACTGCAATATATGCTCTTCATGACCAAGCGAGATTACGTAAAGGTGAGTCAGTGCTCGTTCACGTTGATTCGAGTGCCCTTAGGATCGCCGCCGTCAGCATCGCGCAAGGGTCCGGCGCGGTTGTGTTCGCCACCGTCAATTCTTCGGCCGAAAAGGCCTTCCTCGAAGCTAATTGCAACATTCCGGCTTCCCATATCTTCTCTTCTCAGGAGCTATCCTTCGTGGGCAGAATAATGACCATGACCAGCGGCCGAGGCGTCGACGTAGTAATAAATTCGCTCGTTGGTGACCTTCTACATGCCAGCTGGGGTTGTCTGGCCAATTTTGGTCGTTTTATCGAAGTCGGCAAACGTGAGCTTATTGACGCTGGCAAGTTAGACATGCGTGTTTTCTTGCGCAATGCAACGTTTACGGCTTTCGACCTAGAAGAATTGATTTATTCAGAAGATCACTTTCACCGAGATCTAGTCTCAAGGTAGGTTGAACACTATCCTTTGGCAGATTTGTTCTAACATCTATGGCGCACATAGTAAAGTAGAGGAAGCATTGGTGCGGTATCGTTCGCGCGATATTCAGTTGCCGCCCATCAACATATTTGACATTTCCGCCATTAGCGAGGCCTACCGTCGCTTTTCTACTAATGATCGAGTAGGTAAAGTTGTGATCTCCCTTGAGGATCCCAAAAGTAATATTCTAGTATCTGAACCGAAGTACTGGATGCTTTTTGATCCCGAGAAAGTATATCTCTTGGTAGGATGCTTCGGCGGCTTAGGGCGCAGTCTGAGCCGTTGGATGGCCACGCGAGGTGCCCGCAACTTTGTGTTTCTGAGTAGATCTGGCTGTGATAAGCCCGACGCAGCAGAGCTTGTATCAAGGTTGAGATCTGGGAGTGCTAACGTTTCTGTCGTTAAAGGAGATGTGGCAAACGCTTCCGACGTGCTTACGGCTGTCACTACCTGTATAACTACAGGAAAGCCAATAGGGGGCATTGTGCAGGCGGCTATGGGGCTCCAAGAAGCTCTTTTCTCCCAAATGACAAGTGAAGCCTGGCATATCGGGATCGATTGCAAGTGGGCTGGGACGTGGAATTTGCACACGGCACTTGAAGGCCACGATTTGGATTTCTTCCTAGTGACCTCTTCTAACTCCGGCTCACTCGGAGTCGCGACCGAGGCCAACTACTGTGCATCAAATGCCTTTCTTGATGCTTTTGCTCGTTGGCGTCACAGCCAGGGAAAGCCGACAGTTTCAGTTGGCCTTGGCAATATTTCTGAAGTGGGCTATTTGCATGAGAACCCTGACATCGAAGCCATTCTCATGCGCAGAGGATTGCAACCCACCCCGGAAGATGAGTTCCTCCTGCTCATTGATCTTGCACTTTCGACAAACGGCAGCCATCTCCAGGCACTAACGACTGGTGACTTTGCAGCAGCTCATATCCTCACGGGGTTAGAGACAGCCGGCTTCCGCCACTTGCTAGAGCAAGGCTACGATGTCAATAATATACCAATGCAAGATCCGCGCTCGAGTATACTGGCCGAGTCGCTCGCAGCGGAACAAAAGGCTATAGCAGCAAGACAAGGAGCATCAAAAGCACAGGGTCAGTTTGTGACCCTGGCAGATAAGGCTCACTTGAACCTGTCTCTCCAAGCACTGATTTCTGAGAGTGATGTTTCAATCGGGGACGCGGTTTTGAGACTTTTGCGCAAGCAATTCTCGAATCTGATCTTAATCCCTCCAGAACAGATCAACATCGGCAAGCCGCTGGTAGCATTTGGCCTAGATAGCATGCTTGCAGCCGAATTTCGATCGTGGATCTGGGCTACGTTCAAGGTCAGCGTCCCATTTCTCGATCTTTTGAGTTCGCAAAAGTCGTTGGCATCCCTCTCTCAGATCGTGGAATCAAACTTGGAGGGCAATGGCCATTCTGATTGAGATATGTTTTTTTTTTTTTTCCTTTTGCGTATGTAACTTGATAAAAAGGGGTTAAAATGAATATTGTATTGGTCTATTTAGGTGTAGGTACAAACACGACACCAGAAAGAGGATAGAGATATTAGAATTTCCCTCACGATGCAACGCCTTCCAGAGGAGAAATCCGGTGTTCAGCCACAGCTATGTAGTTTATGATGACAATGTGTAACCGTTTCATTATTATATGAAAAGTATTCTACATAAAATATACTTACTAGAAGTTATACATGGAATAAATATTTATACAAAATTTGAACACTTCTGTTCAATTCCGGCTAAATGCATCGATACCGTTCGAGGGCATAATAGAATAAGTCGAAGAAACCCTATTGCCGGGGTTCTACGGTTCCACGTCTTCTAGATGCGCATTTGGTTTGGCCAAAACTTTTAGAGCAACTTTAGAACAACTTTTGGAACTTTTAGACAACTTTTAAAACGTTGCTAACACGTCTCTATATTCAAGATTCAAGTCTAGCTGGTTCAGCTTCTTTTTAATATGCATTTTTTCACTGTTTCATAATTCATCAAGCATTTCGTCAGGTACACTAGGTACATTTTGTTGTATAATCCACGGTCCCCAATTCTTACACGCCGACCTTGTCGTTGATGTAACTTGATTCTCCCCCATGCGGCCTTGCGTTCATGTGCTTCGGTCCGTCCATTCCTTTCCAAGATGCCATGGCCATGGCGCGATCGCGAGAACAACGGCGATTCATTGCTTCCATTAGCGGTACCTAGAATTAATGGTGCAGATCGGGATTATAATGAAGATGGAGAGGAGGCTTTGGAGCGAGCGCAGTCTACCTCTAGACAGTCAGGCCATGTCCGAACAACATCTGCTCAGTCACGGGTAAGATACTTATTCTCGTCTCTCGGTTAACAAGAACCAATTGTATTAGGTATTCTACCAAATAAGAGTATACAGCTAATGTAATCCAATATTAAATAGTCTGTGGCAGACGGCTATTCCTCCCTCACTCCAGCAGAGACGGCAGCTCAGCTTCAAACCTCCTTAACCCACGGCCTCACACCCACCGAAGCCCTTTCTCGATTACGAGACTTTGGCCCAAATGAGATTCCTCACGAACCCCCAGACCCATTGTGGTTGCGATTCATATTGCAATTCCGAGAACCCTTGATTATATTACTTCTTGTTTCCGCCTTCCTCTCGATCTTCGTAGGTAATATGGACGATGCTGTCAGTATCACAATTGCAGTGACAATTGTCGTCACCGTTGGTTTCGTACAGGAATATCGATCCGAAAAGTCTATTGAAGCTCTTAACCACCTAGTCCCGAACCACGCACACTTAGTAAGGGCGCAATCTACCCGCCCTCCCGCTGGCCCTAAGAGCGCAGCGTGGCCCCCAGCTATTAGTGATACAGATGAAAAGACACCTTCGACCGGTTCTGAGACTCCAGATGAGGAATTGATGGAAGCCACATCGTCAAAAGTTATGGCAGCTCAGCTGGTACCTGGGGATTTAGTCTTGTTTACGACGGGTGATCGTATCCCGGCCGATATTCGAATCACGAAAGCTGCCGATCTGACCATTGACGCATCAAATCTCACCGGAGAGAATGAACCATTGCGAATGACTGCCGATGCACGAATTCGCAGCACGTCCTCCGCCTTCGACCAGTCCGCATTACGCCTCCCTAGCCCCTCTGTTTTATCTCCACCTTCATATAACGGTCAGCCTAAAGAAGATGCGCGTAATCGCGGGATCAATAACATTGCATACATGGGAACTCTAGTTAAATCTGGGCACGGACAAGGGATCGTCTTCGCTACTGGTGGTAACACCCATTTCGGTACAATTGCCACGAGCGTTTCGGGGACCGAAAGTCCCCGTTCGCCCCTGCAAGTAAATATGGACCATCTGGGACAGCAGCTCAGCCAAATATCATTTGGTATAATCGCCCTCATATCGCTAGTTGGCTTGCTTCAAGGCAAGAAGCTTCTCGAGATATTTACCATATCTATCTCGCTTGCTGTTGCGGCAATCCCTGAAGGATTACCTATTATTGTGACGGTCACCTTGGCCCTCGGTGTTCATCGTATGGCCAAGCATAATTCCATCGTTCGAAAAATGCCCAGTGTTGAAACATTAGGTTCTGTAAATGTCGTCTGCTCCGACAAGACGGGAACACTCACTATGAATCATATGACAACGGCGAAGATGTGGTACTTTGGGTCAAAGGAACCAATTGACGTTGATTCGGACGATGAGGCAACGGAGAGGACGCCCGACACCGCGGCACTCAGAATACTGCGCATTGGTAATATTGCAAATAATGGACGGCTTGTTCATTCCGCTAAAGGGGCACTGCCAGATTCTCAAGGAAGAGATTTTGCGCCGTACACGCGATGGGTCGGACAGCCGACTGATGTTGCGATGCTTGATTTACTTGATCGGTTTAAGGAGCACGACGTGAGGGATTCTATTGGACCTCGAACGGCCGAGACCCCTTTTAGCTCTGAGAGGAAATGGATGGGTGTAGTGATCGGTGCACAACCCGGGAATAGCGACAAGGAATATGCCTATATGAAGGGCGCTATAGACAGAGTGCTTGATGCTTGCGACACTTATCTCACGGCTGATGGTCGCGAGGTCATCATTGACTCTGTTCGACGCCAAGAAGCATTGCAAGCAGCTGAGAGAATGGCCGAAAAGGGGCTTAGGGTCTTGGCTTTTGCCAGTGGACCCGTTGCCAAATCCAGACGACATACATCCACCAGGAGCAACACACCCTTAAGTGCAGACGGAAGTCAAAGTCCACTACCTCAGCATGAGGAATTGTATAAGGGGTTGACTTTTGCAGGGCTAGTAGGGATGAGTGATCCTCCACGCCCTGGAGTTTCTCGCTCCATTCGAAAGTTGATGCGAGGCGGGGTTAGGGTCATAATGATTACTGGAGACTCTCCAACCACGGCTTTAGCCATTGGAAAAGAGCTTGGTATGCAAATTGCTACGCCCCGTGAGCACTCATCAAACCAGAGCGCAGTCAAGCCTGTCCTCACTGGTGATGAGCTTGACGCAATGAGCGAGAGCGACCTTGCAACTGCAATGCACACCACGACCATTTTCGCACGAACGAACCCGGATCACAAAATGAAGATTATTCGAGCGCTTCAGTCCCGCGGTGATATAGTTGCTATGACCGGAGATGGAGTCAATGATGCACCGGCGTTGAAAAAGGCTGATATCGGCATTTCTATGGGTTTACATGGAACAGACGTTGCCAAAGAAGCTTCAGATATGATTCTAACAGACGATGACTTTTCTACGATTCTTCACGCCATCGAAGAAGGCAAGGGCATATTTAACAACATCCAAAATTTCATCACCTTCCAGCTCAGTACCAGCGTGGCTAGTTTAGCCCTGGTCTTTCTCTGCACATGCCTGGGTTTCAGAACCCCCTTAAACGCCATGCAGATTCTCTGGATTAGTAAGCAGCGCCTCCTATTATGTAATACACCTATGACTAACCTTGATTTCGCAGATATTATCATGGATGGTCCTCCCGCACAATCCTTAGGCGTAGAGAAGGTTGATCCGGATGTGATGTCGCGGCCACCACGTTCGAGAAGCGAGCCAGTTCTCACCAGAGCTCTACTTCAGCGCGTCTTAACCTCAGCCGCGATCATCATGGCAGGTACAATGGTCGTATACACTCACGAGATGCTAGATGGTGAAGTCTCTCGACGCGACACGACGATTACTTTCACCTGTTTCGTACTATTCGACATGTTCAACGCGTTGACGTGTCGCTCAGAGAGCAAGTCCGTATTCAGGGGCGAGGTGGGCTTGTTCTCCAACAAACTGTTCAATTGGGCGGTGGCGCTAAGCTTGGCCGGTCAATTACTCGTCATTTACTTCCCGTGGCTCCAAGAGGTGTTTCAGACAGAGGCGCTGGGGCTGTTCGATCTTATCAGATTAGTCGCGTTGACGAGCTCGGTGTTCTGGGCTGACGAGGTTAGGAAATGGTACAAATACGGGCGCAGGCGGTTGGGCGGATACAGTCAGGCCGTTTAGAGATCCTGGGCGATTAGATACTAGGTAGGGATGGTGGTATTCATCGGGTGAGGTGTGTCTACTAGGTACACTGTATATGGAACACCTACGTTGGGTTACACCATTAAAATATAACATTTGACAACATATGAACCAATTCATTCACAAACACATTCTAGCAATAGTGAATCACAAGTGTAGGGATTCCAGGTAGGTAAGTTCTCCGGTACAGGGATAGGGGCTTCATTTTCGTGGTCTAAAATACTGTCTATCTGGCTTTTTATCCATTTCCTTCATGTCGGCTTGGCTGCACAATCCCCGAATGAAAAGTTTTCGGACCCGCGCAACGGACGAGAAGTTTACCTTAAGCATCCCGTCGTTCATGGTGCCACCGGTATCCTTATAGGTCCCGCGATCAGGGACTTGGTACCTCTTGTTTACTTCGGCCCCGAGCAGGTCAAATGGGCTGGGAGTTATGCTGTCATCTGATTCTTGCTCTTTGTGTGACTCAGGAGAGCTAGGGGGCGTTGTTGATGTATCTGACGGTGAAGTTTTCATTATTGCAGTGAGAGTGTAGGTAAGTAATGAGCTATCAGTTTGACACAGGTCACTTTCTCAATTCAAGGAGACTTGAGGGGGAAGTTGATATGAGCTAGAGGTTTACTGCCAGGTATACCTAGGTAAGTATGATGTATAGTAAAAGGAGCTTTGCGTCAGAACGAGGTTATCTTGGTCTAAATCTTCTCAGGTTATTACAGTTATTATGTTAAGGGGGAGAGGGGGTGCAAGTCATTTGTTATATATCTTGAGTTGAAAATGCCGTTTTCTAAGGGCATCTATAATCGAAGAAACAGCACCTTTATCGTCTCTTACAAGAAATCTTAATTCTCGAAGAAAGTCAAGTTGAAGGATAGATTGTTGTAGACTAGAAAAGCTATTACTAGAAGAAGATTTTCGTCAAGAAACACCTAGATGCAAATCGATATGAGTAGTCTCCATCGCTATAATATGTCTCATCTCTATTAAAATATCATTTTGTCTAGTTTCATATGGGCAAGTTATCAGTTATCATCTTCTTTATTCCTTTGTGTTGAATTTAACAGCTATACGTCATTATCGTATGACATCATTAGTCAATATTTCCTTTGCTCACTTGTCATTTCTTAACCTCCTGTAGCTTCCCTTCTCCCCTTATTTTATGCCTTGTTCAGCGTCAATGAATATGCATCGTCTTGGATAGGTATCTTTCAAAGGAAATAAGGTAGAGCCTGAGCCGCACTTGGGGCATGGTCTCCTTATTGAATAGCCGTGGAAGTATAACGTAAGCTAAGCTGAGTGAGATAGGTTCGCGATAGGCGCGTATATTTCATACCTAGTACCCGGCAGCGTAGTCATTATTGTCCCGACCAGTATAGAATTTTGAGCACGTAACAACAAGACCCGGACCTTCGATCGTATTAATACATACTCGCATAGACGAAAGAGAGTTTCTCACGTTTCTGGGATTTTTGATACACACTTTGAGTTTGAATCATCTCTTCTATGCCCAAATACATTTGGCTCGCAGGCTCGCAGACGGCCCCACTCGGCACGGTAAGTGCTTACCTACCTAGGTCCTAGGTACATAGTGCTAGGTAGGTGCCGGTATTGCATAGATAGTCGGCGTCGTTACCCGACCAATTATATGTTATAGCGGTTGAGATTGTGTGGCATATGCCTTTTAATATATGCGTCGCGTTGTCGACTTGGTAGAACTGGTAATATCCCCTTAGTAAAGTTAAACCAAGGTAGGCCAAGGCAGCGCAACCATCTCCAATCACTATGTCTACCTCCTTTTATAAGTAGGTAGACCCATTCTAGCCATATAATACCACCCAAGCTATATAATTCCTCATGCCCAGGCTGTCATAATAATTACCTACCGCAAGTGCTAAGTGATAAATCGAAAGCCACCTCGTATGGCTATCAACTATTTCAAGTGCATTCTACTGACCATGCGTACCTAGGACCTAGGTACGTATATAGATATTTGTGAGTTGCGCAAGCTATTTTTCTGACCGCATTTCATCGATTGTCTGGGTAGAGACCGAGGTATGCAAAAGTACGTAAGCTATAGCGTGTAAAGAAAGAATATGCGAAGTTTGGAATAAATTCATCTTAGATGTGTACGAGATCGTTGTAGGGATAATCGACGTTTCTCGCTGACAGGTAGGTGTAGGTATCACACCTGTAAAGAGAAGTTGAGGAAATTGTCGAGATCGAGAATGTCATCCTCAATTAGGTATGTAGCGATTCTCAGCCACGGGAGAATTTCCTATAGGCTACACGAGAGCCGTCTCCGTTGGTCGGCCAGACCACCGCGATCATAATGCCGCGAAGCATGGCGATAAGGAGAGTGGGTCATTGAAACTGGCATTGAGTATAGTGTTAAAAGGGTAGGATGGAGGAGAGTATGCAAGATGTCGGATTCCGTAGATACGTGGTATATACACCTAATACCTATACCTATACTCTCAATAGTTGAATGTGAGACATCCATGGATAGCATGGATGAAGATGGAGATGAATTCGATAGTCTGACTTGTCCAAAATTGTTTCCTGTAACATGGATGGTTGCTTCAAGTGAGTCACTACCCAACTACGTGTTCATCAGACAAATCGACAAACAGAATGTTGGATCGGCTGCTGCTTGCTACCAAGTACGAAGGTTCATCTACTAAGTAGGAAATAGGAATCAGAACATTGAGAGAACTGCATTGAGCAGCATGAGTGATGCAGCCGCTCCGGTTTTATTTAGAAGTACCAAGTATTTTTGTACACGCTGATTCAGGCTTGTGCTACAGTGCAGGTCTATTGATCGTGGCTGCCCTGCTAAAGTAGGAAGGTAGAGTGGTACCAAACGTGGCTAGTGCTGTCTATTGCTTTCCGACTGTTCTAAATGTTACTATCGATGACAGCTCGGATTGGTTCTGAACTTTCAACTTCAAGGTTGGAGTGTACCCGGATCCCTGCCAGTTTTTCTTAAAAAAAAAGTTGCAGTACTACGGTACATACTTTCCACACTAAAGTGTGCAACTCATGTAGCGTACTAGGTATGATTAGGTACATTTAGCGCAATTTGCACGGGGGCAGCTTGGAAACTTTAGCAGGTCCAGCAGGTCCAAAGCAGGTGCAGGTCGTCCAGGTCACGCCAAGACTTCTATTCAGGCAAGAAGAAGGAGCCGGTCGCTTGTTGTTCTGTCCGTCATCCGTACCCGCCTTACCTTTGCCTGCCTCGCCTCGATGATTTTCTACGCTTGAACTCATTCCACCTCTCGCCATTCTTTGTACCTGTGACTTTTTTTTCTCAGCATCGTCGCGTCTCGTCCTTCTCTTTATGTGGCATACACCACCCCCCATTACTTTGCGCATACTTCTTTGACTTGTATTATCAAATGCCATTCATTGACAACTAAAAAGAAGAGGCATTATTCTATCCAGATTCCTCGCATCTGCATCCCTCGACCTTCTTCATCCAACTTAAAAAAACCCGAGCACCGTGCGAACCAAACCAAATCACGACTACAGCCAACCCGCATCGGAAGAATCCCGACATAACCCTCGCCGAATAGCTTTCAGCTTTTAATGCACATGCCTCAGAGCATCGTCGCACCTGCGTCTACCTCGTTTCCATCGACCGATATTCCAGACGCCTTGGTGAGCCTAACTCAAGTCTCGCGCCGCGCCGGCGGAAGGGGGTTCGAGGCATATGATGCCTGGTGTCGTCATGATGGAGAACGGCGTTCGGGCACCGCTAGCCACAAATCATGACAGAGATCACGGCCAGTTCGTCAACGGCAATGGTAACCCAGCACCTCAATCGAACGGAAATTTCGCTGGAGCTGGAAGTAGTAATGGAGTGAACAATATGGTAAATGGCGGCAAGGATGCCGAGGGCGCGGTAGTAGCGCAGTCACAGAATGCATCGCGTATGAACGATCTCCCCGACGAGATCAGACACATTACAGATGGATATATTCCTTTAGGAACCATTCTCGCGCGCGTCGCGCAGAAAACTCACAACCGACTACTAGAAGAGATGAACGCCTTAGCTAAGATGCCAGTGTCAACGCTTGCCATGAATGGCACTTCGGGACACGTTGGCAGTTCTGCGGATGATAACTCACCTGATAATATAAACAAGAAGGTTAGGTTATTGAATTTCGCCCAGGACATGCACGCCGAATGGGTGAAGGCAGCGGTGATTGCGAGATGGAGCAGAAACTCATTCAACGTCAGCAAGCTCGTCGATCTGGCCAATCTTTTGCTCCGCCAGAGGCTCCATTACATGAATACCATCAATGCTCTAGCATTTACCAAAGTTTCTCTAGCGCAAGCACGCCTCCCAAATCCCGATCTTCGTACCGCCCTTCATGCACTTTCGACTGGTGCTGCTCCCTGGATGCCGGATCTTAACTACCTCGAAGTTCCCCCCTTATCTTCTCAAGACAAGCTACAATGGATCGAAAATCTGAATACGCTGCTTTCGATCCGACTCAATTTGGAAGATTACGATAACCTCCCGTACCACTTCCAGAATTACGTTATTGGCTCTGGTCGCGTTACCTTCAAGGTTCCCGGCGAGTTCGAGGTCGACCTTACGATAGCTGACGAGGATTTTGACAAGCAGTTCTGGTTCATTGACTTCCGATTCGACTTTACCCCCGCGCCAGCCGAATTATCAGACGTGTTGAGAATGCACCTTGAAGGCAAGGTCAACGAAATTTTAGAGAAGGATGGACTTCCCGGATGTTATAAATTTCTCCACGAATACGTATTGACCCAGAAGGTCACCGAATATCACCGCCAAGCAATCGAAATGGGCAGGGGCCGTTGGGTTGACATGCTCAAGATAGAGAGGCTCCATCGATCCATGTCCATACAATATTGGATCGGCCGCTATCAGCCGGATGGTCCAAAGAGCTGGATTATTCTAGGCGTTCATAGCGGCAAGAAAACGAACGGCCTCCAGGGCCCAGAATCGTCAAGCTACCTCACCTTACGTTGGTTTAGAGACAATCGAGAAGTCAAGGAGTTCGACATCCCATTCGACGATGCCAACATTTCTGCAGAAGACCTCTTACTTAGCGTCATTACTAAACATAACGAATTTATCCTCACATCAATCCACTCTAAACTGAAAACACACGGACGGTTCACTAAGAGGGAGGCCGGCCTCGTCTTAGACATCCCGACCAGCCGATCGATGCAACCAACGCTCAAGATGCAATTGAGTCACAGCCATTATCTGACCGTTGGTATCAACCCTACCTCTGGAATGTTCTCGATGAAGCCGCAGAGCCCCGTGACTTGGAAGGGAGAGCAGAGGCTGAACTACGGATCAAAAAATCCTATCGAGGATGGTCCTCCTTGCCTGGAGAATCTGAGGTGTCATCACGTGGTCGAAGAAATCCTGCGACGCGGAAGGAGCACGGGCTGGAGCGCCTGCAAAGGACCTGTAAAACCAGAAATAGTGAAAGATGTTTTGACTGGACGTGAATCAGGTCAATCTCTATGGCTGAAGCGACGTGGTTGGCCAGACCAGTGGCATTTGATGGTCAACCTGAGCTTGGGCGGTGACACATGGTATTTGATGGAAATGTAAGTTTTGAACCCGGTCCCTTCTAAACTATGGTTAACACAGCGACAATAGCACTACTCATCCGAACGGAGAGAGCCGTATCGCATCACATACCAAACTGCCCCTCAGCTCTTCTGCGCCAAATCTTGAAGATAAATTCTTCACTAACTTAACCATATTCACTGCCGCTATGATCTCACACCAAACGGATCTGAAAGCTCTACACAAGAGGCGGATAAAACAAGCCTCACGCTCTGGAATCAATTATTCCCTCCCTGCGAATATGAAGGTACCTTCCATCTTTGTCAGACTTTCCGATATCTTGAGACAACCTCAGCCAAGTGAACCGGGTAAACGAATGGCACGCTGGGCACATGATTTCGTAGAAATTACCTTCAGGGGTGTACATACTTTGCCGAGACGTTCCCGAATATCAAATGACGAGAAATCCGACACCAATGAGAGCGGGGAAAGCACAGGACAACAGAAGGAATTGTTGGAAGTATCCCTGGATGCCCGAATCAAGGTATCCAACCCGGATAGGTTCGGGCTTCTGAAGGGTCACGTCGAACGTGATGTGGCATTTAATAAAGCCATCGGGGTATTCGCACTTCGGTTAGAAACGAACGTCGGCAGCACGATATTAGACACACTTACAAATCGCCTGGAAGCTATCGACAAATTGGCAGATTGCATAGACGCAATACGGCGAAGCGATAGGGATATTCAATGCGAAGAAATCACGCTCAACAAGGTTGTGATTACATATGCTGATCGACAGAAGTCGGGTGGCGTTGGTGCAATTGAACCACGCGGAGATCGTTGCAAGGCGACATTGGAATTAGGTCGGGAGAAAATCGAGCTTAGGCTCAACCGAGGCAATCCACAGTTACGCTCTCTCGACCATTTCCGGCTTCTCGTCAACTCAAACCTTCGCTGCGGAAAACTCCCATTTTACTTGTCGAGCACGCTGCCCATCCACCGTGCTCTGGACTCGGTCGAGCTTGCTTGGGACGACCTCACAATGAATAACCGAGGCAGTGTCGAGATATTCGCGGCACACCTAGACTGGTTTGATATTCGATACTATCTTCCCGGTCCAAACAGAACCCCCCAGATCTGGCGACGTCTTACGCTACAAGTCCGACTTCAAAATCGCCGCGAGGGTCTCGAGTGGGAAATATCTCGCGTGGAACCGGGCAAGATAGCGAAGCCGGACGACGAGTTCAAGCAAGTGCTTGAGAAGGTTTACAGTAGTGATGGCAGGACGTGGAGGTCTCTAGGCGACTCGGCCGCCAGTAAGACGGACCATCGGATAAGGGAATTGATTAAGGCCATCGACGAAGCTATACGGCGGCTTGCTATGCATTCGCCAACGGTTGTGAAACAGAATCAGCCTAAGTCGCAGACGCAACCAAGGAGTCAAGCTCAGGCCTTGTATCATAAGTCGATGGCAACTAGCAGGGCTCGGCCACAGGCAGGGCAAGTGGTGGTTCTGGATGATTAGGAATAAGTCGTTGGCGCAGGTGAGCGGCGGGTATACGACAAAAAAAAGAGGCCCAAGAGAGAATGCGATGCGAGTTGGGGATGTCGGTTATACTTGAGATACCCTTAGGAAATAGGAGCATGGGCCAATGGGGAGATACAAAAAAACTACCTCGATTTGCCTACAATGATGAAGGCCGCGATGAGCTTATTAGTAATGATTGTCTTTGTCAAGGCTGCTTGTGCTTTTTCGTCCAGCAGCTCTGCGGCGCTGGGCGTGTGTTGTCATTGTGGATACGCTGAATTTACCTGCCTACATATTATATAGTAGGTAGGCAGTAGCTATTGAATACGGGAAAAGAGATAGCTAATACATAAATATTAAAATCCCAAGTATAGCAGTGCCTTATCAAGACGGGAGGATGAGCAATCTTGCTGCCTCTTTGGGTGAAACAGCATGGAGTTTTGAGTAGCTGACGACCTGCGCCAGCGTCGCCTAGACCAGTTTCGCGGCATCGGACCGTGCTGTAGGAGCCCTGTAGCTGACGCGGGTTATACCTAATACAGGCGCTATCAATGCAACCTTGGGGAGCGGCAGGTGCGTTGGGCGATGCCCCTTTTAGTCTGATGATGTCAAGGTAAATGGACTTTAGCCCCTGTTTTTTGGTTAGGTTGTTATCGTGGATTAAGCAATTGCCGATATCCATTGGGCGATTAGGAGATGCCTAAGGTCCCGATCATACCTCCAGCTATACTCTACTAGGTATACCTAGATTTCGTGTTTCCTGAAGTTACGTATTTTCGAGTCGCGGGAACGACTTTTGGTTTTATGTTGTTTTTTCTTTGACTTCTTCTAGAGCGGAATTAGAGCGGAGTTACATGTTGTAGTAGAGCCGTAGAGCTGTAGACTTAAGGCAAGATGTCGTGTAAGTTCTAGGACCCCTCCTATTTCTCGTTCCCCGCAACGCCGTGGCTTGCTGGATAGCTGGCCTGAAGACACCTAGGCACACATTTACGTTGTCTGTATTATTATCACCGATGGGGAAATAGGAGTCATATACGCAAACTTGCCTACCTACCTAACATAGGTTCATACGTAGTCAGAAGATAAACCACTGACATTAGACTGAATTAAATAGTCTTTACAGGCACAACGAAGCTCTCCAACACCTCAGCCATCCCAGCCGGCGAGGACGGCCACAAAGTCACCAAAGAGGCCGCCGTAGCGCTCCTGCAGAACCACGACTTCTTCCTCAAAGCCGAGCCGCACTTCGTTTCCTATCGTGCCCTACCCCCGAATAAGCCGGCGAACAACGACGGCGATACGGCGGCGGTGAAAGAAGCGTATAGCCTGCCGGCAGATCTGGAGCCGCTCGGTCACCCGAAGGTCAAGCTGTACGAAGTCATAGACCATGTGCCGAATCCGGTGTGGAGCTCGAGCGTAGTCAGTATGGAGGAGTTTGTCGATTTAAAAGATGGCCTCTGGGTCAGGATACATAGCCCTCTTGCCGTGGTCATGGAGACGAGATGGACGGTGAGGGAGAGGGAGGCGGGAGAAGGGGGAGGAGAAGGCGGGTTGGAGTTGGTGGAGGATGTGGAAATCAGCTGCTCTAAGTTGCTACTGTCGATTGTTAAGGGCCAGGTCGAGAATAATTGGAGGGGCATACATGATAATATTATTAAGAAGCTATTGGAGGATGCGAAGAATGGGGGGAAAGAGAGTTAGGTTTGCCGTTGGTGAGCTTGAGCATAGATCAACCAGGTTTATTGGTGAACTTTAAGTGCCTCTATGCTAATTTACACAAAGTACAATTTTATAGGTAGGTAGCTTAGGGTCTGTGGTTAATATTGAATGGTTGATGGTCCACGCACGGTTCATGGAAAACTCTTCTATATGATATATGATATGAAGTCATATTTTCCCTTCTTCATGTCTTCTTTCCAACTACAAACCCAACCTTTCATATTTCCTCCATTTATATTTCCGCGGACGAGAAAAAAATGGTATTAGTGCGAAAAAGTCAAACCGTTGGTGACGCTTCCCAAAGCGCACCCCCTGCGTACGGTGATGTACACACTAAAGAAGCCGACAAGAAGGAAGTTGACATGGGCATTGTTACTGCCCATCTTCAGAAACTCCAGATAGATCCAGGCATTGCCGGAAACGGGAAATTTTATTCAGATATCCCTATGACAGCTCCTGTCTGGTTCTGGGTTGTCCCTGAACCTAAGAGAGATCTCGAACTCCAGCAGTGGTGTGGGCGGATATATGTCAAATGCGACGACGTACCCCGTCTCATGCGTGAGGGATTTCACTGGACGACAGCGAACTTGATCAGAGAAGAAGGCCACTTCGATACCACCCCTTTCGGTGTGGCTTTTCCGCTTACGCTCTGCCATAAGTACCCCATCTGGAGGAAGTGGTACATGAGAGACTTGCAACAACCACCACGGTGGGTGGCTTGCGTGCATGTGCACGCCCCAACTGTAGATGTGGCGGCCAAAGTTCGACTTGCAGATTGGACTGTGGACATGATTTGGGGAGCCTATGCCATTGGTACCTTAGGCAAACGCATCTATAATTTTGAGAGAGCCAGGCCAGGACACTCCTACAACGCCATTTACGAAGACATGCCGTTGGAAGGTTGGTGGCCCTGGCCAAAAAAAGAAGCGGACCAAGAAAAAGAAGGGGATCCAGATGATTCCGCACAACGGTGAATTAACCTCTAATGATTCCTTTAGAAACAAGTTCATTTGTCCCTAATGAGAAATATAGCACCGTATTCGCCAACGAAAACACGCTCATCGACCGACAGTTGCCTAGTAATCACCTTATTATTCACAAGTTCATAGAGCACATTTTTCGTGAGCTGGAGAAAATGGGGGAGTAGTGAACTAACTACACGAAGGAGGACACAATAACGATCAGGGTTGAATCAACTGGTAAGGGGCAGACCAAGGCAAAACGCCGGCTACCTTATTGAGCAGTTACACATTACACCCATGACAAACGGATGGGATCTCAACGGCGAGGGTGCAAGAAGGAGAATTAAGACTCAGCAGAATAGGGGAAGGCTCAGAGTTTGAGTAACGTGTGACAAATAAAAAGAAATACTGAGACATGCATATCACCTAGTCCGATGTCCGTGACTAGGTACCTACCTATATACGAGGACCTAGGTAGATATTGCTTTACATAGGTAGGTATCTCTCAACTATGATGAGGCGAGTCTCAAGATAAGGGATAAAAATATTATATTCGTCTTCGTTCCAATCACCCATCATATACCTACATAAGCTCCCATCACATAGGTACTTACCCTATCCAGAACCAGCGTTTGAATAACGACCTAAATCACATCTACCATGCCACCCCAAAAGCCACATCACACTACGTCTCCATCGCGACGCCAACAAAAGCCACACTGGCGCCCACCCCCAAAAGTCCGAGCCCAACCATCGGGCCCACGGCAGGTATGAAAGCCGTGACGCCAGCAGCGGCCTCGATTCCTCCACCAATAGCCATGATGTTCTTCCCGTCGCTAAAGAAATCCCCCACGTCGTCGAAAAAACCTTCTTCCTTGAGCTCGGATACCGGCCGCCCCATCTGCGCTGTTAGGAAGCGGTCTGCGAGGACTTGGTGCAGGATCAAGGCTTGTGCGAGCTTGCTGATTTCGTGGGCTAGGTCGTCGAAGAGGCTTTCGGGCTGACTGGCATTCTTAACCTCGTTCTTGTTATTATGAGAAAAGTCGCTGTCGAAGGCGCTTTCCACCCGCACGTCCTTGGCCGCTTTGCCCAGGGCCTGTAACATCCAGTATGCGGGGTCGGCTTTGATAACGCTGCCGAATACGTCGCCGACGACGGGAACGGATGTCACGATGTCGACCCCGTCGTTTACCGTATCCACGGTGAAGTTGACGGCGTCGACGGTGGCTTTGCCGACGAGTTTCGCGCCGTCGGATACCACGTCCCCGACGGTGCGGGCGGCGTCTTCGAAGAACCCGCCTACGTCGTCGAAAAGGCCTTCTTCTTTAGAGTTGTTTCTACGCCCTTTAGAGGAAATGGTCTGGGCTAATTGTTGTATGAAGGCAGCTTCGTTCTCGCTTGCCGCGGTGGCGGGTTTAGTAGTCCCGTTGCTGTTACCGTTAGTAGGCGCGGAATCGACGTCCATGACATTCTCTGGCTTGATGGTGCCGGTCTGGCCTAGAATAGGGATCTGTGCGCGTGTGAGAAGGCCCCGGGTCAAATCGCCGGCGACGTCGTCGACGAGCTTCTCGGCCGCGGAACCGACGACGCCGATTGTGGCCATGATTTCTTCGAACGGTAGTCTGATAACGGGGCTGTCGACGGGGGTAAGGGGGTTGAGTTTCAGCGGGGCAGTGACTATGCTGGCAAGGTCATCGAAGAAACCTTCCTCGTTGGTGCCGCGCTGTTGGGCGACGAGGAAGGTGCTGTTAGCCAGGAGAGCCCGGCGGAGGGAGGCATCCACTGGGGCTTGTGGTTAGCGGCTACCTCTAGTTTGTAGGAAGATGAAGAAGGGATACATACAATCAAAATGACCTTCAGGCTGCGCGAGCTTGATTCCTTGCACGATAGTAGGCAGGATCACGGCGCCAACCGGACCGGCGATGACGGGGCCGAGTGTCTCCGCGATGTCCTTGGTCAGACGGAAGATCTCATCCACGCCCTCGAAGATCCAGAATTCGGTTTTGCTAGACTTCTCGCCGGCAGGAGCAACGACGTTATCGCCGAGCTTGGCGATCTCGCCAGCTTGGTGGCCGGTGGCAGCGTCGGCTTGGGAGATGGCATTGCTGTTCACCGGGACGAGGTTGATCTGTCCCGGGTTGGCGAGGGGAAGGTCGAAGGCGGCGATGTAGTCTTGCACGGGGTTACCGTAGCGGCCAAGAACCGAGGCGGTGTTGGCGTCGCCGCCATAGACGTGCGTCGCGATGGCGCAGAGATCGGATCCCCTTAAGACCGGGCCGCCGGAGTTTCCTGCTGCTTGTTAGCGAGACGCGCTCCAAGTAATGGTGTGTACCTATGTTGGCGTGTGCTATTTCTACTTACCTCCCTCAGAGTCGATGAAGTGCTGAAGCATAGTGTCCTTCTGCTCCATCAGATTGTACTCCGTTGTCTCGAACAGCTCGTACATCCTACCTCCCCTCTCGCCGTTCCGCTCGTCGATCTTGTCGGCCGGGTACCCGACAACACCGAGCTCCAACTTGTCTTTTGCCGGTGTCTCTATATAAGGGAGTGGGGTGACGTTGGTAAAGGGCTGGTCAAACATGACCATAGCGAAGTCGTGGGCCATGGAGCCGCGATTGGACAACCACTGCGAGGTCGTGACCACACGCTTAGCCTTGCGGACTTCGACGGAGGGATCGTTTATACTGGAAGCGCCGTTATAGCCCGCGTAAGCGATAATCTCGCGCGCTCGCCCGCCGTTCGCTCTCCATGTGAATACGTTGTGGCCGGCGGTTATCATCACATCGGGGCGAATCAACCAGCCGGTGCCGTGGGCGAACTTGTTGTCGCCTAGGTTTTCGTACTTGATGAAAAGTTTCAGGATCGCTGTGACTTGTTATAAGTATTATGGTTGGTATCACATATATGAGGTACTGACATCGGTATTTGCCTCCAGGAGCAAAGTGAATAGGGTCAACTAGTGCACGATCATCGCCTTCGACAACGGACTCTGAGCCAGGGTTCTTGTGAGGGATGAAGACTGCTTTGCTAGTGTCTACCACATCCTTCTTGTTCGTCTCCAGATCCCAGACACCCGCGATGGTAGTCGTAATCTTGTTGAGAGCGGCGTTGATGGTTACTGCTTGGGCATCGATGTCTTGCGCCTTGATGGCGATGGCCTCAATAGGCTCAGAGGCGGTTAGGACAGTCATTTCCGAAGTCTAAAGGTAAGAATTAAGATTGAAAGATGAATCAAAACGAAGTGGAAGGGAGAACGCTTAAGCTGGGTATCTCGAAGGTTTGTATGTGTTTGAGGGTTGTTGTATCACATAATGAAAGGAATTAGGATCACTTTATATCCTTCGCCATGACATAGTCATACTCGCAAATTATCATGAGCTCTCGCTGCTCTTGATCTTCTTGCGTCTGATTTACCTCGGTGGTCCCGACGGAGACGAATGCGGCATCTCATCACTCGAACCATTTCCTCAGCTCGCTATCCTCTTCGAGTATAGGCAAGAGAGAATGATTGTAATCAATATCACGAAGTCCCTTGGTTTGCGCATGGTGCAGCGGCTAGTTAGAGGACGCGTAGGCACAAATGATTGCTTCACCTGCCCTAACGTTGGATTGATGTCTATCATTGGATGAATAATCAACGAATGTGATAGACTTTTTGTCGATAGCTTCAATTGAGTGCTCTAGCCAGCTGGAAAGAACGCTCTGGCTACATGTCATGGTCTGATATCGACCAGACTAGCGAGGTAGGGCTGGGCAGATTAGATCTATCCCGCCGTTGGGGACATGAAGAGCTGAGCTGCGGCAGATCCCGTTCTAAGCTCTCCAGAAGCCGTGAGAAATGCTGATCGAGCTAGGAATTGCCTTAGGGCTATGGTCGAAAATCAACGAGCACCGTCACGAATTCCTCAGAATCGATCTGGGCCCTAGGAAGATATCACCACGTGGAATCTAGGGAAAATGGGCCTACGCTGGACTAGGTTGGTCGCCCATCCAGACTGTCGATTCTATGCAAGCCACACTCCAGATTCGGTATCCATATCATTGCCCAGACCCTATTAGAGACGGAAAAGACGATGTTCTAGCAACTTTCTGCATATTTACAGAAGCTATCTAAGGAGTAAACATACAGAAGCAGGTTAGTGTAGCGCGGGGCTGAACAGACGCCATCCTAGATGAGGTTATTCGCGCAAACAGTCGGCGCCAGAAGGCGTGAGCTAGGGCCCAGCCGCAGCCTAGTGTCAAAATCGATAATAGCGAGATCGTGTGATGGGCGCTTTCACAGAACCGTTGATCATATTTGGTATAATTGAATATGATGATTTTTAGTAGTTATATCTGTCCTTAGAGCTGCGTTAAACAAAGATGCGTAATTATTTCTATAATACTACTGGAGGGCTACCTACCTACTTTGAGAGGTCGTTATGATATCTATCAACCTGGACTCACCGCATAGAAACTTATTCTCTACCCAATTGATGGGAAAATCCACACTTTATTTCTTTGTCGAGCAAATCGCCATAGACCCCCTTAAAATTCGAACGGCACTTACACGGTCATTTTTCCTTGGTAAAGGCAATCACCTCTGAGCCCAATGGAATTTAGAGGTTAGAGAAATGTTTACCAGGTTAATTGAGTAAAGCACGAGCCATCTGAGTTTCTATGTACGTCGTTTTGGCAAGAGCATCTATCGACCAACAAGATGCGAAGCAACATCACGCACGATCGATAGCGGCCCGAACCCGAAGCCTCCGTGACGCATTGACGCTCAACTCCGGCATCAGGAGTAAGAAGGGGGAGTCTGATCTTGCGTCTTTGGTCGTCGGCTTGGTAGGGAATCCGCTCTGGGGTGAAAATTTCACCCGCTAAGTATGGCTAAGGGTGACGATTCGAGGAGATCCTTGACAAGATCATGCCTAGAGGTAGAATCTGACAGGGTGTGTCGCTGTACCTAGTCGTCGTCGTATGTGAGGGGGGTAACGACGTTCAGTCTTTCTGATACGCCCTTCGAGATCTCTTCAACATCCTCACGTCCCCGGCTTGCCAAGGTCCATGGCTGGGAGGACTAAGGTCTCGCCATCCCTATCGCGGAGTCGTTCTACCCCTCCGGTTTGCGCAATGCCGGTATTAGCCCTGTTTAGCCCATGTCAAATGATGCGGAAGAGGGGTAAAATGAAAGGGGCAAATTGAAGCTAGAGTGAAGTAGAACGCATTACATAATTGACACAAACGGAGCCGGCAGTCCCTGTATATCAACTGGTGACCTCGGTGTGTAGCCAATCAGACTTGCGCCTTCGGTGATGGCATCCTTAGTAGCCTTTCCGCAAGGCTATACTTTGGCCTAGATCCCACTTATACCGGCATTTGATTGATCGAGGCAATTTAGTCAAATATGAACCCGGCAAGGCTGGCAAGGGTGACAAGTTGCCTCTGCCTGTCGATATATGGAGCTAGGTGTTGAGACTGCCCCATGCGTCCTGTAAGTGCCGCGCTGCTCGCAGATCGATTTGCTAGGAACCAAGATGCACAGCATGAATTGCTATCACACTGCAGATGAGGCAATCCTAAGCATGGGTTGTATGCGAAAACTCTGCTAGCGTGGTGTTGACAGCGCCAATCCCCCAACCCATGATATCGATGCCGAGGTCCTGATAGTGCATGAAATGTCCGATGGAGATCCATTAGGCCCTGGTTTAGGAAGGTAGATTCGAGCCTGACGCACGGCAATGCAAACAAGTATGAGATGCTTGACTAGGTTATCACCAACTATCCACCGAGATAGCTACTAGGTATAGTCCGTAAGGGCGATTATTCGATATCCACAGGTCCACACGGAGAGTAGAGGGGAGCAAACAACCTAGAAATGTTCGTCAGAGAAGTTGAATTAGAAAAGGAATGATTCTCAAGGGGGAGGGTATTGTGATGCAGATTGAAGGGTGAGCAGAGGGTAACGAAGAAGGAAAGACAAAACAGACCATTGGCTCATATTGATCATATTCCTCTCATTTTCAAAGCCGTATTACTATACCATTTTGATCGCATCGAGCTTGAAAAGGGGCTGCTCACCAGATAGTTCCCGGAGTAAAGGGGCTATATATGACTCTCTTAGTCACCGAAATCTGAACAATGCTCGAAGGAAGGACGTACTAACCTTAAACTTCGTGCAAATGTTTTCTAGTTTCTCCAGTTTGCTTGAGGCTCATGATAGCTCCGTAAGTCTTCCTCTGAAGATCCAAATAATATGAGGGATAAACTCCTCGTGTTAGTCGAGCCTTGCAGAAGCAGAGTGATAACATCGAAGGACTAACTTCGAGAAAGCTCGGAATTAACGAGTCTAACACGTAAATGATAACATCTAACAGTAAAGATTCCCAACGACCGACAACCGAGGACGAGGTATGTAATCCATGCACGTCTGTGTGTTGCCGAAGGAATCCGGTATCAAGGTTCCTGCATGTCCGGACATATTCTGACACGCAATGAAGAGCTAACCATATGTGTGGTGATAGGTCAAGGACCGAATTCGAGGCACAGCCAAGACAATTAGGTTAGTCCAAATCACCGATGTCAAAGATGTCAACGGCGGCCCGTTCGTAATAGTTCTAAATGGAGATAAAGTTGCGCAACGTAAGGTTAACATTGGGGATATGGCTCCAAAGCTACTAGGTAGGTAGGTAGTTACGAATTCTATGAGGGAAAAAGGAGGTGGTGTTATCCATCCCGGTGACTTTGTGTAGGCAACATTATATAGGTAATAATTCGAACACATATTGCTGGAGAATAAGATCTACTAGTTACATAGTATGTGTATGATAATGATGTACGATAATGACGCGGCTAAGGGAGGCTTTCAGTGTTGCGCGCGGCCTCGACAACGACGACGTCGACGACATGACACCTTGGCAAAGCCGTAGAAACTACGGCAACGGTGGTACCGGCGTCGTCTTCTTACACGAGGCGGGTCTGTAGAAATCTATTCCTAATTCAGATCAATTTGTGAAAACGACACCAATCTCCGGGATAGCGCAATGAATATGTGTAATAGAAGTCAATTTCTCAACGACGTTTCGGAATCCTTCACGCTATGATTTACTAGCTTTCATGATGTCAAAGCGGTCTACTGTTAGAGGTATAATGTCCGTTGTCCGAGGAATCGACATACATAGTAGACACAAATATTGCATATAAATATTCCGACGCTCCACTTGCGGTGGTAGAATCATGGTGATTCTTCGCCTTAAGTGGACTTAGGCCGTATGGGGTGCCGCGAGGTAGAGACGACAAGCCACTAAAGCTGCGAACTCTTCATCGGACAGTAATCTTACATTAAGCAAGATCCAAAATTCTACGGGACGAGCTCATTCGCTCGTCACGCCGTAACATACGCAGGAAACAGATCATTGCCCACCTTAAACCGCTCCGCCGGGCTCGTTTTCGTAATGTGATAATATGTATACTACGCAGCCACGCAGTGCATAGTAGACTTTGACATGTAATAGTAACGGATGAAGAACCAACGCTGGTATTTGTTTGACGATCATCACGGTGGGAGGTTTGCGACCATGACGGACTCTTGGCTTTCGGTTTTCAGGGTCCTGTAGCAGTCAATTGAATTATCTACAGCGAGCAATAATGAGATCAAGTGATTCTCGAGCCCATGATAACTGGAGTAGATAAACCTAGTAAGCATCCACTTAGATGTTTGGTGAAGTTGGGATAAAATCAAGAACCGGATAAACTGGATATTATGCATTCTGTCATAGACGGGGATGAGGTTCATGGGTTGTGTGACCTGGAGACTGATGAAGCCATCGCGACGCTGCCAAGAAGAGGATTTCCAACCCCGCATGCAGTTCGAGCATGCCGGCACTGATAACCCCTCCTCATTATTACGTATTGAAAATCTCACGAAGACCAGGTTGAGTACTACTAGGTATAGGTATGTAGGTGATGGCTTTTGAGGAGACGGGAACGGAGTTAGATGATAATGCGGGCCATTAGGGGGTGATCCCTTCGATCGGGGCGAACAGACTAGGCGAGTAATCTCCCGTCGCTCTCCGGGAGACGGTAGGCGAGAGCGAGATGTTGGAACTTCCGGCTGTAGATGCCTGGAATGTGCAATGTTGTCACTGTAAACAAGTGTACAAACAATGTAATCATCTCGAGATGTTTGCTGCAGTGTTTCCTGCAACAGCGTATCATTGCAGTGGGAGCTTAGACATTTTAGCCAAGACCTAAAAGGGACTTTCTCCTATCAAGAAGGACATAACTGTCACTCGGACCACATAGAGGTCATGTACAGGCTATGCAAAGGGCGATGTTACTCTCTTTCGCTCACGTCCTCGTCCGTGCGCTGTTGTTTATTAGGGGTTTAGTTGTTTACATAATTTCGAGATATCCATGGATCTTATTGTGTATAATTTAATTCAAGTATTATTCTTGTGGTTCTGATTATGAAGAGTGAAGTGGAGAATTAGGGTTTAAATATTTCGGAATTATATGAATAAATTTCGTGTGGCTGGTAAGAATGTCGTGATATCGTGATAAAAAAAATAGAAGAAGAAATGAAAGAGTGGGAGAATAGGAGAGAAAAGAGTTGAATTGCGCACTTGCGGCCAATATTAAAATCCCATCCTACGGAAGCTTATTGTTCGGTACTCTGTGCTTCAAGGTAACATTTTACAGGGATAGAACTGGGATTCTGGGTTCTTACCCTCGTCGCTACCCTCGTTTTTTTAGGATTTTCTGCAAGGGGAGCGGTCACCGTGAACCGCATTGCCTTACATCTTGGTGCTTGGCCAACATAAAAAGCAGGGGTGGAACGGACTCTAAAGTCTGTAAAGTGCTTAGCTTCATCCGCGGCAGGCACCGCTGCCACCATCGTTGCTACCACCGCTTGTCACCACCGCTCGCCACACACTGCCACTGAGCGGTCCGCCACCTCTTGCCTCGACAGCTTGAGCTTGACTTGGCCTCACTTGCCCTGCCATCTCTACTATGATGGATCCATGACATCCATGACTGCTAGACTGCCATTACCCTGCCTCTTCTGAAGACTAATGTATGAAGTAAGGTTTCTTTTTTTCTATTGTCCGCCTTTGCCCTGCCACTCCGCCCAATTCTGGGTTCTGTCATTCTTAATTCTGCCACACTTTTCCAAAATCGATATGGGGCACACACCGTTTCACCAATTTCACTCGCCACGAATCTGGCGAACTGGTGAATTTCATCCCATCCCTTGCACCTGGCACCTTGCAAGCTTGCCTTGTTCATCTTCTGCTCAGCGCTCAGATCTTTACCTAGTACCTCCTCGAACTTGTAACACCAATTGGTCCGTCATGAAATCCGGTAATTCCAAACCCCAAACTAGATGCAGATGCAGTCGCAAAAGCAGACGCAGGACGCAGGACGCAGATGCATAAGTCCAGTCCAAGTCCTCAAAAGAGAATAGACCTGTTCCAACCGCGGGTATCTTGCCTCTGACATTCCATGTCAAGCTGTATAACACACCGCAGACTGCATAAAGAGTGGATAATGGCGTTGGAGGGAAACGAAACAAAAATCGACCGAATTGGAAAAGCCTGAGAATAGTGCTCATACCTCAAGACCTAAATGGCCCTAAATTGACCTAGGACTGCGAGGTGAGGACCTAGGAGGCTAGAACTTCCATGTCAAGCTTTGCTAGGTCCGACTTGGTGTCTCTAAGGGCTCTAGAGTCTTTAGGGTCTCCAGGGTCTCTTTAGGTGCTGGGTCTAGTGCTAGTCCTGGTATCGCAGTGGTCTCGAGAGAACCCCCCCGGGCTTTTCAAGGGATTGCTAATTCCCCATGCCGGTGTCGATCAATTTCCTCTCATAAACCCAACCAATCCAAGGTTCGCTCGAGCATCTATCGTCTCCCTGACGAAAACATGCCTGCAGCGATGCTTTGACCTCACTCGAAGCAAATTTACGCCCCGATACCCCAGACTCAAATGGGAGAAGCGATCAACTCACAGCTCGTGGGTACCCGGAAATTGTAAGATTAATAGACTTGACGTCCGGACATTTTTCTCGGATATCTTTACCATTTGGTTCGCTTGATGGGTTATCTTTTATCTTTCTTGCTTGAAACTTTAGTTGGTATCTAGGTCTCGTCGGCTGTCTTTTGCTTCTGACACTATATGCGTCAACAAGGACCAGCCCCTTTACATCTACCCGCAGTCCGCTATATTTTGCTTCTTTGTTTCTTGTGCGAGTCTATTGTTAGATATACTTCG
This sequence comes from Annulohypoxylon stygium, assembly GCA_003314315.1. Taxonomy (NCBI): domain Eukaryota; kingdom Fungi; phylum Ascomycota; class Sordariomycetes; order Xylariales; family Hypoxylaceae; genus Annulohypoxylon; species Annulohypoxylon stygium. The sequence continues at coordinate 1,192,270 of QLPL01000019.1, forward strand.
TACAGTACGTAAATTTGGCCACCTTAGATTCCAATCTGTGTCGTCATCTTAAACTATCCCCTTTATTTTTATTCCACCAAATCGAGTACTAGAAAAGTGAGCGTCGGCTGTTTCAGACCCTCCCCCCAGCCTGCGCCTGTCGACCACTTCATTTTTCAGCCGCCTCACAACGGAACGAAAGGGGTTCAACGACCAATAATCAAATTTACATTAATATATGTTCGCCGGCTTCCACACGAGACCTCGGAATAATCTAGATGCTTTGTTAAGCTAAGAGTACACGAAAAGAAAATACCCACTATTCGAACAATTTCCCGGTTATTTTTCCCCGTTCAGCAAGTAAACATTGCTTTGCGCCTTGGCTTTCTTCGGGAACGCCATACGACAATTGGAGTCGACGCGAGGGCGTTCAAAAAGAACAAACTTGAAGCTACCCCCTGCCTTCTCGAGACAATAATTACTGCTCAATCCTGAGTTTTCATCGTCTCGTCATACGCGAATTTCGATCTTCTTCAGATCTTCTTTGCTAGATCATTACACACATCTCAACTTGTGTAATCCTTCGAGAATCTTGGAGAAATCTTGGAATGTTCTGATGTGTCACATAAATCCGCAGCCTGCATAATCGGCCGAAGTTACCACGGAACTGGATCAGCTGCTGTCTCATTAGTTGAATTTAGGACAACGACGGAGGAAATATCTATATACGCTGCAAATGGACGTTACCATTACAAGTTGGCCTCACGCCAAACCTAGGACGACTGGTTCATCACCACAACGAAGCCATACACACTCAGCAAAAGCAGCTATGACCGGATTAATACCGTTATTACTACCGTCTTCTGCGGGCAGTAGCAGATCGAGCCCTAGCTCATCTCCTATAGACGCGGGTCGACGAGCTTCTGTATCAACATCCGCATCACCATCTACATCCTCTTTGATCCATCGGCGGCAACAATCTCTACCGTCGCTTAGGACACCCAAACGTTCTTCTCTCGCTTTACCAGCTGTACTCCCGATTATTCCATTCACTTCCGGAGAGTGGAAGAATGCTATGGATGACGTGAAACGCAAATATCTCAACCGCAAATACCGGGCATGCTCGGCAAGGTGCTGTGAGATCCTAGATAACGTCAAGGATGCGACATCAGTAGAGCCTCTCCATCTAATTTACTTACACTTTTACGCCGCATCTTCTTTTGAGCTTTGCGCGCGACCCCTATCAAATTCGTCTAACTATCGCACAAGGCTACTTCGCGATGCTCAAACGCATTATACCAAAGCCGAAGACTTGATTCAGAACACAGAAGATAACGTGACTGGGAGGACAAGGTCTGTATCGACAAGTTCGACGGCGTCTGGTCTCAATTCTCCCGGTTCATCTAGTGTTCGATCATCCGTCTCAAGCACAACATTCTCATCGCCTAGAACGTCAGTATGCTCAGCCGAAGATGGGTTCGTACCAAAGTCGACTTCGAGGCCAGTTAAGGCTAAAAAGAAGGTTTCCTTTTCCGGATTGAACGACCTTATTGAGTTTCAGCCAGAGCCATACATTCGCCCGGACAGTCCCACATTAGGATGGGAAGATGATTTCCTCCCCCGGCAATGCAATCCTTCTCCCTACTCACCTCAGTTTCCGGCGGAGAAAGCCAAGCCGGCACCACCTACCAAATCCGAGCCAGCGACGGAACCCCAGCCGGAAGCAGTGGAGCGCTCCACACCCAGCGACGCCCAATCAACGGAGGAGTCGAATCCAACGGACGACAAATTCGACCTCAACGCCTTTCTGCAAACAAAATCCGCGAACAGGATTTGCGCGCAACTTTCTGCTCTACGTTTGCAGGTTTCTTGGCACCGCAACGGCGTCGAAAACTTGCTTACTGAAACAGATGAGACACCAGAGACGCCCACAATTCCTACGGAAGCCTGGCCTATTCCCCCTTCGCCATACTACCAAGCACGTTTTGCTCGCTCAAACTCGCTTCCTGTATTAGATCTAGGAGGGCTAAATGACAAGCCGTCAGCATTGACGACACCTGGCTCCAGGGAGAGTTTCTGTGGCTCACCTAATCCTAAGGCGATCAACCGACCAGCTTCTGTGGCATCAACTATCCGTTGTGGCGATGAAGCTCTCAAGCAGCGCATTGAGCGCCTGCGTGCCGGTGGCTGGCAGCGAAAGCGCTTTGACAGCCGACGATACGAGGCCTTACGAGAACAAGTGCTGTGCGAGCTTGGAGCCTAAGAGATTACGTTCTGACGCGTGTCAGCTTACATGCATGAATATTTACGTTGCATTCTAGTCAGCTTCGCCGATCACCTACATATCACATTATCCTTTACCTTTTCTTTTTTGTATATTGCATATGATTGTACTATTTTCCCTTCAAACGTCTGTATGGCCTATTTAGGGTAGTGAGGGGCACCAAGGGAGGCATGGAGAAAGACCGGAGTTAGGTTGTGTCAACTAACTCGTGATATTAAAAACTGGAAAAATCAAAACGCCGTCCTTCATTGGATACGACGTCATTATCATCTACAGCTATTAGCTATTATCTATTATACCCCACCGGCTTACACGCCGCCCAAACGGACAAGCGAAAGGGATAGGACCGGGAAAGAGCCAAATCGGGAAAGACGGGGCGCACACCACGTATGGATCCGCTACCGCTAAAAGAAAAGTCGCCAAAGGAAAAGAGACGAGAAAACGTCTACGAAAAAACGAAACGACGACGACGATGTATTATTACGTGCCCATGTACATACTGTTCATTATGAGATTATTCTCACGATCCCTCCCTCTGTCCGCTTTGCTCTAGTCGTCTCGGATAGAGTAAGTAGACAGGAGGGAGGGTCTTAATAACGAGTTACGGCTTCTCATGTATATATGTAGTTCGCTATAAATACAAATATAAAAATATCACAAAATAACAACTCGTAGCTTACACAATGCCTGGTGACTTTATATATATAGAGCACGTGCATACAACGACGACGGGTATGACGTTTAACTTTATGAACGGACCCTAGGTTACTCAAGTGCGGAATGGATATCTGAAGGAAACAAGAGATCTACCTAAAGGGAAAGAACAGAACACAAGCAGTTGCTAGACCTTCCCTCGAGGCAGGTATTCCCCAACCTCAGAACCGGCCCGTTTCCATCGCGCCAGCCTTCCGTAGGTAAACAATGTAGGCATTGCAGTGACTCAAAGTTACGAAATGAACGCGCGTTTTATGTGCCGAAACCCTAGTAACATCCATAAGAATTCCATTTCCCCATTGCACTTTCCAGGAATGAGGGGGTATCTAACCCAAACTAACAACCATCTACAGCTTCCCCCCTTCTTTCTTTAATTTCTTTTCTCCTAACTTTGGAAGCTCTTTCTCTTCGCCTCCTTTTCAACTTCCTCCTTCACCTTTAGCGTCTGCTCCTGCTCCTTCATCTCGCGCACCTTGGCCAATACCACCTCGCGGAAGATAGCGCCCTTCATTGCGCGGGTGAGCTTTCCCTTGCCTGTAGTAGGTTCGTCCTTCGAGGAAGGGGCGCCTGATTTGCTGTGACCGGCGGCGGATACCGAGCTGTCGTTGAAATCGGGATTCTCCGGGTCGTCTTCTTGGATCTTGAGTGCCTCGATACGGTTGGCCAATTTGACGAGCTCGATACCACGGCGTAGACGCGCCTTGGCAATGTAGGCCTTGATTTCTGGTAGCAAGTTGTGGTCTGTGGCATTCTCGCCGCTGAGCCAGGAGTGCTTTAAGGCTTGCTACGAGGGGTATTAGTGTTAGGAATTTGGTAGGATATAATGGCATGTCCACATACTTGGCTGGTCCACCTATCATCTGGATCTGGCTGTAGAAGGTGCATGATGAAGTCTTTCGCATCGTCACTGACATCTCTCCAGTAGCGCTCATGGAAGACTACCTTGCCGTTGCTGCACTCGTCGATCAAATCTTGCAAGTTCTCTGAGCGGAAAGGCGAGTAACCGCAGAGGAGAGTGTAAGTGATGACACCCAAAGACCACATGTCCACCGGTTTGCCATGGCCTTTCTTCAGCATGACTTCCGGTGCCGCGTAACCGAAGGATCCCGCCATCGTAGTAAGTACCTCGTCTTTGGTATCAAGCATCTTCGCAATTCCAAAATCTGCTAGAACTAGGTCGGAATCGGCGTTTCGGCTAAGATATAAGAGATTCTCTGGTTTGAGATCTGGTTGACCGCCATTAGATGGTTACTTCACGGTTACTCAAGGAACTAGCTTAAGCACCTACCTCGGTGAACCACATTTCTATTGTGGAGGTAATCGACTGCCCCGAGAACTTGCTTGATGGTCTGGGAAGCATCTTTCTCTGTGAATTTGCCTTGTTCACAAATGCGATCGAAGAGTTCACCACCAGTTGCGAGCTCAGTAACGATATACCACTTGTCCTACACATAATGAGGTTAGCCTGAGTTAACACGAGTGTATTCGCGCCTAGCCGGCTACGAGACCTACCCTCGACTCAAACCAATCTACAAATCGAACGATATGGGGGTGTTTTAGACGCTGGAGCATCTCCAACTCATCCCATACCATCTTCTCATTTCCCTTGACATTTTTCTTGAGGATAATCTTGATAGCGACCTTGCCATTGGGACTGTCTGCTTCGCGCACGATACCATATGTACCCGCACCTAGTGTTCTCCCAAACCTGTACTTCGCTTTCCTTTCGTAGCTTTCGGGCTGGCCTCGAAGGCTACTGAACATGGCGTTGACTGGTGAAATATATCGTAGGTTAGCAAATGGTAGTTTTCAATAGTGCAATGTATATTTGACTTGACGATTCGATTCAAGAGTTGAGACAGATTGTGAATTGGCTAAGAAATAGCTGAAACAACCTTGGTTGCTTTTCTTCCGAAACAAAGAGGGGATACATATCGAACTAAGCCAGGGGGGGCCTTGAAAGTGCAAGCAAGATAACTCACAACTCATCGCGACGTGGGGAAAGACCGACGACAGGAAGTGATAAATGGTGAGGGGCTTCCTGGATTGGTCTTGAGGTTTCGCCAGATCTAATGCCTAATTGAAGGCTTGGTGGATTGAATTCGTCGAGGGGTTGACGGTAATGTAATAAAGACCAGATTCCAAAGATTGAAAGAAGAAGACAAGGCTTCAGCTGGGTTGACAATGACCGTTAGGTAGGTACAATGTAGGTAGTACGTGAGGAGGGTGTATTGGGGCCTGAAGGACGATTCCTGCTGTATTGGAGGTCGGCGCTAGATAACGAATTCGTATGATTGTACGTATGTACTATGGGGTAGCCCCTAGGATGGACCCCTCCTCTTATTAGCTGAATTTCGATCGACTCTAAAGAGGTACAGAAAGCCCTCCCGCTTTTTTCTGGGTAGGACTTGATTGCAATTGTGGCTTATCGTCGATGGTTGTTGAATTGAAATTACACCTTAATATGTAGAAAATGGCGCTATAAGAACATCGATGGCTGGTTGTTGAAAAGAAGGAACCCTTGGAAATACTCTGGTCGATATATGCCTTCCTACATATGTGGTGGGTTGGCGCTTGAAGTACCCAGTAGATGAGTTTCAGTTGAAACCTGAGTACAACTCTGGCAGGTAGGCTGAGTTTTCACCAGTCAGTATGCCTACTAGGTACCCTACATACCTGCAAACCTCCAGGGCTGCTACCTTGCTGTGCTAGGTATGCGATATAAGCCTTGCGCTTATGCATCATTGATTTCATCAATATTGCTGATGACCTCAAGTGCTTTTGGTTGACTCGATATTAGGGTGGCAGCTCAGCCGCAATATTGGAGCAGAACCAACATTGAAACCAATAAGTCCTTGCCAACTAATCGAGTAGGTACATTGTTCTTTCTGTACGTACCTAAGCCATTAATAGCCAACTTCCAGGGCTGGGCAATAGGTCCCCCCCTTCTTTTTTTTGCGAGCGGCATACGGAACGTCGGCTCATCCCATCATACCTGTTCCTGGGAGCTGGGTTGCCTCAACCAGAGCCAGCCGGTGGCTGAGCTATTCGATCAAGGAGATTTAAGCTTTAACCCGGTTATATAGTAAATACCTACCATCTGCCAAGATGCTACCACGAGATGAATAGGAGGTAGGTAGGTACAAGAAATGACCAGCTGGAACTCGAGAACCTACTTAAACAGTAGGTAGTACGTCGGCGAGTAATAAAATTATGCCATTATTGACGATCCGGTCTGAATCGCATGCGAATGACTAATGACCCCGAATTTTGAAACAGACAATGGACAGCAGCAATAAGGATGCTTGAGTATGCCTATCAATGTCAAGTGTTTCAATAATTTCGAAATATGAGTTGTGGGAATTTATGTGGTTGGTTCTAGGGAGATTCAAATTTATCATTTATTACAGAATACATAGTACCATACGTCATCCAGCGTACAGAAGACGGGGGAATCGTTCTTTCTGCAAACCATCGATCGTTGCGTCCATTAACGGACATTCATTCACCTTGGAACACCTCATGTTAGGTAGGAGGTACCTATTAGCGTAGCCGGAAAGCGCCTGTAAACACTGCGCTGCACTGATTGCACTTTCTCATATTGCATAAGGTTTGAGTCAACTTTTTGGAAACCGCAATACCTTTATCGATAACGACGATCTATTTTCCTTATAAGTACTAGGTACCAACGTCACCTCCAGGGCTGGCAGTCAGGCGGTACGACGCAACTGTAGTAGCAGCTCTTGTTGACTTTGCGGGGCAACTTTATTCTACCTCTGGGACCCTGGGGACTCTTCAAGTTCCAATTCAATTCTTTGCGCTTCCTTGTGACCAACCTGTCAACCTGTCAACCTAATCACTTGGTCTTCTTTAGCCTCTTCACTTTTTTTCACGCTGGTCCAGGAAGTAGAGTGACTAAAAATTCGGCAATGTTCAGCTCAATTTGATTTGGCGACCAATACCCTTCTCTAAGGTATGTAAATTCATACCTGCAGACTGCAGTGTGCAGTGCAGAGCTGCACTGGTGTGTAGATCTATTCATCTACCTATCTTAGATATACCCTATTCAGAATGCAAACATGCTCAGATATCCTCGATTATAAGGTTAGCTGCATTTGACTTTCTAATATCATTTCAGGCTATTTCGATGCTTCCTTGGGTTTGGCGCACAACCCAAACCACGACCATCGTACCAACATAACGAGTAGAAACGCGAAGGCCTCTGCGCCACATTACTTTTCGTCCATCTAAACATCAACCCACTTACACCTCTTCTTCCTAATCTCTCATCGTGTCAAAATGGCCAACCTAGGTCCTAAGCGATTAAGCAAGGAACTCACCAAGGTATGTTCAATACGAATTCATACTCGAGATAGGAGGCGAGGGATTAGCATTTGCGGGTCAGAATTGCTTACTATCTACATCTACGATCTAGATATCGAGTAGCTTGCCACCTGGTATCACCTTGGTATCTGCGGACAACCTTGAAGAATGGTTCCTTGATATCCAAGTCCTCGACCAGAATCCCATCTACGCCGGGCAGACTTATCGACTTAAGTTCAAGTTCGGAAACCAGTATCCTATCGGTATGCGCCCCGGCTATCTACTAAGTAGAGGACGTCAAATTAATTTGAATTCTATAGAACCCCCCGAAGTGACCTTCGTGAAGTTGGAAACCCGACCAATACCCATGCACCCACACATCTATTCAAATGGGATTATATGCCTCGACCTACTTGGGACTCAAGGATGGAGCCCAGTCCAGAACGTGGAGAGCGTATGCATGAGTCTTCAGAGTATGTTGACTGGAAACACCAAGAACGAGCGACCACCTGGCGACGAAGAATTTGTGCGCGGAAATCGTCTACGCCCTAGAGACATCGACTTCTATTACCATGATAACACCGTATGAGAGGTATCGTGTCTGACGAATTTGCGCTTCCCAATAGGACTATGGCTAGTAGTCCTAAAACATAGCATTGCGTTAAGAGTTGATACATCTCGTTCCTATCTGCATAGCCATTACAGAGGCTACTTAGGTAGATTTGCAAAGAAAGCTGGAGACTGGAGTTGACCACTCAAAGACTTAGGTCATTCATCGAGGGAAGCAGAATTCTTTGTGCAATAGCAGCAACAATGTGAGACTGGGCATTGAACGAATAGGCTGTATGTGATCATTAGATAAGATGCCCAAATTATAATAAATGCTTCCGATGCTTTTTCATATGGTTTTGTTATTGGCATTTTAAAGAACGTAATGAACTCTACATCTTGACTGACACCAACAACCCCACAACCTTGAACACCACTATACGGATGTAGTAGCTCGTTAAGGGCCATACGTTAATAAGCTTAGGTCTAACTACCTAGACATTACTCTCAGACGGGATCTGAGATATAGTTATTCAGATACCTATTATGATATTTATAGAAATGATGAAATTATTAATTAAGCAATTTCTACTTTTCCACCTTATATCTCGTAGCTATAAGTCCTGTGAAGATTTCAGTCTAGACCTCGGACTTGGGTGATACAATTGTTCAAATCGATAAGGGTAGCGGAGCTGTGACGTCGCGCGTCCGCGATATGCTGCTGTAAATAGGGCGCTAACCGAAAATAGGCAAAGCGATAAGCATGCCGAACCCGCCTAACCTTACCCAAGTACCCAAGTTTGGCAAGCTACTAGCCTACCTGCCTACACCCCAGCTTCTCATTTGTAGTTCTACGGCAAGCTCCAGCTCACATCTCGCGAACCTTCTTATTTTACAACTTTACACCCTTCGCCATTCACAATCCACGCCATTCCTTTCGCTTCAACCCCCAATACACCACCCCCATGAAGAGAGCTCGTGATGGCTCCTCATGCGGGGTTCGACCCTGAACAAATCAGAGATAAAGCGCGCAAGGATCTTCTCTATCTCCTCGAAGGCGTAAGTAAGGCTGCCTAGGACCTTCATTCATACCGTCTGGGCGGTCGGTAATAATAACACAATATAGGTTCGCGGAAAGAAAAATCTCGTGATCGAACGTAGCTTGGCCGGCCCGATTGGCGTCGTAGTCAAAGTATCAACCTTACAAGATTACGGGGTAGATAAATTCTTCTTCCTTGAAAATGGGAATGCCGACACAAGCCAACGCAATGTCGTGTTTATGGCACGAGGAGAGTGTGCCCGACATGCTCAGTCTATAGCTGGTCCGTCGCCCCCATCGCTTGTTTTCCCACTTCTTAAATTCCCAATACATATGCCGAGGCAGAAGAATGAAGGCCTCTCTGTAGACACGTAAACTCATTTGCACCATTTTACGCTCTTAACCAATTTTATCGGAAATGAGAATACTATAAGCACAACATAAACACAGCGTCTCCCGTTAGAATATATATGTGAGGTCGCATCATGATTTGCTAACATCCAGTGTAGACCAGATCAAGCGGCTGCAGCGCGAAAGTCAGACCGGTCACGAATTCCACGTTTTCTGGGTACCCCGCCGTACTCTTGTTTCCGACAAACTTCTCGAGGAAGCTGGTGTTCTCGGGGACGTGAACATAGCAGAGCTCCCATTGTATTTCTTCCCACTAGAGCGAGATGTCCTATCCTTAGAGCTTGAGAGCTCTTTTCAAGACCTCTTCCTCTTCAAAGACACCACACCGACATTCTTAATGGCGAAGGCCTTGATGGGCATTCAATCGAAACATGGGCTCTTTCCACGTGTTATAGGAAAAGGCGACAATGCGAAACGCGTAGCAGAATTGCTTACTAGGATGCGACAGGAGATATTGGCTGGAGAAGACGTGAACGAGGGTACTAGATCTGGGCTTACTCCAAGCAATGCGATCGAAAGTGTCATCATAATCGATCGCGAAGTCGATTTTGTCACACCTTTACTCACCCAGCTGACATACGAAGGGCTAATTGATGAACTTTGGGGAATCCAAAATAACCAGGCCGATATCGATTCTACCATTGTGGGAGCTCCGCCGCAAGCCGCTTCTCAGAGCACAGCATCTGCTCCGTCACCCAGTACTACCTCAAGAAAGCGCAAAATTCAATTAGACTCTTCAGACAAACTCTACGATGGACTCCGCGACGCGAACTTCGCAATCGTTGGTACTCTCCTCAACAAGGTCGCCAGGAGGTTACAGAGCGACTACGACAGCCGACATGCATCTAAGACAACCGCGGAACTCAAAGACTTCGTTAAGAAGCTACCTGGCTATCAAACAGAACACCAGAGCCTGAAGGTTCATACTGGACTTGCTGAAGACATTATGAAGCATACTCGGGCAGATCAGTTTAGTCGCATGTTAGAGGTCCAACAAAATCTTGCCGCGGGTGCCGATCCGAGTTCTCAATTCGATGCTATCGAGGAATTAATTGCAAGAGACGTGCCGCTGCGAGAAATTCTTAGGCTTCTATGCATATACTCATGCATATCTGGTGGTATCAAGTCCAAGGATTTTGATCAATTTAGACGCTTGGTCTTAGAAGGCTACGGCTATCAACATCTCTTGACACTACATAATCTTGAGAAGCTACAGTTGTTCTTGTCTCGCACTTCGCCTATGGCTAGCATGATTCCTATGCCGGGCTCGGGGACGGCAACGGGAACCAAAACAAATTATACCTATTTACGTAAACAGCTCCGATTGATTGTCGACGAAGTCAACGAACACGATCCAAACGATATCGCATATGTATATAGCGGCTACGCTCCACTTTCTATACGGCTTGTGCAGTGTATACTACAAAAGCAATATCTCCTTTCCATCACGCGTGGAAATACGGGAGCTGGAGCGGGAACGGCTGCCGGTAGCGGTGCGCAAGGATGGCGAGGATTCGACGAGGCCGTAAAGCATGCGAGAGGCCAAACATTTGATGAACTTCAAAAGGGCGAGGATAAAGCGGTCAAGGCTCGAGCTTTATTGTCTGGGGGGAGCGACAAGAAGACGGTGTTCGTTGTGTTCGTAGGAGGTATCACCTTCACTGAGATTGCCGCTTTACGATTTATTGCGAAGAAGGAAGAAGGTCAGTTCTTGATTTACCCCTACATAATGACTCTCATATCCACTAACATGGTGTCCTTCTAGCTCGGAGAAATATTGTTATCTGCACGACATCAATTATTAGCGGGAACAAGATGATGGATGCTGCAGTGGAGAAAGAGTCTTTTGCAAAGGAAACACCTAAGCCCACTACTTCATCTACAAGCTAGCTCCGTCCTGTGGTATATCTGCTCTCCGAAAGACGATTCCATAAGCGCGAAGGCGGCAACCGTAATGGACAGTAGTCCGTACGTAGCAGTGACCCAGGCTCATGTTTATTGTGGATATATGAATGTTGGCCCCCAATAGGTACAACCGACGATATCGTTGTCAACGGCTACTATAGGTACTAGGTATCCAGGTCTAGATTAGAGACATTAGCTGATTTGAAATGAGGATAGATCAGCTGGCTTAAACTCACTCTATTTACATATTTGTATACGAATCTGGCTGGTGATATGTGAAATTAAACTTCCAATAGTCAATTATTAAGATCGTGGAAGCATTGAAGCGATTGAATACAGATTACACAGATTACAGTTGCACAAATGATCTTAATAGACTTTCGTTCATCACGTGCTTTAGCGGCGGGGAGGATGAAGCTCAGTGCTGGTCATTGATAGGTAGTGGGTACCTAAGTACTTGAGAGGGACTCCGTAAGCCCTTCCTAAAATTGACGTTAAGTGGGTCTACGGAGGGTCAATGGCTTCGAAACGTTGGCTACGAGTGGCTGCAAATGATTAGTGCTTGCATATATGTACATATAGGTACAAATTATAGTAGATATATGCAAGACTTGAAGGTGCACATACCTCTTAGCTTACATACATTACATACATAGATCCGTGGATGTACATATTCCATCTCTATCCCAGTCTATCCCATACCTATCCCACCTCTCATGTCTCGATGCTCCCCGTATCAATCTTACCCTCCTCCTCGAGACAGAATCGGGATATCAGAACCGAGAGACTGTCAACCTTTACCTCGAAGGTATTCGAGAATTAAAATACCTATTCCTAACTTATCCATTGATTTACGTCGATACCCACGTAAAAAGGCTCTTCGTAACCGGCCATCACCAAGCAATCGATCGAATTGGAATTAGTCGGTTTCTCATTTACCACATTAATACCATATTTCCATAAAGGTACGGACAGTATTGTTTCTGCTTATTCCCCACTGTGCATGATCATTCGATACCCATTTAAGACAGCCCTCCAAATCAGATGAGGCGATTCAGCATATATGTATGTTAAGTTGTCAACAACTAACAAGATTTTCTAGAATTTAGAGTCCAAACTACCGACGGGAGTAGTTATTATGACCATCCCGTGACAATTGCGCACATTTTTGGCCGAATTTCCAAGATACTCTAAATTCAATGGGAGTCTCAGCGAAATTTCCCACACACATCTACGACCCCCTCTCGCCGTATATCGATGCTTGCCCCTAGCCAGCACGGCACCTGAACGAGCTAACTATGAGTAGCCTTCAGGAGACCTTGCTGGAGGAGGGTGCTTGTATCGGTTTAGGACCCTTAATGGATTTGGAAGAATTGGACCTTCATTTAGGACCCGTACCCGCTTCTTCACTTGATATCACCAAATCTGTTCCCGCCGCTCTCGTCGATTCGCACACACCCTCCAACGCTGAGTCATCGACCTCTAGAGCAACGCCAAGAACGGAATCTGAAATCGTCGTACGAATTGATGACATGGATGTTGATACCGACAACATGGCGTCCATTACAGTATCTCAGGATGAATCTACGTAAGTCTCATTTGATACTTGATATATCCACAACATCCACAACCTTAAGTTCTGTCATTCTCAATATATCTTATATTCTAATATTATCATTTTCCCATTTCCTAATTTGAATAATAGGCCTCAACGGGCACGATCCCCAGCTGAAACCCCACCCAAAGACTCGATGCTTCTCAGAGTCAACGGATCCCTCGAAAATTCGTTCGAGTCTCTACCAACTACCATATCAGATCAGTCAGAGCTGACATCTGCACCTTCAACGTCGTTGCCCTCAAGCAAAGCGACAACGCCGGTTGATGTGGATACGCTCAAGGAGCTAACTCTAACCCGTATCGGTAATATTACTACTGCTACTATTACTCCTAGCACCAGGTCGAAAAGACGAACGTTTGATGTACGACCACGAGTCTCCATTCCGACGGATATCGCACCACACGACTATGCCAATCAATGCATAGCCGCAGCCGAATCCTCCAGACTTAACCCTTACGCTTTACATCAAGATGAGTACTTGATGTTAAGAAATCACCTTAGTCACGCTCAGGTGACTACTTATCTAAATATTCGAAATGGAATCTTACGGCTATGGTTAAATAACCCACGAATTGGTGTATCTCGCGAAGAGGCCATCGGATGTGCCAAAGACCCCAGATGGTTTGACGCGGCGAACGTATGCTATGATTGGCTCAATCGCTGCGGATACATCAATTTCGGCTGTGCAGCAATTCCCACGTTCGTGAAGCGATCAAAGAAGATGAGCCTAGGAAAGAGAAAGACTGTAGTTGTCATAGGTGCTGGGCTAGCCGGGTTAGGATGTGCAAGACATCTAGAAAGCCTATTTCAGCAATACGCTGCAGAATTTCAGGGACTAGGTGAAGATACTCCCAGAGTAATCATTCTAGAAGGTCGAAATCGTTTAGGCGGTCGCGTGTATTCACGTGCGCTTGACGGTAGCAAGAGTCAGCATCTGATCGGATTCAAAGGTCGCCGACACAGCGTTGAATGTGGGGGGATGATTATCACTGGATTTGAAAGGGGAAATCCTTTGAACGTCTTGTTGAGAGGTCAGATGGCCTTACCTTATTACTCTTTACGATCAGATACAACCATTTACGATGCGAACGGTAAAGCTGTCGATGATAAGCGTGATCGGCTCGTGGAAAGTCTTTACAATGATTGTCTGGAACGAGTGAGCGATTTCAAATTTAAGAGCCCGCCATCAAAACTCATAGAAGGCAACAAAGACTTGATGGACGAGGGGCGAGATAGTTCATCTGATGGGCAGAAAACAATAGCTCAGGTCGAAGAGGCGACTGCTGCCCTCCCACAAGCACCACCAGTATCAGAACAAAGCTTAGGGCCTCAAGTCAACCTCGTTCCTGTTTCTACAGACCGACTGACAGGTAGAACGCACGCCGAACCAGGCACACCGGCTGTTCTGAAAGCAGCATACAAAGCAAAATTGATGGGTTGGGCACTCAAGGACCATGTTACCGAGGACCATGATTTAGACCTTGATGCCGCAGCCAAGGCTCCCGGTGCTACGCTCGGTTCTGTTATGGATGAAGCAATCACCCAATACAAGGATATCGTCGATTTGACGCCACAAGATTTCAGACTCATAAATTGGCATATAGCTAACCTTGAATATAGCAATGCAACGAATCACAATCAGCTTAGCATTGGTGGTTGGGACATTGACGCCGGAAACGAATGGGAGGGTAAGCACACCATGGTCGTCGGTGGTTATCAAAGCGTCCCGTTGGCCCTAGCGACCACACCGTCACGATTAGACATTCGAAAGAATACAGATGTCAAGCGAATATTTTACAGCCCTGAAGGCTCAGGAGCCGCCCGGGTTGAATGCGAAGACGGAACCGTTGTGGAAGCCGACTATGTTGTTTCAACCATACCTCTCGGGGTTTTGAAGCATGGTCATGTCGAATTTAACCCGCCTTTACCGCCTTCTAAAACAGACGCCATTGGTCGTTTAGGATATGGAATCCTAAACAAGATCATCTTGGTCTATGCGGAAGCTTTTTGGGACACCACCAGAGACATTTTCGGTTGTCTCCGTACACCAAATTCGCGTCACAGCGTTAAGCAGAGTGACTACACCTCACAGCGCGGAAGATGTTTTCAGTGGTTTAACGTCTCAAATACCAGTGGCATACCGGTGCTCATCGGCCTCATGGCTGGAGATGCGGGCTTTGATACCGAGCATTCAGGGAATGACGAGCTCGTTGCCGAAGCTACTGAAGTTCTCCGGAGCGTGTACGGTGCTAAGGTTCCTCAACCTGTGCACTCCATAGTCACGCGCTGGGGTTCGGATAAGTTTGCTCGAGGATCTTATTCCTCCGCTGGCCCTTCTATGCGTCCGGATGATTACCAGACGATGGCTAAAGCCGTTGGTAATTTATTCTTTGCTGGCGAACATACAACTGGAACTCACCCTGCTACGGTGCATGGCGCCTACTTATCTGGTTTGCGTGCAGCCTCAGAACTAATTAGTACTATGCTTGGGCCAATCGAAGTTCCAACGCCACTTGTACTGCCGAAGGATTCCATATATTCTTCTCGAGGATTGAAACGAAAAGAGCCCAGCGACTCCTCGCTACCCCTCTCGCCTAGAGCAATCAAACAAGCTCGTAATGATGAGTATGAATTCGCTACGTTGAAACACATTGTAGAGCAGATCGGGGAGCGGCCCTGGCGCCCGCAGAAGGTAGCGGCGAATGCGTATCTTCTATACAGTAAGGCCACCTTTGAGGCGGCTCGCAAGCGCTGCGAAGAGGGTCGTCGTCCCGGTAAGGGAAAGCCGAGCCCCAACGAGGTACGAGTCATGACAAGCAAGATGTGGAAGGAAGCGTCGCCAGAAGAGCGCAAACCCTTCGAAGAACAGGCGGCTCAGATCAAGGAAAAGTATACCGAATCAGTCAACGCCTGGGATGCCAGAGCCAAAGAGTGGGATAAGAGATATATGGAGATCAAGCAAGAATACGAGAAGACTCACAAACTCGTGCTTGAGGACGAAGGAACCCCCGCCGACGATAGCGGAAGGGAAAGAAGGCGCGCAAAGGTCAGCAACTACGCTGAAAGCGAGGCAAGTGATGTTGACGCCGATATGGAGAATTAAAAACATACTCGCACACACTCCCCCACCACCCTGTATTCCTTCGAATGTATGATGGGATTTCTAAACGGGTATATATGTCTGGGGTTGTTGTACAAAAGCTTTCTGGCACGCCATACAAAATAATGGCTCTGGTACGTACATATGAAGATCATTCGCATTGAGATTACATCGGTGTATAAGTAAGGTTCTGCATCGGAAGTTATCATAAGGGGGCGTTGAGGGGTGGTTGCGGTTGTGGTCGTGGTTCCCTACATGTACACAATTACCTACTACCTAGTTGCGAAGACCACGTTTTCCGTTAGGGCGGAAACGGGTCGGGTGCACGCATGCACTAATCAATCAAGAAAATTTCAGCGTAATGTACTGTGTTGCTTGTTGTGTTGATTATCTATGATTTATGATATGTACTCATGGTGAACAGGATAGTTTACGTCTTCCTTTGTGACTGCGAGACCGTGGCTCTTATGTACGAATAATTTACTGTTAGGCATAGCTTGGCGCCTCACTAACGTATTCAGAGCAATGTACCGAAAGCTTTGATGTCGGGCAAAGCGCCCATCCCGCCACCTCGTGGCATGCTCGATGTACGTCTGGTAAGAGACCTCTCGTTCGCGAGGCTGGATGAAGTCAGCCTTGCCCCAGGGGAAGAGGGTAGGGGCAAGCGAGAGATAATAAAGCCTGACTCTGATAGTATATCGTAAATAGTTGAGATCTTAGATTCTTCCTCCTGCTTATTACAATACCGTGGCAGGTTTACAGCTGATTTAACGGCGCTACCTACACACACATAGGCAGGTGCTGCAAACACCATAGACCACGGCATGAAATAGACCACATCGTCTTGGTCGCGCGCCGGTCCCGAGAGGCCCTTCTATATCTTCTTGTTAAACCTCTTTACTTCGGGTTAATGAGCGGCATGAGCTTATGGCGGACGGTGTCTCGGCTTTTTGGACGTGTCGGTGCGCTGACGAAATGGAAGGTTCCATGATCGAAGATATAGAAAAGTTGATCGGGCCCGAATACGAGAATGATCTCGGAGGTTCGCGCCATGATCGAAAAGATGGAACGTCAATGGCCTCCAGGAAAGGGACCCGTTCACCGTCGTTCCTCGACAATCGGTCCGTTCTGTCGAGATTTGGCGCAGCGCCATTCGATGAAATTGCCAGCATGACGTGGATATGGACGCAAGGTCCTTGTTGTGGGTTGCGGACTGCTTATGAAGCGGGAACCTGTCTGCGAGCGTCCAGGAGTGTGTTTGACAAGAAGGAAAGATAATGCGGCTCCCCGAGCCGCTTTGGTTGGTTTGTGTAGATATATATAAAAACTTCAAAGGATCAGATACGAGCGTATACGCTACTCGAAAAGACCCGAAATGCTTCGTACCTAGGTACGTAACAAGGCATTCAGCCGGAGAGCGGAAATCAAAACGGAATGAATGGCGCCAGTATGCGCAAGATCAGGGCTTGGGAGAAACGAACGAGGAATACTCTATACGCACTTCTGCGCCAGGGGACTGGGTCCTACGAGTAAACTCCTCCACCAGGTACAGTGAATCCACAAAGGACTGTTGATAAATTACAAAAAGGATGTCAATTTGAAGGAGGGAATGATAAGTGCTATACAGCACCGCTGCGCAGAGCTCCTGGGAGACGGCTCGGTGCGCGGGCTAACGTTCAACCGTAAATGGAACTTCAAGAGACACCTGCGAAACCAACACCGACAGAGCCAGGTTCGGCCGGCGTCCATCTTCGTCGTCTCGCACCCGAAAGTACTTTCGTCCGACACGGCAACCGTCAGCAACACTGGAGACGTACTCACGGATGTAAACTCTGTCTCCAATGTGAACCCGACAAACAAGCATATCGTGACAGGGACACCCTATTCTATCCGGGCCATCGCTGGTTCCGTCCTATCCATCGACAGCTTGGATACGATTATGCTGCGTTGCGCGTATTCTGCAAAGCGTCTTTATGCCTTCGCTGTGGTAATACTGCGACCAGCGTCTTCCCGCGGCTGGGAGAGTCCGGCGTTGACGGGCCAAATCCGGTGAACCACGGGCCGTCCAATGGCTGGAACGTTCTGGGTAGGGGTTTCCGTGTCTGACTTGGTAGATGTGACAAAAGAACAAGGTTTAGAAACAAATGAAAGATGACTTTGGATTTCCTTTTGGCATATATATAAACCAACGTAGATTACACTATAGTAAGAATATATGTGTGTTGGTGTGTATGGATTTCATAGGTTGTGGACGTGCTGATGATCAAGTATTAGTAGTCAATTTACACCCCTATTCTATGCTCGAATTTGCGAGCAAACTCCATATTCGGAGGTCAAAGAGCAATCCATCATTGTCTGCAGGTTTCCGTCCCAAACATTCGATGATATCCACCATTGGTACAAGCAGCATACGTATCAAGCCTATCTTGGCGATGACTTAGACATTCAAGCCCTTATACGGTCTTGATATACCTAGTATCTTGCGTATCTTGTATGCATGGTAGCTTGTAGTGTGGACTAGACTAATGTAGGTAGGTGTTTGGCAATGCGGGTTTCATATACGCTTGTAGATATCTGCGTCAGAGTCAAGTAATGAGCAAACCATTTATTCACCGCCAGATACCTGAGGTGATTACTTGGTTAGGCATCCAAGATCGAAGATAGCAGTGTGAGGAGATGTCCATGATTAGGCAGCAAAGGCAAGTAGCCATCCGATGTAGTGTACTCAAAGGAATAATACACAAACAGATACGTGGAGGATGTGTGGTATCAAACATACATCAATATTCTCAACCAACAGTCGTGACAGGCGCGTCACAAAAGCCAATTGGGTATTGTAGGGCTCAGGAACTATTTTATTGAGGAATTGGTACATCCAAGGCAGCAAGGCCGAGGTTTTGCTTGGGGTACTTTGATACAAAGGGAAGGGATGCGACTGGATTATTGACCATTCACTACCCCATCTATTCTTCTATCAGCCACTTTACATGTCCTCCGAAGCAGTGGCACCGGTAATAATTTCGACCAGTTCTCCGGTAATGACGGCTTGACGGGTACGGTTGAAGAGAATCTGGTATTTGCTGATCATCTCACCAGCGTTCTTGGAAGCGTTCTACAAAAAGACCGTTAGTGACACGACCGTTGAAACGGGATATGTTCAACCTGGAAGTAGAACTTACGTCCATAGCCTGTTGTCGGGCAGAGATCTCGCAGGCGTGACCTTCGGCGAGGGCCCAGAAGAGAGAGTTGGCTAAGGAGTATTCTCGTAGGTTAGAGAGCAACTCCTCGTCAACCTCGAAAGCGGAGAAGTTAGGAGAGTTAGCGAAAGCTTCCTCGGAGTAGGCTTCGACGATCGTGGGCTCGTAGCTGGTGGCGTTGATGAACTTGTTGTAGACGATCTTGATGTCGGAGTATTCGGTGGGAAGCTGCGTAACCTGATCGGCGATGGCCTGGGCATCGGCGAAGGTGGGGATGTCCTTTCCGATACCAGCAAAGCTAAGGACGATGTCCTTAGCGTTGGTACGACTTAGTTGAGCTCTCGACTTCTCGCCAATGAGGACGAGGTCAGCAGGTTGCTGGTCAGGAAGCAAGACGCTTCGGCGCATGAAACGGGTAAGACCGGAGTGAACACCACCGCAAAGACCCTTGTCGGAGCTGCAGACGATGTACAGGACCTTCTTGCCCTCAGGCTCGAGGGGCTTGGTCTCGGCGGACTCGAAGACTTGGTTTGATGTCTGACCGTACTTTCGAGAGTCGTTCATGGCACGTGTAGCGCGGGTTAGCTTGGTAGAGGCCACGATCTTCATGGTGTTGGTGATCTTCTCGATGTTGCGGATAGATTTTAAACGGCCTTCGATTTCTCGCAGGGTAGCATAGCCAGCAGCTGCTCCATTGTTGGCGGTACTGGACCAATTTAAATTATTAGTACATATATTGAACTAGACTTCTTCCTCGTGAACAATCTTGCAGCGTTTGGGAGCTAGCTTGGAGGGTATTTTGCGAATTGCCTCATAAGAGGATATCGCGAGAAGTTCCGACGTACCGAGCAGGAATAGCCGCAGCTCCAGCTCTCAGAGCCGGTCTTGCTGCCCTCGAAAGCATGATGGAAGAATTATGAGGTAAATTTGTACCTGAACCCTCAAGACGGAGTTGATTGCGATGCGAAAGGAATGCGCAATCAATTGGTTGACGGTTGACACCGGGATCAAATTATTTGATTGAGGTTCAATTATTCAACTTCTCACTTCTTTCCACTTTCCACTTTCCCACTCTTGCACCAAAAGCTTCCTCCGGTCCAAACTGCGCTTGCCCACATCGGAAAATCTTCGGTCTAATTCAATATCTGTACTTTGTATTTCGTACATTCCTCCGATCCTTCCAACAACCGAAATTCAAGTGGTCCGTGCTGGCTACAGCGCGACACCCATGTAATTATTCACGTAATTACCCTGTACTAAACCGAACCGTGCCAGCTGGATACGGATTCGTTAGTGACCACTGAAAGAAAAAGGCAAGGCAAGGTCAACTTGACCCACCTTATTCAACATTTCCTTCTACTTACATTACCTAATCACTCTTTCGGACTTCTTTGCCGCGCTACTATCCAATCCAATGCTAGCGTAAACCTTGACTGACCCATCGCTGATCCAAGTTCACTAACAATTTTTTTCCAATTCCTTTCCCTGCACATCTACCACCTGGCAACGGCTAGAACGGGCGAACAGGCGAACAGGCGTACCGCAGTACCAGTACCGCAACAAGGACAACGGCACGACGGGGCATTCTTGGACTTGAAGTCTTGGATTCTTCCTACCCATTCTACGTCCACGTCTTAGCAGACGTGCTACTTACATTTCCGTACCTTCTAAACTCCACTCATTAGGACCACTAGGACAATAGCTGGCCAATAGGATCCACCACGGACACAAGCAGTGGCTAACGGCTAGACTTCCACAGTGAAGCCTTCTTCTATTCAAGTCCTCACTTGTCGACTCTGACTTTTCCCTTTCCAATCTCACCATTTTCTCTCTTTTCTTCATCCTCCCTGCCTGTCTGTACCTTCCATCTCATAGCTTGGGGTGGTGCACTACGGTGTAATCCACCCTTCTACCACTTCGAAAATCGCATTTTCACTTTTCTAGTTCAACTTTGCGCCATCAAAAGTCGCATCCAAATTCCACTTCTTAACATCAAATAATCGGGTTTTCCATCCCAACATTCAACTTACTCGAACACTTCCCGACCTCGCAACGCCTCACGCGCTCAACATGTCTTCCGACTTATCTGACGACGACATGCCTCTGGCCCGTACTAACGGTCAACGTAAGTTTTTCTTGTTTTTCTCCTTCTTTCCCTTCTTCTTTTTGCCTTGATACCTTCTTAATCCATTTTCTTTGTTCTTGCCTTTTTCGCGCTGTTTTGATGTGCCAAATTCACGCTATTTCCCCCATGCATCCAGCGACCTCGAACCTACATAACCTTTTATTTTATGATTTTTTCCCTTCTTTTCTTTACTTTTACTAACACACATTCGTCTATTAGTCTCATCATCCACTATATCGAAGTCCGAAGACAAAGCCATGGATCGCCATTCTTCCGCCAAGTCGAAGCCTGCCCCCGTGTCCATCCGCAATGGACCGGTCAAAGATGCGACTCCGCAAACGAATGGCAACGGGAAGCGCAAGTCGCGTGCTTCTATCAACAATGTGAGCTACAAGGATGAATCCGACTCAGAAGATGGGCGATTGGTACGCTTTCTTCCCTTTTTAACAAGTTAGTGACGCGAAGACTCGGAACATCATGTATTGACCTTTGAGTTAGGCAAAGCGTCAAAAGAAAGTCAAGGTCGACGATTCCGATGATGAAGTCCTAAGCAAGCGAAAAGGGAAACTTCCACCTGCTGTTGATGAAACTGCTATGGCCGAAGATTCCGACGACGATCAGCCGTTGAATGCCAAACTCGCCTCTAAGAGAAAAGCAATCGAGAAAAACGCGGAGAAAGATGCCAAAGCTATCCGTGCGAGCGAGTCTAAATCGAAGAAGCCTGCTCCGAAGAAGGTCGTCAAGGACGATTCAGATGACGATATGCCTCTAGCCGGTGCAAAGGGCAAGAAGCGGCCATCCAATGGCGTCAACGGAAAGGGTAAGACGAATGGTGTTAAGAAAGAGGAATCCGACTCCGATGAGCCTATTCGCAAGAAGGTCAAGACTGCTCCCGCCAAGACCAAGGCTAAAGCCGAAAAATCTACTCCTGTCAAGAAGGCTCCTGCTAAGAAAGCTAAGAAGGAAGTGAGCGAAGAGCCCGGAGATGCCGAGGCCGAAGATGAGGAAGCAGAGTACCGCTGGTGGGATGCTCCTAAAAAAGAAGACGATAGCATCAAGTGGACTACCCTTGAGCACAACGGTGTCCTTTTCCCTCCCGAGTATGAACCTCTGCCAAAGAATGTCAAGCTCATCTACGATGGTACTCCCGTCAATCTTCACATCGAAGCCGAGGAAGTAGCCGGCTTTTTCGGTGCCATGTTGAACTCTACTCACAACGTTGAGAATCCCACGTTTCAGAAAAATTTCTTCAACGACTTCACCGAGATCCTTGATCGAACAGGTGGTGCGACAGATCGAAGTGGAAAGAAGGTTAACATTAAAGACTTTACCAAATTAGACTTCAAGCCTATCTTTGAGTACTATCACGCCAAGAATGAGGCCAAGAAAGCGCGCCCATCTGCTGAAAAGAAGGCTGAAAAAGCTGAAAGGGACAAGGCTGAGGCACCCTACATGTTCTGCAAATGGGATGGCCGCAAGGAGAAGGTCGGCAACTTCAGAGTCGAACCTCCTGGTCTATTCCGTGGTCGTGGTGAGCACCCGAAGACCGGTAAGGTCAAGAAGCGTGTCATGCCTGAGCAGATTACCATCAACATCGGTAAGGACGCCGTGATCCCGACCCCTCCCGAAGGACACAAGTGGAAAGCTGTCCAGCATGACAACAAAGCTACCTGGTTAGCAATGTGGCAAGAGAATATCAATGGCTCATACAAATATGTCATGCTTGGAGCTACTAGTGCCGTCAAAGGACAAAGCGATTTCAAGAAGTTTGAAAAAGCTCGAGAGCTGAAGAAGCATATCACCAAGATTCGCAAGGACTACACCAAGGATCTTAAAGCCGAGTCTATGGCGGATCGTCAACGAGCTACTGCCGTTTACTTGATCGACAAGTTCGCCTTGAGAGCCGGTAACGAGAAAGACACTGAGAATGAAGCTGAGACTGTTGGTTGCTGTTCACTCAAGTACGAGCATGTCACACTCAGAGAACCTAATACCGTTATCTTTGACTTCTTGGGTAAAGACAGTATCCGATTCTATGACGAAGTCACGGTCGACCGTCAGGTATTCAAGAACTTGCGAGTCTTCAAGAAGCCCCCGAAGAAGGAGGGTGATGATATCTTTGACCGTCTTACTACCACACAGTTGAACAAGCACCTGTCGTCTTACATGCAAGGGTTGACTGCAAAGGTCTTCCGTACATACAATGCTTCTTATACTATGTCGAATCTGCTCAAGGACTTGAAGGTCTCCAATGCCACCATGGCGGAGAAGATCAAGTTGTACAACGACTGTAACCGCGAGGTGGCTATTCTCTGTAACCACAAGCGCACTGTTGGCGCAAGCCACGAAGCGCAGATGGAGAAGCTTGGTGACCGTATCAAGGGTCTTAAGTACCAAAAGTGGCGCAACAAGATGATGCTTCTAGATGTTGACCCAAAGCAAAAGAAAAAGAAGGGAGCCGACTTTTTCGCGCAAGATTCGGACCTAGACGAAGCTTGGATTCTAGAACACCAGAACTTCCTTGTCGAAGAGCAACGTACCAAGATTCAGAAGAAATTCGAGAAAGACAACCAGAAGCGTCAAGAAGATGGAGAGAAGATCATGCCCGACAAGGAGCTTAAGGAGCGTCTCCAGGTTGCAGATGATCTTTCAAAGAAGTTTAAGAAGGAGAACAAGACAAAGAAGGTTGAAGCGGAGGGACGAGGTCCTACAGTCGAGAAGATCGAAGGCAACATTCAGAAGATCGAGGAACGCATACGAACCCTGGAACTTCAGGCAGCCGATCGAGACGGAAACAAGGAGGTCGCTCTAGGCACCTCTAAGATCGTAAGTCATTTTAAGCTCGATTTTTTGTGCAATTCGAGACTAATATTCAATTTAGAACTACATCGATCCTCGACTTACCGTCGTCTTCGCAAAGAAGTTTGACGTTCCTATTGAAAAGTTTTTCTCGAAGACTCTACGTGAGAAGTTCAATTGGGCTATCAAATCCGTGGAGGACGACGACCATTGGGAATTTTAAGGACGATCTTGGATCATTCATATTCCTTGTATTAACACACAACCACCCTGGTAGTTGTTTGCGTTTGATTATTTAAGACCAGACAGAAAAATCGTTGGCAAGGTACTGGGGACGGGGTCTTTTTAAGATTTTACTGAGGGGCGAGAAAAACGGCATGACCTGCCACGATCGACACGCATGATCGGATTTGGACCAGGTACTCAGCATGGCGCGGTGCGGTGCATTCTAGGGGTAGTGAGCAAACCGGATTGGTGACAGTTCGGATTGAGTTTTTGCTGCAGGTTTAACCAACTCATAGGCATACGGAATACAAAGCGATGCATTCAAAATCTTTTCATCCCAAGGTGCTTTTGCTAAAGTGATACGCATAGTAAATTAGCCTTGACTTGTCACGAGGCTATTTTCTTGAGTAGGTAGATGACGATGAAGTAATGTGGCTGGCTGTAGAAAATCGATCATATTACACAACAGGCCACAAAAGCAAAGACCTTACAAGGTAAATAATAGCAGCTTTGAATTTCGAAAATTTGCTCTAATGTGTTGTCAAATGGGTATTGGTCCCATCGGGAGCCTCTATTAGCTAATGTAAGGGATGAATGCTATAATAATATGCTGACTCCAACTCCCAGTGGACTTCCAGCTATGCCGCGTTCCAAAACCACGATAATCGATACAGCCGCCAGTCCAGTATTCGACTTTTCCCCCCGATCCCGCTTTTGCCGACAAACTTCCAACCCATATCTACCTTACCTACTCCGGTCTCCGTAACCCTACCTGCTGTCCTTGGGCTAGCCCAACCCGTTTGACAACCCTCGGTCTAATTAGAAGCGATTCCGAAGCTCTCCCGCACAGCAAGCCCAAAGCGCTCGATGGCGCGGGCCATGTCGTCCTCGGAGGCGGCGGCGAAGGTGGTGCGGAAGAAGAGGCCGCTTGGGGGTACGTCCTGCTCGGCGCGGAACCAGGAGCCGCGGATGGCGAGGACGCCCTTTTCGATGCAGGAGTCGAAGATCGACTCCTCGATCTCGAGAATGGTCTTCGTGGAGGCTTCGGGGTGTTTTGTGTGGTCTACTTTAAGCCAGAGCTGTGGTGAAAGCGTTAGCGTTGGCGTAAGAAAAATAAGGAGTAAAAGGACGGGGAGGACTTACAAACATGCCCGCGGCCGGCGGCACCCAGCTCACGATGTCGCGGGGCAGGTACTCCTCGCACGCGGCCAGGATCGTGTTTCGCCGGCGCGTGTACTCCATCCGCAGATGCATGAGCCACTTCAGGTACCCCTCGTGGCCCCACGTCTCGTCCACGAGCTTGTACATGAGGATCTGCGATATCCCGCTCGGGCCCTGGCTGCAGCACTCCGCGTGCCGGATATACCGGTCCACGATCTGCTCCGTCGCCGTGATCCAGCCCACGCGGGACCCGGGAACGACGACCTTGCTGAAGGAATCCATGCGCATGATGCGTCCGTCTACGTCTATGCTGAGTAGACTCGGGACTAGGCCCTGGAGGAACTCGTCGATGCTTTCGGGGTGCGGGATCGCTTTTATCTCCGCGCGGTCGCTGTGGTCGTGCTCCGGGTGCTGGGGGTGGTGGGGGGCGGACTTGTACGGAGCCATTTGTAGGAAGTAGTACGGCTCGTCCTCGATGATGTACACGTCGTGCTTGCGGCACACATCATAGACCTCGCGTCTCCGTTGCGCGCTCTGTGTCGCGCCGGTAGGGTTCTGTCCCGACGGCACCGTGTACAACACCGTCGGCTTCCGCGCTCCCCTCGCCTTCTCATCCCACCCATTTAGTATCTCGTCCATGCTCTCGGGTAAAAGCCCCTGCCCATCCATCTTCACGCCAAAAACCTTAATCCCCAACGGCGCCGCCGTCTCCAGCGCCGACGAGAAGCTGTACTCCTCCGTCAACACCGCATCGCCTCTTCGCCGATCACACAGCATCCGAAAAGCCTGCTCCAACGCCCCCGTACTCCCAATCGTCAGCGCGCACCTCCAATCGCTATACGGGGGCGGGTGGATCAGCTCCGTGTGCTCGGTGACCCAGCGCAGCAGCTGCGCCGACCCGATGCTCTGCCCGTAGTTCATCGCAATCGCCAAATCGTACACGCCCCCGTTCTCGTTCTTCGCTACGTCGTACTTCCCGATCTCGGCCGTCGCCGCGTCGCCCCCTTCGAAGGAGGGAGGGGCGGGCACGTGCATGCTGAGGTGGTCGATGGGGAAGTTGGTGGCGGAGGGGAGGCCGCCGCCTAGGGAGATTAGGCCGGGTTTTTTGAGGTGCTTTGCTGCTTGTTTTAGCGCGCAGGGTTTGCGCGAGATGGCTTCTTCGGTGAGGAGGTCTGTGGTGGGTGAGTATGAGATGATGAGGTAGGTGAGTGAGTGGGTGAGGGGGGTCACTTACGGTCCCATCGTTTTGCTTTTGGCTTATTATAGGATTGCTATGCCGTTAATATGTGACGTTAGTAAGACAATTCATATTATATGAGATTGTATGAGTTTGGGATGAGAACAAAGAGGTAGTCTCACAGGAGACTTGAACATATCACTGTCCGAGTATGAGGCAGTGGGCGCGATCAGCTTCCCAGCCTTGGCTCTCCGCGCCTTGATGCCCTCGACGGTCAGCGGCTCATCGGCCTGCTTGCCGATGACGGTATCTTGCTCCGCGAATCCCGCATTTCCGACATTGGTAGGCTGCTTATGCTGAGTGCCGGCGGAGAATGAACGGGTTCCGTTGGTATGTCCGTTGGTGAGTATAGGGGAGGATAATGAGGAAATGGTGCTAGTTGCCATTGTGTTGTTACACAGGTAACCCCTTTTAAGCCTTTGAAACCTTTTAATCCCTATTGTCTTTTGTATATGTATTTTATTAGAAAATACGAGCCTCGGTATGTTAGACATTTTGAAAATATGACACGTCTAGTTCTTTAGCTCTTATATGAACTCTGAAAGAAGTAAGTGGCTACGTAGCTGTGACTGCAGTTTCCCTTTGTTCTCCGTATCATGCATATCACGGGTTCTCGGTGCGATAACGGGGGGTACGATGGTGGATATCCGGCCGATTATAGCCGGCCTCAGCCCACCAATCCCGTTACTCAATTGCGCACTATCTATTACTATTTAAGTCATGTGTTTGGCACACGCTATTTCTATCTCGTAACTCTCGACACATCTCACCGAATTGCCAATACATCTGTATATAAATTCGTCATATCCCTCTCTGGTCAATTAGTGTCCACGTCTGTTGGAAAGTGGGAATCATTAGATAACAGTTACGTTTGCGGTACAATTGAGACATAACGAGCCAGAAGGCGCCATATGTCTTCGTGTTGTTTTCGTGATCGGCTTTACCGATAAAATCTACATACATAATGCTAATGTCAAAACCCGCGCCCTATCTATGATGCCTAGTCATGCTCTATCTATAGTGGTTCCTCGTACCTCGTTTAGATTCGTTCTCGACCAATATTTGCCTTGATGCTAATGCGCCGATTGTTCCATTGTTTGCCCTAAAACCAACCAAACAACTCCTTATCATGCTTGAGCTAATTTCTATTACATATTTTCTAGCTTCCGCCTCTTTATACAACCCCATAAAATGTCACACGAGGCGCGCCCTATATTAACATCCGACATCTTGTCAAATTTTGCACAAGATGCTGTGATCTCACGGTCTTGTCGGTCTAGAGGTTATGACATGATAACGTTGCGCTAATGTGATATCCGTACAGGTTCTCGGTAACCTGCAGAATATCCTCTCCAAATTCCTGTTTGCCGGAATCCCCGTGTTGCGTTAGGATATTGAGTACCCAATCCTAACATGAAGGCTAACCAGTCAATTGAATGACTCAGCTTATCTCAATATCGTTCGGGTGACCACGGAACGATAAGAGTTGTTCGAGTAGTCTTGGGGATGATCGTTCGTTTGGATACGATATATATGAAGACAGCAAGATCAAAAATTCATCTTGCTACTTATACTAGTAAGCCTATGAAGACAATGCTTCAAGGCCAGAACCTCAGACCGGCAAGGGTGGCCCAAAGTGTGAAGACTATGGCGAAGGGAAGGACAGGACCTAAATAGTTACATGTTAGTCATGTGTCTAAACAGATCTGCGAAGATCTAGAATGGGGAAGTTGCAGCAACATACGTAAAGAAGTTGAACTAGATGGCACTATCTTACCCTCCGACGTCATCCTCCAACCGGAAGGAAGGTTGGAGTTAGCGCTGTCGGTACTGGTACCACCAATTCCCCCCGCGGGAACGCTAGCTGACCCGGTTGAGGTTGAGCCGCTAGCAACCGCGGTGGTGGTCAGAGTACCGGCATTACCCAGGTTCCCGTTGATCGAACCCCCGTCAGACTTGATGGACGTCCAGTTGCCGGATGTATCACCGTAACTATAGGAGGAACCCGTGCTGTAGTCCGTAACCTTGAGGCTCTTCACACTCATGCTAAACGGCCCTTGTGAATAATCGGTAGGACCCCGCGCCCATTGGATCGTGCCTTCCGCGTTGCTAGAGTCACCGCCGGACCATGCGCCAAAC
The DNA here is from genome assembly GCA_003314315.1 of Annulohypoxylon stygium. NCBI lineage: Eukaryota > Fungi > Ascomycota > Sordariomycetes > Xylariales > Hypoxylaceae > Annulohypoxylon > Annulohypoxylon stygium. Next base: position 1,221,075 of record QLPL01000019.1, read on the forward strand.
TTGATCTTCATCGGAGTCTGGGGATATTGGTTTGATTCGGCATCCGAGGATGTAAGTGTCCGCACCACCGTCCCGTCAATGGTCCACACGATCCTGTCGCTCGTCCAGTCTATTATATATGTCACGAAGCCGTCTTGGTTATTTCCCATCTCATGAAACTGCCCACGGTTGTAGGTGGTGGTTTGACCCTTTCCGAAATAGTTGGATTGCATCTCGGTCGCGTCGGCGCCTAGCCATTCGCAGTCGATCTCGTCTAGGTCGTCGGATTGTAGCACGAATGACGATACGATACCGGCACCCGGGGCGGCCTTCAGGCTGACTTCGATTCGGCCGAACATGATATAGAAAACGGAGGTAAGTTGTGGTGCGTCGCCGCTCTTGCTAACTGTGAATGTTACGCCGTCCGAGCCGTATGTCGGGGTGCCGCCGGCCGATGTGAAGGAGTTTACCTCTCCTTGCGTAAAGTCGACATCAATGGCCATACCGAGTGCGGTATCCGCAGGACAAGCTGAGAGGGGTAAGCCACCGGAGTTACTTAAAAGGGATGGGGAAGAGTCAACTTACAGGAGCTCTGTAGAGGATTGCAAGACGAGTATGTCTGAGCTATAGCTCTACCTGAGAGCAGAGCAGCCGCAGCCGCGACATATCTCAGTGGCGACGCCATCATTGTTCGGATATGCATCTGTAGGGATATCAAAATAGTATAAGGCAGTTAGGAAAGATGCAGAAGCACGAATTGCTGAACTCCGAGTCGGTACTTCGGAGTATATCGTTACACTGATGCAGGAGCAAGGTCTCGGGTACAAACACACAGATCCGGACTGATCTGCTAGTATTTTGTATAGGTATGTATGTACAATGCTATGAAGCATAAAAATAAATACAAAAATGCAAGAAAGGTCTCTTCAGGTTACAGAAGTCATGCAGGTAGCTGGTAAGGGTAAGGGTAATAAGAAGCCTGAGGAAAGGGTCGGAGTGAAAAGTGAAGTCCAACCACCCAATATATCATGGTACACATATGGCCCATGTGCCACCCTCCCTCGACGTATCGTCGTCATCTCGGGCTACTTGGCTGCTGAAAAAAAGAGCTACCGCTAGGTAATAGAACAAGGTGGAATGACAAGGTCTTGGGCTAGAGAATACGAGCATGTAAGTGTGTGCTGGCCAAAGTGTGTGGCCAAAGCAAGGTGTGCGTAGGTGAGATGGATGTTTCCAGGTTTCCATGGCATATGATAAGTTGGCGGTTTTACCGTTGCAACGGTGAGATGCCATTGGTGATGCCCCACTTCAAAGTCAATTTGAATTAAATGATCCTGTTAGCGGACGCGAATTAACACTAACGTGAGCGGCTGGTATGACCACTTCATACCTGATTCGGCTTAGTGTCTCGAATATAATGGGTCCGGACATTAATCCCGGACAAATTCATGTGGCTGGGAAGGAATTTTCTACTATGTAGGTGGCTGGAGGCTGAATCTTGGAAGCCGTGAGCCGACTGCCTGGGGTATTTTGAGACCGATGTTTAAGGTTCTCTACCCGACGTTTTGGACTCGGCCGGGAAGGCACATCACGTACATAACTCTTAACCCTGTTAAATTAAAGAGTTTTATCGAGATTCGAGAAAGTTTAATTTTGTTAAACTAACCTCGTCTCTTCATTTCCCTCTATCCTTTCATTTATAGATCAGGGCATCATGGTGATGCCTTGCGAATCGAGGTTGGGTGAGCACTAACTAGATGCCTAGTCACTAAATACAAACATGACGATCCCGCCAGTCGTCTGATTCTTTCTACCAGTTCACCCTTACTTCTATAGTATCTAGTAGATACAGTATCAATGCCGGAATCGTTAAGATCTGGTTAAGGTGTCCGAGATACTTCGTGGTCCTCCAAAGTCGTCGTTACTGAACGCACTTGCTTCAGTGTTGGCAAGTCGAATCTGACCAAATACCCTTATCGTCCTCGGTAGAAACGATGTTCTTTCTTCGGAAGTCGCCCTATTCATCGAAGACTTAGCCGCAGCATCCGGGGTGATAGACCGGTCCTAAACAATGCATAACAAGTATTTATCCTATATATAGGTAGGTAGATATCAATAATCAAACTCACAGCACACCATTCACGACCTAGCCCTGTTGATGAATCTGTTTCCGTCTTCTTTGACGCCTTTGGGTTAATATCCTTCGAGAGAACAGCGTTAGGACGGATTATGGTCGCTATCAAGAAGACGGTATCGACCTCCCCGATACTGGTGGCATGATGAAATGGTTTGCTGTGAGTTTAATCATTGACTTCTTCGTTCAAGACTTGAGTGGGTAACCGTTGAGGTAACGCTGCACCAGGTGAGTGCTAGCCGTCCCGCTTAGTGAAAAGCGGCCGAAATGTTCCAGAAGACTTGGAATCGTTAACAAGATAAAGTCTATCTGTACGATTTTAACCTTCATTTTCATGTCCGTTTTCCTCTTCGTATTCGTAAGTCTGGTCCAGGTCATCGGGCCAGAACGTACGCGTCATTGTATCGCACGATGATGGCAATTTTCCGGATCCGACGTTCGAAAGCGATATGTCTGAAGAGGTCTGGCTCGGTGTGTGATAATCCGCGATTTCGCCTCCATCCATATAAGCGAATAAGTCCGAGTCATCGTTACGATCGTATATATGAATGTTCAAATCTTCGTTAGGCTCGGGGTCCACGTCTGGCGGCTCGAATCTGGAGTCTGACATCAGGTGTCTAAGTAACCTATCCAACATAAGTTAGGTACCTATCCATGTAACTACTTTTTAAGCTGTTGTGGTTATACACGTACCTGGAAAACTCTTCGATACCAAGACCCGTCAACGCTATCAGGATTGGAATACGATCAAGTAAACATATCGAACTCTGGGAATAAGGCAGCGTGACGAATACAGGTAGGACGATTGTAAGCAGGGCAAAGAAGAAATATCTAACGACTCATAAGCCCTGCATGGAGATGTAGGAGATAACACAGCACCTGCCTTTTGACTTCTGCCCAGTTGAAGACAGCATAGGCGGATGTCGCAATCATAAAGAGACATAAAGCTCTTGGCTCCGTCAGCAGGACCCAACTTGACAAAGAAGAGCGTGGCATCCTACAGAAGTCCGTAGACAATATTCTCGTGTCGCATCATCACCGGTAGGGAAATAGCTGCGCCTATCATGATGCCCCGAGACATCACTCTAGCAACATGCTCAATCTTGTTCTCGTTTGGCTCGAGATGGTTAGGTATCGCCGCGGTGCCCCGGACGTCAGACATATCGAAAATAAAGATAGGATGGAAATTAAAGGAGTACACTTCGTCTATATTTCGATCTCGAAGGAATGAACGAGCGAGCGACGCCAGGTAAGACCCTGATGAAAGTGCGAGGACAGAAAGACTATAGCCGCCAGACTACGTGCTCATCGACCTTATTCTGACTGGATCGAAAGACTCTACCTGGATATTTATCGGGTGGGCAATGCTTAAAGACCCGCTTGCTCGCATGCTAGAATACAAGATCGATCGAGGGAGCCTGCTTCAACATAGGTAGGTGATGAGCATTACTGCATAGCAGCCCAAGGCTTAGATCAGTATCTCTTATGTCGTACTACAGGAGTCATCTTGAACAACCTAAGGCGGTGCGCCCATTGTATGTTTTCGCTAACAGGCATGGTTCGCATAGTTCGCATAACGTTTGTTTCCCAAGACGTATTCACCGAAAAGAGACTCACCGAAATGTCTCACGGGATCGTAAGCACTTTATTGGATGGAGGTATCATACTGCCTCACGATTAGCCTAGCGTCGGGGCGCGAGTTCGTGAGCTGCAACTCGCTGCGCCTCTCAGAGCCTGACTGGCACCATGCATCGTAACATTACGTTTTCAACAATGTACAATAGTGTGATACGAATTGTGTTAGGCTGTCAGAAGACCTAGCCTGCTTTCATAGAATTTCACTGCATGATCCAGAAACGCTGGGTGTACTTATTGGCTTGGGACCGAACATAGAGGCAGATGAGCTGTTATCCACGTTTAAGCTATAAGGATCCGGATATGCAGTCCATTGCCAGTGGTTTTTCTTCGCCCTATCCCGATTCCCGAATAAGATATTTGATGTGTGTGTGAAAGCTGCCGCTTTTTGCCCATCACCCTATTTTCTAACTATTCAGATGTATTCGGCGTCATGTCACTCTTTCGAACTCCCCAGGGGCCAGGTCTGTCTCGAGTCAAACCCATCATCATTAAAAGAATCACCACTGTCGCAATTGGTCGAGCTAGTTCCAGCCATTGCTTGTAGTTTTGTCACCACTTGCTACATAGTCCAGGAAGAATCATCGCGAGACGAGATCTCTACAGATACCGATGTCCGTGTCTACTTCTCTTCCCTACTCTCTGGTCAACATCCTTGCTGACAGGATATGTGTCGATATTCCAGTCTCCCGTCCAGACTATATTTCATATAATACGAATCAATTTCCCTAAACACGTATCTCCGGGACTGGCGCTCGGCTCCTGCCTAGTGCTAGGATGCTGTCTTTCCTCGTACGCCCACCGGCGCCGAGATCAAGACCAATACCAAGTTATCATCTTCGTAATATGGATTATCTGGGCTGTATGTATCGGATGGGGAATAGGAGCTAGCGCCAATAAGGTTACTCTGGGGATAGTACCGTGGGTGTCTTGTGCGGCTATGATCAGTAGCTTCTTCGGGCATGCGGGAGCCCGCTGGGTCTCAGGAAGAGAGAAGTGCGAACGCGAGACCATCCTTACTTTTGTTGGTGAAAATGAGAAAGAGGTATATATGGGGTAATAATTGTTGGAGTCTTCATCGTAAGTTTGCCCAGACGTATATTATAGTGATCTAAACTTATCTCCAGAACCCCATACACAGGACAAACCCCCATACCATTTCCACCAGATCTACCTCATCACGATTTTACGGCCGTCAATTACAATATTCTTGGTTTTTTTCTTCCCTGAGACATAGTGTGTCTCTATCCTCCTTCTTTAGCGGCAGGTTCGCCGATAATCTTTCAATCCAGCAATGGAAAATTATAGACTTTTGTATAAGATGAGGTGGAAGCGGTTTGGTTATTGCATAGGTGGACAAGATCGTGTTTTTTGGCCCATGGAGGGCGGTTTGCGGTTTTCAGGTAGGTCGACTGCGAGTTTTAACTCAACATTCGCTAGGTTTAGAATCCACGGGAACTTACGTATGCCCTATTCACTTCTATATAAAATAACAGTACAAGAGATTAATTCAATTATGTTTACTCTTATATAATGGCTTCGTTCTTGATCATTTCTCGTGGCAATTTGGCCTACACCTCCCCAGGTACACCTTCCAGAAATCCGACAAACGGGAATCCTAGAGCACGCCCGCACATTATCGAGTCAGGGCCATCCCATTGGTAGTTGTGATGACTCTTGATCAAGCTATGTTCCCTTCTCCAGATTCGACAATAATTCAAATCTAATTGAGATAAAATCCGCAGTTCATGTCCAATAGAAACCTACCATACCAATCAATATAATTTCTACGCACAAATCTTCGGAAACCTTCGTTGACGATCACACGATTTCGACTAAGACAACGACTATTGTATGAGATAATGGGTCCCAAAACCAACCCGTAGTGATGTTCACATCTGATTTGCACGCGAACGAACGATACAAACATATAAACCTTTCCATCCATTTCGGTATCATAAGTCGTTAGCATACATATCACACTAAAAAATATCCCAAGTCCCGAAAAAAACGAATGAATATACACGCCAAACCCTTTATCCCTTAAAAACTCTTCTCATCCTTCCTAGCCTCCCAAAGCGCGACCGTGACGCCATCGCCAGGCTGAATAACGATCTCAGCCTTCAGCTTCGGCTCGCCGACCATAAAGCTATCGACCCTCTCGTAGCGCTGGAAGATGCGGGTAAGCACATATTGCATCTCAGTCAACGCGAACTGCTGGCCGATACAGATCCGCGGGCCCCCGTTAAACGGAATATACTGCCACGGCCTCGGCTGCCAAGTACTCCAACGCTCGGGACTGAAGACCTGCGGGTCGGCCAGCTTCTCCCCCTCGGAGGTGGTAGCTGAGGGGTACAGGTCGGGATTCCGTTGCATGACGAGCGTCGAGTACGCGATCGCGGTGTCCTTTAGCACGGGGAGCGGTAATGTGCCATCGGGGCCGCCGCCGTGCGGGAGTGTGGTGTCTTTGAGCGCCGTGCGCACGTTGAAGGGGACAGCTGGGTACAGGCGCAGCGTCTCGTTGATCACGTTCTGCACGTACTTCATGCTCTTCAGGTCCTCGTACGTCGGCGTGCGGTGCCAGCCCACCTGGCCTTCGATCTCGCGTCGCATCTTCTTCACGACTTCTGGGTGGCGGCCGAGTTCGTAGAACACGAAGCTTAGGGTCGCGGCTGTGGTGTCACGGCCCGCGAGAAGCACGGCAACGAGCTGGTCGCGGAGCACTTTGCGGTCGCGCGTGAAGGAGGCGAGTTCGTGGAGGAAGGTGTAGCCTTGGTCGGACTTGGTCTTGCTGGCGAGCTCTTCGGGGGAGAGGCGGAGGGCCCGCTCGATGTAGATGTTGCAGAATTCGTTGACGACTTTTAGGCCCTCGCGGAAGGACTTCATGGGTACGAAGGAGCGGAGGGGACCTGCTCGCGCGATTATGTTTTGCACACGCTGAACCTCGTTGAATGCGTCGGCGAAGGGTTGGCGAGGGGTTCTGGACTGGGTTAGTACGAGCTTCTTAATTTTATTCTTCGGTAAGGGAGAGGGGGCCGAGTTGAGAATAGGGGCCTCACGTGAGAGACTGTGTATCCATGCCCAACAAGAAATCCGTCGCTACATCCAGCGTATACCGGAACAATAACTCGCTGATATCGAAGGGCTTGCCATTTCCCGCCTCGATATCCACAACCTGCTCCTCGCCGTTCAAGACGCCGCCATTCGCCACCGCCCTGAAGAAGGTATCCAGATGCGCCTCGAAACAATGCAAGTCACTAATCCGCTCGCGTGAGAACTGCGGGCGTAGGAGCTGTCGGCTACCGTGCCACAGCTGCCCGTCCGTCGCGAAGATGCTGTCCCCAAGAAACTCGTTCCACTCCTTGTGGAATTGCTCGCCTTTCCCGAAGTCAGCGAATTGGGTCGCGAGCACGGCTTTGATGTTCTCCGGGTCGGCGGTCAGGATGACACGCCGGTTAAGCATGCGGGCTTCTGCGGTATAGAAGGGGGCGTTATCGAGGAGCTTGAGAAAGACCTCAAAATTCTTGTGGCCCACGGTTGCTTTGATCTGCTTTAGGATTATGTCGAGGCCTGTTGCCTGGTTAGACTGTTGCGATGGGACAAGGGGGAAGGTGGCTTGTCTACTCACCGAATGGTAGAGTGGATTTGACTTTCGAGACGCCGGGCGCACCTAGTCGTCGCAGCCTTCTGTTCTCGTCGATGCTGTGATAAATCGCTCGCAGCGCCAAAACGGCGCCGAGGAAGAGGAGGACCGATTTGATGGACACATAGTCCAAGGCTGTCTCAATTAACCCCATAGTGATGTATTCATAGGGCTATGAGTCTAAGGCTATTACTTTTTCTTCTCTCTCCTTCAATACAAAATCTGGGGGTGGATTGATATATAAATTGAAGCTATGGACCACATTCAACTACAGCATTACTCGCTATGACATTTGGTGGGAAGGTAATTGGCTCAGGAAATCGAAGGAGCTAAGGAATCCGCGGATAGCGATTTTAGCAAGCGTCGGCAACTTCTCCACGTCTAGTCGGGGAAGTGGCATTGAGCGGGATACGGGACGCCGAGATGTTCGGATACTGGATAAGATCGGCCGATTCGTCTCCAAGACTCTCAATGCTGCCGTTGAAGCGATCCTACCCTAGCTTCGACCAGGCTCCTTGCTCCTTCTTTGCCTCTCTGCGTCTTTGGAAGAGTGGTTCCCGTCATCACCTAGCGTAGTATGAAACTCGCTAACCGATAGGGCTAAGCTTAAACCAGTCCAGAACGACCCATTACATATGTAGGTAATCTACATACAGACAGACCTTGCGCTTCCTTTCTTCTTCAAGAGAAGGTGTGCCTGCTTAGTGGTCGCAAATACGATTTCTTCCCGAATTGGTAAATACCGAGGTTCTTGAGATGATGTTGGACGTTGGAAGATAGTATACGATGCGGGGCGAGTAGCATCATCGACGTTATCAATTGACTTTTCTACGAAAAGCATTCAAGATTAAGAAGAGCTTCATGACGCGGGTGGCGCAGCACAATCGCGCTGAATTGGTAGAAGTGGAACATATCTGCCTTACGTAATCGTCGAGCCCCTTTACCTGGAATTTGATGTTCATCCGACACCGATTCTACAATGAATAAGGGGTATGATACTCCCGAATACCAGATAGTATGGAGGGTATGGTGATGTTCAGATTTGAGTCTCTTAAATCTAATTGGACTTGAAAATACAACGTGAGCTCATCTTGACACTGACCGGTTTACTATGCAAATTTCAAGCTGAAACTCCGTAATATAAAATTTTCAAGCACATGCAGGCCACGCCGTTCTTTAAAGACGCTGTATCACCATGATGTGCGAAGTTCCGTTAGCCACAAACATGACCCTGCGAATAGTGTATCCGTCGGTCGAACCATGTGAGAAGAAAAAAGCCAAGCCGGATCCTAGAAACAGTCCGGCTGCCGTGATTCTCCACAGAATTAATGTATGTACGGAAGAATTCCAGCGACTAATGCGTATTCGGCTTGTTGCCTAGTAGAAGACCAAGCGGCAGTGAATCAAAATTTCACTCTTAGCTAGCACTTAGTCACCCCCGCGAACTCGGCCGCACTATCGGATTATTATTCATCATGGCGTGACGACGAAAGGAATGATGGAAACTCCTTGTCGGATCATTAGCATGTAGGTGATTCTCGCTCATAGGATGTGACGAAGGGATAAAGTTCTTACGTAGAGGGTCGGCGTGATAGCCGTAATTATAGTACTAGCTGTACTATATCCTGCATCGTTAAGGGCACCATCCGAACAGCTCCAGAACATGTGATGTACCTAAGTACTAGTCCGACAAACTTTAAATCAACGCGTGGCAAGCTGAATGTAAGACACGTAGGTATCAAATAGGCAAGTACTTCGCCGTCAGAATCTCACCGGTCTCAAGTTTCACTTCGAGGCTGAACCGACTCAACGAAAAAAAAAACGATAAGCCGAGGTGCAATGTTGCCATATTATTTGCCCTGGATATCTCCAAATCCATTCGCCCTCCCTATTTTACCTGATTTTTATATCCCAAAAATGTTTGAATATGTACAAGAAAATCGCCAAATATGAGGCGGCGGCAAAGGCCTATGTGTTCTTAAGCGACCCCCAGTAATCTGAGTGTCCTCTGGGGAGATGGAGACGATAAGTGTATTAAATATCGCGGGAGAAATCCCCTTATACAAACATGCATGTTTTTGGGTCTCCTCCCTGCGTGCAGAATGTCATCTGCACGGCTTCGGCATTGATACCTCGAGCCACTAAACGTTCCCGGAACTCGGCCAAGCGTGGTGCTGCGTCAAGCTGCGTGCGGTTCTCACCCGCGGCGTCGAGCCTTCCGGACCATAGCACCTCACCTGCCGCGCTGCCACGCGGCCATAGGATGGTGTCGAGGTTAATCTCATCGATCGTTTCGGCCCACGCACCGACCTCTCCGCCTATCACTAGCTCCGCCTGCTCATCCGATAGGCCCTCACGAGGGTCATACGAGTAGATTAGCCTCCAGTTCTTGTACGGCGTACACCAGTCGTTAAACGGGTAGTTTTCCTCGAACGAATCGCCCTCAGCGAAGTTAAGCCATTGTCCGCGACCGCAGTCGAGGTACTACATAACATGTTAGTCGAATGCGTTTCTTCTAGAGACGGACCGTTTCAGCTTACCCAGTAGTTGTAGTTGCTGGTGATAACCTTGTGGCCCTGGGCGGTAAGCTTCTGGATAGCCTCATCTCCGAGCCATGACTGAACAACAACATCGTCTCCGATGGTGACGTTGTAGCTGGCGGGAATTTCTTCCCAAACCATTGGCGTCAGGCCAGCCTTGCGAACTCTTGCGTGGTGCTTGTCGATGAAGCTCTGTAGGAGCGGCACAATCACAGCTGAGTCGTTTGTGCCCACCGTAGGGTCGAGGTTATATTCGTTGAAGTTAACTTCATCACCACCCGTGTGGAAGTAGGACGAGTATGGCGCAACCCTGGGCAGGATATCGTCCATCAGCTCATCAAGGAACGGGTCCACCTTAGGGTTGTTGAGTTGAATCTGACCACAGGGAGGCTCGGCGCAGTACGATGACCACGGAGATGCACCCCAGCCGGTCACAAGTTCCGGATGCGACAGAGCCGCGACGCCGAAGTGTCCAGGAGTATCGATCTCGAAGATAACCTCGATACCACGTTGGATCGCATAGGTCTGAATAGCAGTTACGTCTTTAGGTGAGTATGTCTTTCCGCGAGCATACGCACCCTTTTGGTGGAGCTCAGGCAGGGAAGGGATCTCCAGAGGCCAAGATTGAGAGTCCGTGGCGTGAATGTGGATTCGATTCATCTTGTTCCAGGAAAGAGCGTCAATAGTTCGGTAGATGGCATCGAGGGGGAGGTAATTTCTCGAGACATCGAGAAGGAGACCTCGATGGTCGTACTCGGGAGAATCCGTGATTTGAACAGGCGCTAGATTCGTGTAGATCGCTCCTTGAGAGTGCTCGAAGAATAGTTGCGAGAATGTTTCCAAGCCTCGGAGAACACCAGTGGAAGATAAAGCCAAGATCTTAGCCTTTCCGTTAATTCCCAGGGTCAAGCTATACGACTCGTCGACCTCACCAGCGAGAGGCTTGAACGTCTTCGACGTGTCTGTCCCATTTTGGACGATATCGAGGCAGGATACATAAGTCTTTTGCTTCCAGAGTTGTGGTTCTGTCTTCTCCAATTGCAATCGCGGGTACAGCTTCCATGGCACAAAGTTGTAGTCCAAAATGTTCTCCAACGCACGCGACACACCTCCCTTCACAATCTCTTTACTACTGAACTTGGAAGCTACATAACCCCGTGACCAAGGGATCTGTCACGCCTACGTTAGTATTTAGGGCACGATTAAGACACTTGGGTAAAATAAGAGAGGCATACTGGTTCTCCGTTGTAAGTAACTGACAGGTGATCGCTTATCCAGAGAGTTGAGTTTCCTGTGCTGACGGTCGTGGGAATTGGCCAAATTGCTTGAACCGATGTGGCGGTAAGCAAGAAAAACGAAAGAATGACGTTCGACAACATGGTGGCGTCGAGTGGGGAAGCGCGGGAAACGCGAGGGGAGGAAACAGGAAACAAGAAGCAGAACGAAGAGAGGGACGGGCGAATAATGAATGTCTAGAAGTGGGATACGGTATTCTTATTAGGATCTTCCCTAGTCTCCTCCTCAGCACGCACGCGTCTTAGACTTAATAGAAATGCAATAATAAGCCGGCTGATTCGGTGCCAAGGTGGGTTGTTCGTCTCCGACAACTCCAACTTCAATGTTGGATTGTGACCTCGTGGCAAGGCGAACTAAGGAGTTGGAAGCCGTCCTATCTAGATGGAGGCGCAGCTGCTCCCATAATAGGAAGCTAGGTAATACCGGAAGGTTGGATGGGAGGCTCAAGAATAGACCAAAGGCTGCCCCAAGATTTGGGTTGTCTTGATCTCCTTCCCTCTCTATCTCGGCCGCTAGCGCGTCGCAACGTTACTTTATTTGCACCTAAACCACGCCGTCGTCTAGGCTGCTGGTTTGACAGCAGCTGGAAGTTAGTGATAAAAAGCGATAAGCATTGACAGCTGCTTGGGCAGGTAGATCATTAGAACGAATGGAGCGAATGTCGTTACAACTGGGGGCTGTAGGGCAGCGGAGGGGCAAGTTTTATCATTTTCTCGCGTCTTGCTTTTTCTTGCAGACCTGCAGACCTGGTGGCTCGCTGAAAGAAAGACAAGAGATCTAGTCCTTGACGAGATTGATCGACCTAATTGGTCAGCCAATTAATGCAGGTCCTCTGTTCATCTCAAGGATCGAGCACGAATGCCTGAATGCTCAATCAATCTCATTCGGCTAATTCTAGCCTCCCATGAACAATGATGTATAAATGATGACAGGGGCAATTCTGTTTTCGGGTTGCTCATTAAAATACAATCCTAAGGCGACCCTAGCAGTTGATCCTTTTGCGGATCTTACGGCCTCGTCCAGCATCCGTGGATGTTATTTTTGTTATTATTTCTGGACTTTGCCGGGCTCTCTGAGCACAGGAGAGAGATATGGAAGGGCTAGCAGGGTATGCAAGGTCCAGGCAAGCAGGACGCCCTTTTGTTAGCGTGGGATCCGTGGAACGACTTGTGTAAAAAGGGAAGTGATCTTCTCCCCATGATTTACCATATTTGGACTAAACCAATTGGCCGTTTGTTGACAAGCACGATGTACATATGAAGTAATGTCTTGCCGCATGCCAACCCAACCAACCAACCTTTCAACTCGGCCGCTGCAGAAACGGAAAGCCTACTAGTACCAACGTATGTACATATACGTAGAGGTTCAAGGTTGTTTGTACGAGGTGACATTTTAATTTTTCAAGATGCATCCCTGGAATTATTTCATGCACATATTTCATCTATCTTAGTGTAACGCTTTGATTATTATCCATTATCCATTACATGAATGATGAATATTTTTATATATCCCATAGCTCTCTACGGGTTAGAGAATTAAAGTTACCAAACGGCTACCGGTACTTAGGAGTCAGGACCTTAGGTCCCTATCCGGGACTTAACGTGGTAGTTTCAAGTGCCGCGAACTTTAAAAACCAACTTGACGGGAGGAGAAGCTAACAAAACTCAGACGAGTCCGGCGGAACCATCAAATTCATTCAAACGCGTGGTAAAAATAAGCGTTGTCTGATCGATGCGACAAGAATATAAAAAACTAAATATTGCCAATAATTGGCCCCAAGTTATGTAAGAATGTGTCCGCGTACTAGCAATTCCAGCTCTTAGTAAACAGCCTGACAATATGTGCTGAGGCGATTACCATTGCTGACCCGCAGTTATCTGCCGGGGTTTTAAAAAGGGAGACAGCGATGTCAATGATACCCTACCAACGCTCGGGAAGGAGCCGAAATCAGAACACCATTAGGTCTCTTAGCCTGCTAGGCACGTGAATCAGACGATGGATGTTGATCCCTTCAGTTACGTACTGGAAAATAGGCAGGTCGCCATACAGCAAAATTCGAGGGATTGCATATTCCTTCCATCATGCTTCTATTGCTAACGTAATGTAACAAGAAGATAAGATCGTCGCCTCATCGGACGCGAATAGTAACACCATCGTACAATCTCGGAACCGAATAACAATTTTTAAATTTTTAAATCTTCTGACCCAAGTTCACATAAATAGCTTTAGTTTGCGAATACGCCGCTAGACCGGCTTCTCCCAACTCTCGGCCGATACCACTTTGTTTTATTCCGCCGAAAGGCACGCGGAAATCACTGTCGTTGGATGAGTTGATCCAGACCATACCGGCTTCGATGCGCGCAGCCACGCGGTGGGCAAGCTCGATATCCTTCGTGTGAAGGGCGGCGCCAAGCCCGTATGTGGTGTCATTTGCCATCGCGATCGCTTGCTGCTCAGTCTTGAAGGGCAAGATGACAACGAATGGTCCAAATACCTCTTCTCGGTAAATCTTCATGCTATCCTTTACGTTGGTAAAGATAGTAGGTTCGATGAAATAGCCCTTTCCATTCAGCGGGCAAGGGACACCTCCAGCCGCCAGCGTGGCGCCTTCTGACTTGCCTGATTCCACAAACTCCAAGATCCTGTCGTATTGCGATTTTGTAACTTGGGGGCCTTGGAAGGTGTCTTCCGCGAATGGATCGCCGACTTTGCTCGTCGTCTTGACGACCTCCCGGAAGGTGTTCACGAACTTTTCATACACAGTTTCTTGGACGAGTAGTCGCGAAGTCGCAGTGCAGATCTGTCCCATATTGCTCATGATTCCGCCATGAGCCCACTTTGCCGCTTGCTCGATATCAGCATCTTCGAAGACTATTAATGGAGATTTACCTCCAGTCTCAAGTGTGATGTTCTTCATGTTAATGCTAGCAGTTTTCATGATCTGCTTTCCCGTGCCAGTTGAGCCGGTAAAGGCGATCTTGTCAACGCCCAGATGACTGGCCAGCGTGTGACCGGCATCTCGGCCGTAGCCGTTGGTGATATTGATGACACCTGGGGGGAAGCCTGCCTTGACGATGAGAGTCGCCAAATACAATATAGATAACGGGGTTTGTTCAGCAGGTTTCATAACGATGGTGTTTCCACAAGCGAGTGCTGGACCCAACTTCCACGACGCCATGCCTAAAGGATAGTTCCACTACATAACCCCAGGTGTCAGTGCTCACTCTCACAATCCAGACTTCGGCAATAGACGAGAGATTAGTGTCAACGTATAGGTTCACTTACCGGAATAATCTGAGCGCAGACGCCAACTGGTTGTTTTAACGTATAGACAAACTTCTGACTTGTCGTGGGAATAGTTTCACCGTGAATCTTATCGGCATAACCAGCATAATATCTCATCGTCTCGACGACGCCATCCAGGTCTCCATAAGAGGAACTTAACGGCTTGCCATTATCCCATGTCTCAATGGTGGCTAAGACGTCCTTCTCCTGTTCGATTAAGTCCGCAAACTTATACATCAATTTACCACGTTCGGTTCCGCTAATATCTCGCCATGACTCGTGGTTAAGCGCAGCTCTCGCAACAGCTACCGCGCGGTCGATGTCTTCAGGACCTGCCGCTTCAACTGTGCAGATCTCCTGTTCATTTCTAGAGTTGACCTGTTCAGTTTGCTGGTTGTCTCATCAAGAATGGTCTTACTAACGTTGGGTTGATGCTCGTGATCTTGAGATTCTGGCTTGACTTGACGAACTCGTTATTGATAAATAGACCCGTGGGAAGGGTAAATTTCTTGCCGTTAGGCGCTGTGAGATCAACTTTTAAGCCCGACATGGTGGATATGAAGCGAGATGAATTGAGACGATTCAGATGATTAAGTGTCCAAGTTGAGCGAGTTGCTCTCATAAAGGAGCGCAACATGGTTTTAGAGAGTTATATGTTATATACTTAGATACCTGCATCTAAGTTTTTCTCAACTAACCTGTACCAAAGTATCTATAGGCTATTACCAAGATTGATGACCAAATGCATACGCCTTCCCCGCATCATTATCGTGCGATCCGGCATCGCTGATAGCGTTTTGGCAGGCCAGACCCGCGTGACCTGCAGTGTTCCCCCGCTGCCCCGATGAAGAACACGTGCCTTCGAAGGAGCAACCCGGACGAGTGGGGGCGCTAGTCCGGGTCGGGATTGTTGATCCGGATCTGTTTCGACCGGCCCCGATAACGCCGTACCACCACCCCATTTAGGACCCGTAAAATATTTAAAGGGGGGTACGCTAGTTGGATTTTCTAGCTCTTTATTCCAATGACACATCTCGAATTACACGTACCATTCCCCTTCTCCGGGACTTTTTATATTGCACGACTCATCCCCAAGCCCGAGATGCATGACCGTTTCTCGGCGCACGTCACCCATAGCATCGGCGAGATGAATTGGTAAAGCCATGGCGCCCCATTTTATCTCCGATTGTGATAATATTCGGAGTTTTTCTTCCCACTGTTCGAGGTCTTCTGCCATCGGAGTTGAATTGTCTTCTTCTAAACTCCGAAAGGCCCCAGCATCTAGGTACGTTAGCAACGACTATAGTTAGCGTTTAAAATTGTAAAAATAACGTACCTCCATTTCCCCGGACCAAATCCACTTGGCTATGGTTTTCAGATGAAGAATCCTGACCTAAACCGCATTCAACTAGATCTTCCAGGAGTATAAAGTCGTTGTTACTTTCACGATGGTGTGTACAAATTTCTTGCTCTTGACCATCAACTTGGGATCTTTCAGCCTCGGCATGGCTACTTCCTTCCATATCCGTGTCATTACCAGATAAAGAGGATACACAACAGTGACAAGCCGCAGAAATGACTAGCGAGTTCGACGCTCCTGCGACCATCTTGCCTTGGAGTTTTCTCAAGCTAAAAAGGAATGGCAAGGGGATGAGTATACAAGCAACAATAAATAGTGACAATATGGCGGGAGGGGAATAGCCCGTAGCAATCAAAGAGTCGTCTGTGACATGGAAATAAGACATGCTATTGATATCATTAATCCTTTCATTGGTTCCATAGCCTAAAGTATGTTAATATAGAACGTGAATTTTCAGAATTCCGAGCATACGTACCTCCAACCATAATAAATAGAAAAAAGGCGTTTGACAAAAGCCAGTGGCACATAACACTGATCGACAAAAGTGGTATACTGTATTTATACGGGAGCTGTAATCGATAGGTCGAGACCTGCCTGCCGACGGGATGCGAAACACGAAGTGGCTGAAATTTTTGGCTGTATGAATTCCATTCCTGCTCAGCTAATAGACGAGTGAAGAAACCATTGTATGAGAAATACGACGATGATAGAAGAATTTGGGGAATGTTGGTGACAATAAGTTGAACCAAGTATCCGATACCTAAATCAGTTACTCGGACGTTGTCTGAGTAGCCGAAAGAACCCTTACTGTGCTCGATCAGTATACATATAAGTTGCAAATCTTTCCGTAAGCTTACAAACTAAAGTTATTTGACTTATAGCATGATTCTAAGAAAACGGTTATTACCGCCAATGCTACCAAGAGTACACCATATGTCCGAGCCCAAACGATCCGAGGTATGGCAGATAGATAACGTCTGTGCGCAGGGAGCCAACGACGGGGTTTGATTTTGGATGTTAGGGCCTCATCTTCTGGTGACCAATGACGACGTGATCGAGTTTCTAGACGACGAATATCTAGAATATCCAAGGTTCCAAGCCCAACAGTTCGAAAATCCGGGGTTCTAATGAAAGACTCCATTGCATCGCCTAGAGTCACAAGAGAAGAGGAAGGGAGTTTCCAGAGAATAATGCTGCACTGGACAACCTTCGTAAATATGCAGATAATAACAATCATTAGCAAAATATTTGATACCCCAATTTGACACCCAGTTAGAATAGGCTCAGCCAAGCAATACCGAACAGTCAAATTCCAGAACGTATCGTTGTACTTGAAATTGGCGTCATTCTCCAGAAGTGTGTGATTCGAGAATGATTGGAGAGTGAATGCCCAGTCTGTTGGGAAATTCTCAGAGGAAGGAACCTGATCCCCTCCCATATGGCCGAAAACAGTTCCGCAACTATGTTCACAGCTATCCCCATGACTGACTAAAAAGTCTTTCTGAATTGTGCATTGTGTCGAGTACCACAACGAATTGAGATCTTTCTGAGGGACGTACTTGTCCCATTGTAGAGAAGCATTATATGTTAAGTTGAAGACCTCTTCCCGCCTCCAGCCCCTAGGATCATCAGCGCCACTCTCGACAACCAGAACCATATCACGGTACTGAGATCTCGATTTACAGAGTGCATATTCGGTGCGACAAGTATCGATGTTCAACTTTTCCCAGCTAGAACTGGCTGCCGCAGTTTTGGCGATATTCTGTCCGACTACTGACGTTTTGTTTCCGTAAAGATCTAATGGAACGGCGTCTCCAAATCCTTCAATGGGATACAAGTAGCCATCTTTGGATTTAGCATTTTCATCATAATAATAACAATAATTTGAATCGCATGTGTATGCGTAGCTAGGATACGACGACCCGGCAGGTGCTAGGCTCGCTCCAGGGGGAAAGAAGTCACCGCCTTTTGTGAATTCTTCGGTCGCAACAGTCAAATGCCAATTTGATCCCTGGTAGTTTGTTGCAAATATCGAGCTGTTAAGAAAAAGATGGATTGGAAGAGATGATAAAACTAGGATAACCCAAGAGACTCCTTTGAAGTACGATATATGTCGTAGGTTCTTGGTCGAAAGTATCCCTATATCGAGAGAAAGTAAGGACGTATGTGCTATGTTGATCTCTTCTCGTGATGGAGAGGCTACAACTTGCATAAAAAAATTGGAGGATGCCAACACGCCTGTAGCAAGTAGGTTTAGAAGGAGATGAAGTACAATATTGAGATTAGATGTATCTTTGCAATAGCCTGAGTAGATGATCGTCGTCCCATTTAATGGTGAGCCGGTCTTCAAACTTAGGATGAGACATACTAATAGCACAACTCCGCACCCGAGAGCTAGAAGAACGTTGATTGCCCCGGTACGTCGCCAGCCTTTCTGTGTGAAAATTCGGAGTATATTTGGAGTCATTTTGATCCATGAAAACAATAGATTGTATGGTGAGGCTTTCTACCCAGCTTTCTACCCATGATAGGGGCCAGGAGTATACTTACTTATTTATTCTCCCGAAATCTGGCGCACACGATGTTACACAGCAGCAAGTCTGCCTTGCCTATCAGGTGGCTGCAGTTTCAGAGTATTTTGGGAGGAAGTAGGGTGGCCATTTATAATCGCACGATTTGGATTTGGCCCAGTTTAATTTTTGGTGGCTGTCTTCCCCCTTTCTGTTGTCTCACATACGCCACCCGTATTACGAATGCCTTGCATTTTGGTAATTTCTGGCATCCACATGCCCACCGAGATTCAGTTGCTATTATCACTGTGACTACTTACCTAACATGACTTTGCCGTTGTTTATGTCGGAGCTTTCTACAATATTATACTATCTGATAAACTAAATGTTTATATTCTACATATATTAACCTGTGGGAAAATGTCATCACAAAGCCTTAACGAGCCTCGCTCGAGCTACGAAGACCTTACTTATCTGACAGAGACTCAGGAGCAAGAGAGCTTACAGAGGATTAATCCAATTGATGAGTCACAAGTCGATTGCGAGTTATCACAGAGGGCATTGTACGGCTACCATAACGAGCCTCAAAAGAAAAAGAGAAGCATACAAGATCATGACAATTTGTTGTTTCACTTAACCTCAAAGGAAAGCTCCGTTCGGATGAGTCGTCTTGTGGTCAACACTACTCGGCTCATATTCAGCCTTGTTCTGCTTCTGAATGGGGATTTCAATTTTATTCCCATACTCATAGCGGATGTTGTCACTGTACGTGAAGAATTCCTGTTATTTGAATTGATCGATGTTTAGGTTGACCAACTATATCTAGACCAGCTTCTTAGTGTTGTGGGACTTCCCAGAAACCATTGACAAAAGTCCTTACGCCACCGTTTATGTCAGCTCTGTTGTCACAGAGACAATAATATCTTTCGGAGTACTTGTTGTGATATCACTTGAATTAGTCACTCTAATCAATGTTGATTTGTTTGGCGTTGACATGGATCTACCTTTTGATCCAACCCAGACCGGTACGCTACTCATGTGGTTCCCTGTTTTGTGAGTCATATGTCCCTAGCTTTTCTGCACAAAAGCTAACATAAAGCTGAGGTTTTTGAGTTGGATCCTCGTTTACTATACGAGGGTAGAGTACTTACAGACACGACACCACGGAAAGCAGCAACCAGTGATCGTTTATACCGAGACTGGAGATCCGGTAGTCGTTATACTAGAACCTGAATCATGCCGCCATTCTATGTCGAGGCTTTCCGTCGACTCTTTGATACAACCACCTGCCACGCGCAGGCAGCGCAAACTATGGTCTTTTCCAAAATGGGGCAAATAATACCTTGCGGGAGAGACTTTCCAGGGTGTGTTCTAGCGGGTATGCTCGACTTTGTGGGGATTCTAAGCCTCTTCGTCATTGCGGATTCTGAATTTACTTGTTGGGTTAGGTGTGAGACTGTAGGGTTATGACTGAGCTGGAGGAGACATGCTAGAATTAGAGCCTATCAAAATATTCTAACTCATTGATTTTGATCTGGATGACTGCGATAGGTAGCATTTCTAGATACATAGGTACCTACTTAGTAAAGTATTTGATTCGATGAAATTAGTTCGAATGAACGGACGTCCGTAGATGCGATTAAATCGATGTTACTCGTCAGATCTTAAGGTTCATGCAGGTACAGGCCATGACTAAGCAAAGTTGCTGAGCTAAATATTGGTCTTGGAAGCACGGACCTCTCTCACTAGCGCCTTCTTCCAATAAACAATAAGTGGGGTGACCAGATAGTAGGTACATAGGTACCGTGATTACCTACTGAATCTTTAGTGGCACGGTGGCTTTATTTGGTAAGATACCCACCTAATCAAATTTTGTGGCGGTGCTTAATCTTCTAACAATGGAATTAAACTCCCAAGATTCCGGTCTTCTCTAGATCTTCTCAACTTCAACAACGTCATTCTTTAACCTGAAATAAAATCTCCAGGTTGTCAAATACTTCTCCATCCGAATCAGATATTGACAATTACGACCACATTTGATTTCCGATCATTTGCAATTTCCTTTGCAAAACCACTGCGGCCGTATTGCGCCCCACTGTCGTGTTTTGCCACCGCCATCGCCATCGCGATTTGAAATTCACGACGCGCATATCGCATCTACCGTATTCCATCTCGCTCACCTACATCTAACATTCAACGCTCCTATCACAACGTTCGCATCGTATTTCGAATACGCTCAAGTTCACCATGGCTGTCGAGGTAGTCATGAACACGCCCTTGGCGGATGCGCTCAACACGGCCATCCAGCCAAAGTTGGTCGAAGTAGGATGGGGAACTGGGGGCGCCGAGGATAGCGCACTTTCTGAATATATTATATTGATGCTGGTAAATGGAAAGACGCAAGACCAGATCGCCGCCGAACTTGCTGGTGAGCTTTTGGGTCTTGGTCCCGATGATCCCAGTGCGCGAGACTTCGCGAAGTGGCTCTTTCATGAGATTGAGTCCTTAGACTCTCAGCTGAACGGAGGTTCGGCACAATCGGAAAGTGCTAGTGGTGGTGTTTCCCAGAACGTCATGCCTTCCGCCGAACAAGATGCGGATATGGGTATGTCAGTCGATGGCCCCGAGCTAAACGCGTAAGTTACTACCTGAATATATTTCCTCGCGCTTTCTTACCTTAGCTAATCCCACCTAGTCCTACGGGTCCCAGATCGATGAGAAATGGCGGAGCGCGAGGTGGTCGAGAAAAAAGATTACTCGGTCAAATGGCTAAAGCCATGGACCGTAGCCACGACAATGTCTTGCACCGTGTCCGAGCCAATGGCAACGAACGCATTAATGCTCATCGGGCACCACCTACTGGACCGAGAGGTGGTTTCGGACGTGGAAACACTCGAATGCCCAACAACCGTGGCCCCGGGTTTACTGCACACCTTAATCAAGCTGTCGGTAACATGTCTCCTCAGATGCACAATGCTCCCCCAGCGATGAATGGCATGCCTGGCGATATGAACTGGATGATGTCCGGTGCTCAAGATCAACTATTCCAGATGCTTCAACAACAAAATCAAATAATGCAACAAATGCAACATCAGCTCAACCAGCAAACCCAAAATGCTGGTGGTCGACCCCACGGAAGGTCTCTCTTTGACCGTGTGCAGAGCCCGCGTGGCAGTAGACGAGGAGGTCACGCCAACGGAAATCGGTCGCATCAGGCGGATTCGGGTAGCTCTAACGGAGTTACCGGTGATGAGGATACCGACATGGGTCAGGCTCGACGTGAGCCGCCCAACCCGGAGGCAACGGTTTGCAAGTACAACTTGTCGTGTACCAACAAAGACTGCAAATTTGCTCACCAATCTCCGGCGGCACCGCCTAATACTACGGTCGACATTTCCGATGTATGCTCATACGGCGCGGCGTGCAAGAACCGCAAGTGTGTCGGTCGTCATCCGTCACCGGCGACCAGGCGAGCACATCAGATTGAACAGGAGTGCAAGTTCTACCCCAACTGCGCCAACATGAATTGCCCCTTTAAGCACCCGGACATGCCTCCTTGCCGAAACGGAGGAGACTGTGCCGTAGAAGGTTGCAAGTTCACGCATCTTCAAACGATGTGCAAGTACTCGCCATGCACCAACAGATTCTGCCCATACAAGCATGAGGAGGGCCAACGGGGAACTTTCCAGGATAAGGTGTGGACAGCCGGTGGCTCTGGAGCTCATGTTAGCGAACGCAAGTTTGTGGATGGCAACGGTATGGAGGAGCTAATTGTGCCGGGCGGTGAGACGAGTGCGGCTCAAGAGACCGCAGCGATGGAGGAAGGTACTGCATAGGCGGTTTATCGACAAGTAAGGAATGAATAGGGGTTACGACGACGTACTGAGGCAACAGAGGGTGACGATGGACTAGCGGTTCCTACGGGAAGGAATAGGGTTTGTGAAGGTATCACGATTCTAGACTTGGTATTGCTGCAGGCGTTAGGCTGGTGATAGGAAAAGGAAACTCAAGGGATTTCTCGTGGGACTTTGAGAGGCAATATACCCATTGCATTTTTTCTGTGATTTGCCAAATGAAGGTGTTGACTTGAATGCTCGGTGAAGTGATTGTATTATTGTATGCGATTGATAATTGTAGGCATCATGAATTCATAAAAATGCATAAAATTATGGAGCCATGTACTTCTCCACATCTTCATATGTACCTATAGTAGCTACTTGCTTTTCGATAACGTCTCGGCGCACCACGCCACTTTCACACTCATTTCTTCTCTACCTTGCGGTTGTAGAATTTCTTGCAGTTTAGCAATATGCAACCTCCACCGCTACGGCTGGTTCTCTCATGCGTGAAATGACTTTTCGAAAAGTCTTCATTGATCTTCTAAGATCTGCATACAGCAATGCGAGACATGGCATTCGCACTAGAACTACGCGACCACTTACCTCGCGGCGACTGAGCTCCCTCGCGGCTCGAACTACGACCCGTAACCCGTTAATTGGTTGCCAATCAACCCTCATACGAACCGAGAAGCTTCCCCGAACACAAGCTAAGACATTCGCAACTACGGGGGCGAAGAATGGCCAACGGGAAATAGCCGTTCTCGGCGGCGGCATCACAGGGCTCACTGCTGCCCATTACCTGGCTCGCAATGCCAAGAACGCACATATCACTTTATACGAAGGGTCTTCACGACTAGGTGGCTGGATACATGGAGAAATTCTGCATGTGGGCAGCGGGAAAAATGACAAGGTGCTGTTCCAGCGCGGCCCGCGAATGCTCAGGCCTTATAGTAATTCTGTAAAGTATGATGATATCATCTTCTACGATGTGGTGCGTATATACTATGACTCCTGGCCTTGCTTACTTCACGATGTAAACCGTTTGCTAATAACAATTCTCTCTGCCATAGGTCGCCAGCCTGGGTTTGCGAAACTCTCTTCGCCTCATCAAAGATACAGACCCGAAAGCTCGCTACATATACTACCCAGACCACTTGGTTGAGATTCCCAGAATGCACCTAAGCAAGCTCTTCACGGTCCTCCAAGACATCCTAACAGAACCACTCTATGAGGGAGCGATAAAGTCCGCTTATAATGCATTTGCAAGTGACTTTGGGTTTAAATTAAAACGTGAGATAGCCCAGGATGAATCTATTGGAGAGTTTTTCGATAGGATGTTCCAAGGCAACCTGCTTACCAAAAACGTTTTGTCCGCCCTAATCCACGGTATTTACGGAGGCGACGTATACAAGCTAAGCATAAAGCATTCTATCTTCGACCAACTGTGGCGAAGGTGCAAGTTTAATAAGCCCAAACCTGGTCACGTCGCTACGGAGGCTAAGGACTTTTTCTTGTATCGTGATATATTAAATAGCCCTAACATCGGTGAGGTTGCATCGTTGCTTTTCCACAACCGGAACGTTGAATCGATGGCATTCGACGACAGCCTTGTCACCCTTGCAAATGCTTTGATCAAGGACTTGGGCCAACAAAAGAACGTTTCTATTAAAACTAATCGTAAGATAACATCTTTAGCCTATGAGGATGGGAAAATCTTGGTATGCATCTCAGTCCCATCTAAGAAGTTCGACTAATCGTGCTAATGCCACCGCCCCCGCCACCCAGGCAACAGCTAAAACCGGCTCTAATGAGACACTTAACCTAAAATATGACCAGGTAGTCAGCACCATTTTCTCAAAACATCTGGCCTCCATCGTCCAGCCCGCGGGCTGCCTGCCTTCTCTGGAGGAAACCCAAGCCGTCACCATGATGGTCGTTAACATGTGGTTCCCGAACCCTTCTATACTTGAAGATAACCACGGATTCGGTTATCTAATCCCAACCTCGACGCCCGACAACGACGAGTGCCTACTCGGCGTGCTCTTCGACTCGGACCTGCAATGCCAACCAGATCCCATTCCCGGGACCAAGCTCACGGCCATGCTCGGCGGCCACTATTGGGATGGCTGGACAGCCCTACCTTCCGAGGAGATGGCCGAGGCTATGGCTAAGGAAGCCGTGTTCAGACACCTCGACATCGATCCGTCGGAGCCGGTCTTCACTACTGCGAAACTATGCCGCGACTGCATCCCGCAGCAAACCGTAGGCCACAAGAAGCGCATGGCGGACGCGCACGAAGATCTCATGGAGGTCTTCAAGGGCAGGCTATCAGTCGCCGGGCCCAGCTACGGCGGAATCGGCGTGCTGCCGGCCATGCGGTCCGGCTTCGACGTCGCGATGGCGGTCGCAAATGGACACGGACCGCCATGGTTCAAGCCAAGACCCGATAACCAGACTGCGAAGGAATATTCACTCCCCCCGATAGACCATGTCGGGATGACGGGGCTCAAGGGCTTCACGATGACGGATGGGGATACCTTGGTCCAGGTACATAAAAAGCATATGTATGGGAAGAAGTTTAGTGGAGAATGAGGTGGGAGGTGGAAGAGTAGGGAAAGCTGGAAAGGATGGGCTTGGTCGGTGTATACCATTTACTGTAAGATCTACGTATTGAAACGTACCTATTTAGATCCTAGACGTTGTGGCGGGATGGTCCGGGATAGATTTAGATCGAGATTATCTACATATCATCTATGAATGGGTAGGTAGATGATCAATTAAAAAAACACGCCGTTGAGTGCTGAACTTGAAAATACAATCACTGCTTACCTTGGAACATTTGGATCACTCATACCAAATTAAATCACTATTCACATTGTAGAGGCGCGACCACGAGTATGTTATAAAGCAAAGTAATCAATTAGCTAATGAACTCAAGCTCGCTATGAGGAAACATGCAAATGCGAGATGCAAATATAAAACTCCCATCCCGATGCCCCAATGATGTCCACGTCTTTAGCGTACGCCGATGCGGTTTTGTGCCGGTTGCTCAGCTGGTCTAGTATAGTAGGTACTCGGAAACAGAAACGTGAAACTTAAACATCGGAAACAGTTGGATGGTATCTGATCGTTCGGGATGCGTGGCGGGTAGGCGAGGTTGGAAGGTTAGGTTGGTCGGTTTATTGAAAGGTGAGCGCAGGTACGTGCTGCACTTCGGTATAGAAGGGGGGATATGCCAACATGTGGTCCGCAAGAATAGTGTAGATAGGTAGGTAGGTGGGTAGGTCTCTTTGATGAGATAGGATCGGTGGTTCGAACAGGCACGTATATAGTACCAATATGTGTCGGATCAAGTGTTATTCAAGTCGAGGTGTCGCACCAAAATATATAAGCTTCGTATACGTCCTGGCGGAGGGCCCACGAAGGGTAATCTCCGCTCGGTATACGTCTGGTACTCGGCTCGATTTAGACTTGTTGGCTGGCGGGGGCTATTTCGGCGAGGTCGAGGTCGACCTCGTCTTCATCTTCTCCCAGGAGCATGCGCTTTTTGCACTGCTCCTCGACAGACTCTTCATCCTCGTCGGGTGCGCCAAACTCGCGCTCCACACGAGAAGCCAAGACAAGCTTCTTGACACAGGAGTTGTATATAAGACGCTCCACCGTCTTCTCGGTGATCAGTCGGATCACCTCGACATCGCGGGTCTGTCCAATTCGGTGGGCTCGGTTGGACGCCTGGACGTCATCCTGTGGGTTGTCGGATTGGTCGAAGAGAATGATCTTGTTCGCTGCCGTCAGGTTCAGACCGGTACCGCCAGCCCCGGTAGTGAGAAGGAACACGGGAATGTCAAGATTATTTGTGAACTCCTGACATTCAGGGAAGCGAGCTGCTGTATCTAGACCACCCGTAAGACAACAGTATCTGATGTTGGCGTGGTGTAAAGTCTCTCGGAGAATATCGATCACCATGTCGAAACGGCTGAAAACCAGCACGCGGTCTCCCGTCTTCATATAGCCACGGACTAGTTCGAGCAATTTTTGGACCTTAGGACTTTCTTCCCAGGAACGGTCGGGGATGTCGAGGTGCCCGATATACTCCTTAAAATCTTTACACCAAAGGTGCAGCTGGAAATCGGACTTGTCCATTAATTCCTCCAAAAGAAGGGCTTTGTGGCGAGGTTCCTTAGTTTGAACACCCAATTCTTCCTCGGAACACTTCTTCCAGAGAATATCTACCATCTTCTCGACTGTGCTATCGGTGAAGTGATCACGGAAAAGTTGGTGATGGATGGCGGCCTTTCGAAGCTGCATCCAAGGATGCGATCCCTTGGATTTGACACCATTGGGTAGCAGGTATCTTCCCTTGATCGAATCGTAAATGCGCTTCTGCGCGTCATGCATTCGTACGACTTCGAGACGTTCGATCTTCTTGGGAAGCTCAAGAACGTCTTCCTTGCGGCGCTGAAGGATAAAGGGGGACATCACAGTACGTGCGCGATCAACACGTTCCGATGCTAACGCCGCGAAGTTCAGCACATCCTTGCTAGTGACCTTGGTTTCGAAGATCGTGCTCAAGGTCTCAAAGGAAGTTTCTTCGAAAAGGGTCGGTTCAAGGAATCGGAGCACGGTAAGAAGCTCTCCTAAGTTGTTCTGCACGGGTGTACCAGTCATGATTAGTCGCCATTCGGTGGGAACCTGCATCATCTGTCTATAGATGAGGTTCTGGGAGTTCTTCAATCGGTGACCTTCATCAAAGATAGCAGCCTAAACATCAATTAGTAAAGCTTTAGAAGAGGTATAATGAAAAGGTGGGATCACTTACATAGGGGTTGACTTTACGGAGGAATTTCAAATCCTCTGGCTGGCGTTCGACCTGGGGGTATGTAGTCAAGATCACATGGTAGTCTTGGGCATCTTGCGGGCGGATTTCTCGACGGCTTTTTCCCGAGTAGGTGATCAAGCGGACCTCCGGTGCAAACTTCTCGAATTCCGAGATCCAGTTTTCGTACGTGCTGGGTGGGACGACGATGAGGTTCGGCCACTACAGCAAGAGTCAGTAATTGTTGGTTCAGTAAGGGAAAGGGACTTCGTGAGGTTACTTACGGGAGCTCTAGTGCCCTTCTTTCGTTTCGATCCAACCAAATGTGCAACGAACGAGATTACCTGGCACGTCTTGCCGAGACCCATATCGTCTGCTAGAATGCCACTGTAGCCTTTGGTGTGCAACAATTGCATCCAGTTCAACCCTACGAGCTGGTACGACTTAAGCTTCATTGCTTCGTCCATTAAGCGTGGCTTCTCCTTAATGGGAAGATCGACAAGACCCTCTTCGTCGTTTCGGGCCATGCCGTTCTTGTTGACTGACCACTTGGACATAGCAAGGTTAATATCATGACCTCGTTTATCGCATTCGTTAATTACGGCGGTTGCGGCTTCGCAAGCCTCCATCCAGGAGGTCAATCGCTCGACAATATCCTCTCCGATGGCCACGGTTCTTGTCTTCTTCTTCGACTTCCCCTTGTCGGCTCGCGAGACCTTCTGGGCCGCCCCGATGTTCTTAAAAGGTCGTGCTGCGACCATGACCTTTGCATTGGGCCCGGAACCGATCATACGTCCGAGTGCTTCAACTGTGCACGTGTTTAGGTAGTTTAAGACGTTCGCTTCTTGCGCGCTGGGTTCTGTAGCGTCATCCTCCTCATAGACCTCATCCTCGTTGTCCGAAATGATCTCGGGTTCGAGTTCAACTTCACGCTCAAGTTGCTTTTTTGCTTTGCGCTTCTTCGATTTCACTACTGTCGATTTTGATGTAATGTCTTGCGCGGACTTCAGCTTACTCTTCTTGATAGTGGGGTTGATATCTTGTTCCGAGTCGGATGGTATAGTGATGGGGGGGGGGGTGGGTTCGCGGCGACCACGTATAAGTCGGCGGCGGCGGGGCGGAGCATCCTCCGGCTCGATATCGAGCTTAGTGATAGATTCTACACAACTCATTGTCGAATCAATTGATGGGGAGGGCCTTCTCGATTCTGTAAGGCTTGTTATAGAAGAGGTGGGAGATGAGGGTGCGGAAAATAATGTGGATGGTGTTGCAGATTTATTTCGACCTTGTATAAGCCGCCTGCGGCGTACAATGTCTTTATTGTTTGTAGAATGAATTGAATTAGAAGAATTGATTGAAATGTGTGTGCGCGAAGATTCAGATGAAGTCTGAGAAGAAGTGTTGTTCGGATTGGAAGTGGATGAATTTTTTCGCAGAAAAGTGTGCAAGGTATTTGGTAGAGGGGCAGTTTTTTCTTTCATGAGGGTCGCAGGTGTATTAGCACCACCATCAGACATACCGTTAGTGCCGGTGCCTGATGTACCACTAGCCTCAAACGTTCTCGACAACGACAAAGTTTTGTTGGGCCTTCCTGTAAGTAGGTCGACAGCTTTAGAGACCTGCCAACTGACGTCCTTCTGTAGCGCCTCCTTACAAGCCCGAACGGTAATTCCAGGTACGGCTTTTTGTACGATTTTGTAAACTTGACTAGTCAAGTGCCGCAACCTGACATCACGAATATCTTTCAACGAGATATCCATTTTCTCGAAGTATTTAGCTCCAGAATTTGACAATAAGAGCAAATTGTTCTCTTTCTTCACAAAAGAGGAAGGCCGTATATCACCCCTCATAGGCGTGTCATCGTCGGAACTAGCATGCTTCTTATAGTCTTCCAATAGTTCATCGTCGGAGATTTCTAGATAGTCTTTCCTGCCACTAGAGCCTTTAGCTACGTGTGACGCTTTCTGCATCGTAGGCGGTCTAAACGCAGTACCCGCCGGAGCCATTAGCGACCCGACTCTACTAGCTACACCAAGCTTCCTATCCGAGATGGGAGAAGGCTTCGCCTGAGTCTTTGGCTGGAACGGCGATGAAGCAGGAACTTCAATGGCCGTGCTTGGAGTATCCGGCACGAGGGGTGAAGAT
The DNA here is from genome assembly GCA_003314315.1 of Annulohypoxylon stygium. Taxonomy (NCBI): domain Eukaryota; kingdom Fungi; phylum Ascomycota; class Sordariomycetes; order Xylariales; family Hypoxylaceae; genus Annulohypoxylon; species Annulohypoxylon stygium. The sequence continues at coordinate 1,250,257 of QLPL01000019.1, forward strand.
GGCTCTCGTAGTGTAGTCCGGTTCACGATTTGGGTAGGCTGAGTAGCTCTGTTAATTATTTGTGTTGGCTGGGTAAAGTAGGGGGAAGAACATGGAACATTGTCCTCCATAAGCTCATCGAGTTCATCATCCTCTATCTCGATATATGCAGGCTTAGAGGTCTGTGTTCGGCCATTAGATTGGTTATTACGACTCAACCCCGGAGTACCAGGAATTGAGGCAAGGCCTCTACCTGGGAACGGCGAAGTGGTCCGTCCCATTATTAATGAATTATGGATTAAGAAGTTCAACTGAGGGTAGTAGCAAAGGTCTAGAATTTCAAGGACAGCTTCACAGCTTCAACTTGATACTCAGAAAGGGAGAGAATTCCTTATCGCACGTAAAATCGTTATCGAAGGCTACGTTTAAAAGCGAGTTGTAAAAGTTAGGAGGGAGCCTTATTGAGAAATGAATGGAGTAGCCAGTCTTTAGATCTAGATAGGTGCTGTGAAAGCTGTCGACTGAGTAAAGTAGTGAAAGATGTATAAAGAATGGCGGCTGGCGTGCTAAATTCTTTTTTTATTTTTTTTCGAGGTTGACAGCAGGGGCGCAGGGTGGAAACGCGCCTCAACGCGGGAAAAATGGAGAATGTGGGGGCACTTCCAGAGCGCGCTATCAGCTGACGTGGGGAAACGTTTAATTGATTTTTCTAAGTACCTAAGTACTCCGAAAGACCAAATCACCTAGATAGATACCAATTTATATATAAAATCGACATTTAATCCGTTAGATTTTAGCTGGGGAAAATTGGAAAAACTTAGGAATTGGTGGAGGAATATATTGTAAAGGTCGTAAAAGATGTCCAAGGCAGATTTCTGATGTGGCTTTTCTTAAGCCAATAGCAATTACAGGGAGATAGTGACTGCATGCATGTGTGAACTTGAAGTAAAGGGGGAAGGTACATATGACATATGTATTTGCATAAAATACATAACTCCTTTTTAATCAAGCCAGACAATGCATATGGGTATTCTAATAGCTGATCTTCCTCAAAGAGCTTCCTGAAAGTATTTCATTTTTCTTTGCGCATTGAAGAGAACAACTTCTTACAAACCTCCCCATTAACACATCAAACACCAACTCGCTTCTAGCTTGGAGGCTACACATGTAATCAAAGTACTTGATGTACAAAGATACACAGATCCACCCTCCCCACTCTCATCCACTCTCATTCAACGATTCTTTGAGCCTCATCGAACCTTAGCACCTTAGCACAATCCGTAATACAAACTGTCAAAGTCTAAGCATCCTCGATCTTTATCAACTTAATACTTAAACTCAAAGATAACAATAAAAAAGACACAATGGCAACTCAACGTATCATATCTACAGAGAAGACCATCCTTGACAAAGACGACGATGACCATGTTGGCTCTACCGGCCAACAGTCGAGTAGCACCGCGCCGGCTGTTCCTACGTTAGTAAAAATCCTCGAATGCTAAATCGCCGTCCTCCCTAGTAGCCCTCAATTGCCACGCCTCATATTCATTCATCTTTCTATTAGAGTGAAAAGCCTTGTATTTGATTTAATCTAACATCATAATTAGGGATGTAATTGTTAAGCTCCTAGCTTTCACCCTGGCCATGGTAGTATTGCCAATTGGCTCCTACTTTTTAACGGTGAACACAGTTTTCGGAGGTACAAACCAACATCCCACTGCCTATCTCTCGGCCGTATCTCATATCAAATCTCGCATCTCTGAATTACTAACAATCAAACCAGGTAATTCTACGTATGCTGGTGGTCTAGCAGCTATCATGGCAAATGTGGTCCTTGTAGGTTACGTGGTCGTAGCCATGAACGAAGACCAGACAGATCAAGCCGAAGCAAAGAAGAAGGGAAATAAGAAAGAGTAGTTGAAGAAGCTCCAAAAAATTGTTGTGCCGTTTACTAGTTTGTTGCGAACGAAAAGAGGCTGAATGTCCAATTAAATATAAGATACCGGAGTGCTAGGAAAGCCCCGGGACATACCCGCTTTATGGTCCGATGAATGATATCTAGAGTCGGAGGCGCATAGCTACTTGTCTGTGGGTTTGGGCACGCTAAGAATAAGCATGATGTAGCTATCCTTGATGAAAGCCCCTACGTTTCTCGCATTGAACATTGTTTCACGCAACGATAATTCATCCATACTTCATAGGCTTCAAACAAATCAAAATATGCCAACTGGGCGTGACATTGCTACCTAGCAAATGGCTATTTATCAGAGCCATCGACGAGTCAGACCCGTGCGCCCGTCCGATCTCTTCCCACACCACTTCCTTTTGAGAACCGTAGGTCCCCTAGGGAATATGATTGAGGAAAGAGGGGTATTAAGGATAGGCAATAGGGTATATGACTAGCAGACTTGCTCGTTCCTCCGTATATTCTTAACCTCATGAACATAACCGTCCTGCGAATGCTAACTCCCCACCTGATGCTGTCCTATCGTGATCCACTGAAACCTACCCCCATATCCGCCGGCGTGGATGGATATCGAGTAGGGAGCCCTGCACCAACTACCTGGGTGCCGAGCTTACTATGTACGTAGTGGTCGTGATCGTAAACTGAAATCTTCACTTGGAAGACGAATGTGAATCTCTTGTTGGTATTTGGACCAATGATAATCGTCAAAAACTGTGTCGCCTAGGGTAATGTCCCGATCGTGTATGAAAGAAATCGATGAGAATGTCGGAATAGAGATAGGGGTATCGAAAGGTAAGTGGTTTGAAGGTGAACACAATTCGTCGCATACGCCGCCGTTTCGCCCTCCATTAGTGGTAGACTCAGGATTTACTAAATCGCTTGAACCAACTCTTTCTCTTCTCTACTCCCGGACGCGGTTCCGCCTGCTCCCTAGGCACTGCGGCTTTAGAAGGCTTCCTTAATAGAGTTCCATTCCCCTTCTGAGGGACGGGTGGTCCACCTGATGCGCCCAGGCCAAGGCTTGGTGTCTGCGGTGCTTGTCCGAAGCTGATACCGTAGTCGTTGATAGGCTCTTGACGCTTGGGTGGTGAGCGGCGATCGATCGAGCTGTTGTCGCTGCTTGTCGGGTCTGTTTGGTATCCATTCGGCTCGCCGAGACTGCCACTACCAGAACCAGACGCAACCGTTTCATAGGATCGATGGTTGTTTGGCATGGGGTAAACGTTCCTATCGGGAACCCCACGACCGTTACCATTCGCATACGGATCCGACTGCATTCGCGAATACCTAATTCTTTGCGCTGCATTGTTGCGACCGTACTGACCACCGTCGTACCCCTCATAATAGCTCTCTCGCGGACCGTTCATCGCAGATTGTCTAGGATCCATCATACTCTCTGGTCGGAACGCAGAATTTGATCGCCCCCCATAGTAGCTTTCTTGTGGAAAACGAGGTTGATTGTCTAATGGTTTCTTATGTGAGATTGTGTATAGGTTAAGAGAGATGAATTAAAAAAAAAATTGGGATACTTACTTCCGTAATAGCTTCCTCGTCTGCTCCAATTTGCTACCGACTCCGAATCTGATCTGAGAATAGAATTGCGGTTGTATCCACCATCAATGGCGGCTTCAAATGCTCGAATTGTGTCGAGAGGCCTCTCGAACCGATTTCGAGTAGGATTTGAGCGGTCAGGATCGGCTTCGAAGCAGGTTAGCACAAAGATTAAAGCGAAGATGGAGGCGATGATACTCACTAATTGGGTTGCCATAAACATCCTTGTGTTGAAAAGATCGTAAAGGAGCCTGTCCAAAACCTCCCTTTGATTGCGCATCCATGGCTAAAATTGATACATTAGCAAATAGGACTAACCCCGCCAAACGTATTCTCTACCACAATAGCTTATAACGTACCTGGTTCCGACTCTGTCAGCGCAAGGGTAGGGTCAGTTTTGCCGTGAAGTCTTCTCGCCTCCTTTTCCACATGCGTCTCGACGAGGTCGACCTTGTGGTGAGAGTTGTTCGCGCTCTTCTGGCTCTTATCCGATCGGAAACTGAACGCTCTCGACTTCGGTCGGACCCGCTCCGATTTCTGCTGTTCGGAAGGTTGTGGTGGCGGCGCTTGTTGCTGGCGTTGCTGTCGCTGCTGTTGTAGATAGTTTTGCTGTGGGGGGACGGGCTGCTGGTAGGATTCGTTGTGATATTGCCCTTGCTGCGGTGGTGCAGGCAATGGGTGAGGATTGTAACTTGTAGACGCCATCTTGTCTAAAACGGACAGAGGCCGTGTGTTTTATCGCCGTAGATCCCTGGAAAGAACCTGGAAAGGACAGGCTGACGGTGGAGTCTGAGAAGCTGGAGATGACGGTAGAGTGGATCGTCCTTCGATTATGATATGCAAGGAAGCGATCGTGGGAGGCAATCCCGTGGAAATATGGCGGTCTTTACCTTATCTCGAGGCGCTGTGGATTGGATTTGGTTTAATTTGGGAAAGCTCGGATTTACTATGTGCTTTTCTGGGTTCCGACCAGTCCAACCTGCCGCTGAACGTGTGTAGCTGCGTAGGTACTTTGTGATAAGAGCGCCTATCTTTGCATGGGACAAGGTACAGTAGCTTTGCGCGGGACTCCCCGGGAATTTATTAGAAACGCCTTTCAAGACTTGAACCAACACTGTGCGCTGCTGGTATCTGATGGAAGAGAAGGCTATTTAGAAGTTGGGATAATTAGGTGGAAAAGAAGGATGGTAGTGTCTTCTTGTTATGAAAATTAGAAGATTACCGATGAACCCGTCTCCAAATTTGACTGCGTGTTCGTTTGTGTGGCGCTGTCCTACCTACGTACGACTTTTTGAAAAATCGTGGTATGTAGAATCAGGCGCCGGTTGCTATTTTCCTTCTGGCGGGTTGCTAGGAATGGATGTAGTGTATCTGTACCAACGAGGGTCGGTCGGAGGATTAGGTACATTCACCAAGCATCCCAAGCTTATTAGTCGTCTCAGAATGGGCAGAATTGGGGCAGGTCCAGGGAAGTGTGGTTTCGCGTGGCTGGGATGCGAGTTCAAGGACCAGGGGTAACAAAGAAGCGCTTCTTCTAGCCTACACTAGGTGTAAAGTATGGAGGTACCTAGGAGGTAGCTATGTATGTGTGTAGTAGTAGGTATCAGAACTTTTCGGGCAGCGCCAGCAGTTACGTTGCCTTGTCAATCGCCTGTCTCGTGGGAGGAAAAGTCTCCAATAAAACAGGTCTCGACTCTCGACGAGTCTGGCTGCGGTCGTATTTCACAAATCCGTATCAACAACTCCGGGGCCTTGGCGATCTCTCTTTTGCAGGCGGGTACCAGAGGTAGCCAAGTAACATTGAAAAAGCCCAATATGGGATGTGGTGTAATTATTTGTGATTTTGTGGTAGCGCGACGAATCACTGTATGAATGACTGAGTCGACTGATTGGTTAAATGAGTTGATTGCTCAAATTGAACTCCATGAAGTCTTTGGACTCTTTGGTCTTTCCTGACCTCGTTTCTTGCAATTGAGTTTGTGGGCGCTGTAAATAATAAGTCGACCGAAATTACTAGGGTAACTACCTAGTACCTAGGTTCTAGGTCCTAGGATAAGACCGTTTGATTCTCAAGCCGGAAGACTGAGACGACTGGACGGCTTACACGTAAGTACAGACTTGGTGGCTGTTATGAGTGTATGGTGACGTCAATTGATGATTATTCCGGCGCTCGTTACTTGTAAAATGATTGATGTTTCAGAAACGAAGGTCGTAAGGATTTGCCTTATCCTTGCGTGCTTGTATTCTCTTTGATCGGTTGGCTGGCTTGAATCTTCAGCTGGGAAGAGATCAAGCTGTGGACAAGCTGGAAACTGGAGACGGCGGATCGTGTGGCCGTTGTCAGGTTGTAACAACGCTATGAATCCAATGGCTTGTTCTGCTTGTTTAGTCTGAAGCGCTGCAAGCCCCCAGCAAGGTAGATCGCCGATTGGGTCTCTTTGAATTATACTCGATTAATTCATTAGGATAATTAATATGTATTAAGTACTCCGTAAGACCAACTGGGAAAACACGAGCATTGAAAGCAATGGTGAAGACGAAGACGAATGAATTTTAATTGCGTTCAGATCAAAGCGAGCGAGTATAAAGTGAGCGAGAGAAATAGTGGAATAGATGAAAAAAAGATAAGATAGAATGGTTGGGACTCAAGAATAATGAGTTGAGTTGTAAGGAAGAGATGTTCGGGTAAGCAACGTCGGTTTGGTTGGTAAATGGTCGAGATATGAATCGCATTAAACAACCGATCTCGTCCCAGTTCAACGGAATCTTCTAAATTCCCTACTCCGTCTCTTCTCTTTTGCCATCTAGAACTCTTAGTACTCTTGGGTACAGTACCTAAGACTTTGCTAGGACCTGGTACCTGTGATCCTGACGTTCAAAGACACGAAGGCGAAGATGCAAAGGATGCATGTCAGCTTTTTTTCTCTAAGGTGAGAGTTGCCAAGTGTGGCGTGACAAGGGGTGACGAATGTTGCGAATGTCAATGTTCCTAAGGTTTAGCTAGAAGAGGTACCTATCGGGTACTTCGATCACACCCATTGCACCTCCCCTCGTATCGATAGCCGGGACAGGGATATGGCTGGGCAGATATCATCATTCAAACATCCTCCTCCACTCACAAATCATTTCAATTCGGCTTCTGCAACATCTTTGTGGCTTCAAATTTATTGTTCGCTTCCACGTATCTCATACTTAATTGCTTCATCATCCACCCTGCCACTTAATAAGATCACATCGAATATTCTTTATCTTGTCATATGAGATCGAGGTCAGGGATGGATTTGATGGCCTCTGAGCATTACATGGTATTGGTATAGGCGAATGGCAAATCCATCAATCCTTTGTTGTCGGCTATCTCAACTCTCCGACCATATTTCGCAGCTACAAAATACATGCAAGTACATCTCACTCACGCAGGTCTCAGTCCATTTCACTCCACATCAAAATGTAACTCCATGTACACTGAACATGCTTATCAGCAGAGCGGGAACTTCCTAAATTTCAATTTATATATCCCCTAGCCAACACACCACCAGCGCTACAGCAACGCTAAAGAGCTTGCAGTACAGCTTTTAAGTTGAACGCTAGCCTTGCCGTGATCGACCGATCTTGAACTGTCCTTGCCTAAAAGCGGAGGTGGGGAATCATAGCACAGCCCCCTGTTCCTTACCATTGTACCACTCATGGACATCATCAGCATGGGGAATACGAGTGGAATTGCGTCCACATGTGTTGAACTACAGGATGGTACTTGCCAAAAATCGATTCTTCTCTTCCCGTGTGGCGCAAGTTGAATAAACTTTCCGATTATCCATGGCGGCTCTTTTCTTTACCAAATTCTAAATCTGCAATTGTTGAACACACAACTTGAAAATATCGGTCCTATCAAATCTATGGCTTTGCCATATGAGGGTCTCGAACGGGACGGACTTCCACTATCAAGACAACTAACAAAGTCGGTGCGGATTACTAACTTTCGGCGCCGAAATTTTTATGAAAAAGAGTCTTAATTGGATCTACGTACGTATACACATATTTCCAGGGCTAATCTTCGCAAACAATTGTGCTTCTGAACGAACATACGAAGTCCAACAAATCCCATAACGATTGGTAAGTCTCGACCTCAATTTTCTGGGGAGGATTACGAATGGGTACATCACCCACCTGTCATCGTTCCCGAACGAGCCTGGGGCCTCCACTACCACGCAGAGATCATCGCCAGGGCAAAACAAAAAAAAACCAGCAATGCATATCGCGTGTGTACGCCTAAACATATCGCCAAGAAGCACCTACGGGCATACGCCAATTGTATCGTCTCATACCCATAACGAGATGAATCCGTACCTGAGCGTCTACAACTATTGAAAACACAGCATCAACTAACCTTAACTTAGATCTAATTAGATAAGTCCAAAGTGTCGGCTCAAAATCATTGATCGTATTCGTGTGATTTATGGCTGGGCAGCGAGGGATGGTACAGCGGCATTGCTTACAAGCAAGAGAAGTCTAGTCCCTATGAAGATATCGGCTGGTCGAGTTCAATGTTGGAACCAAACTTTGGCTGCAGGTGTCTCGTACTACTGCATATACAGCTTGCATCTAGCCCTAGGTAGGTCGCATACACATCCGTTCCTCCCGGATGTCTTTTTTTTCTCTTTCCCTCTATTATGAAAATTTCCATCAAATATCGAACAAGCTAGAATCCGTCTTTACAATCAATCCTAGCCGCCCATGCACAACGGGAACTGGAATACGATTAATACCCGTGATCATGAGCCACACGATTGTTTCATCAGCGTACCTTAGGTTTCATTACATACCTACCTACCTATAGATACGTGAGTAATCCCCTTAGGACGTGCTTAGGGTATGCCAGTCTGGATTCAAATCGAAATACCGATAGACAAATGATTATCGCACATGGTGCATGCTACTATTTTCAGCCCATGCCCGTTTTAACAATAGCAATCTGCAGCCTCATCTCTCATTTCTTGGAAACAGCACCTACATCACCGACACATGCGGGAAGGAAGCAGTATAGATTGGCCGCGCGGCAACCCCCAATACGACTCTATCCAAGATCGTCTTCCAAAAAAACAAGCAACGGCCAATGCAAGATAACTGAAAGATGAGACCGATTCGGGCACCTATCCACGGATCCGCGCCGCCACACACGTTATCGCACCTCTTAAGTCGAAGCCTCCTCCCGCTAATAATGAAGTCTTCGTCCGCCCTCGCCGATCCCAGGACAACAATGGACCACGTATGAACGTATGTTCCGTATACTTATGTATGTAGCTTATCGGCCGATATGTAGGAGGCGATCTTGCAGACGCCAATGCCGAGCGAGTTGTCCCCTCTGCGGCGGCTACGCGATAAGCCGGTAAGTTCCTTGGTCAAGTATAGTTCTTGTTTACACAACTGCATATTGCTGGCTGCGGACCAACCGCCGGCGCCCCTTTCATTACCTAGGTCGGTGCCTGAGTTTGTGCCTTCTCCCCTGCGTCTTGACATGACTGCTGGATCGATAGATTGTGACGAATACGCGTCCATTGGCTCTCATCTGATTGACACATAACATATACATGTCCCAGCAATCCAATGATAGAGTTGCGTTGAAATGAACTGACCTCTTTTCATTCATGAGATGAAATGACAAGTTCCAAATCTTTGAGACCTCAGCACTCATATCTTTGAGATGTATATATACCTCACATTCTTCTTACTCTCTCGTAAAATCAACAGCTACAGATAGAATATGACTTTGGGATGTCGATGTCAACTTTATGAGAATGATATCTGCCGATGGTAAATGAATCCTAATGTATAAGTACGAGCTTCTACATCTTCAATTCGTTTCATAGCACAGCTCCTTTCCCCGTCACAGCGGTCATACCACGAGGCCTATTGTATTCACGGATTCCGGATCAGATTCACCGTCCAAAGCTTAAGTTTACATGTGCATACCCCAGACTTAGAAGGGACGGACTGGGCACATTCTTCCATCTTGGGGCGATGATCTAGAATGAGGAGGTGAGATTCTAGAAATCGTTACCAGGGTCATTACCTACTCAGACAGACTCACGGATAAGTGGTTCAATGTTTTGGGACAGGAGAATACTAGGTAGGTACCTACCTATATGGCACGAGGGCATAAACTCCGGACCCGTTTCAACGGGTAACTGCCTACCCCCTCCACATGCCACGACTTCCCTCCCTGTATTCTCTTCGAGGATGCCCGTTTCCGCTGCGGGTACCCGGGTCTCGGCGCCGCGGCCACCCGATAGCGTCTTCCGGATTCAGTTTCGACGACGCTTTGACGTATCATATCGGCCTTTACAATGTCTTAAACCAACCGTTTTAGGTCCTACACACCACAAATTCCCATCCATCCATCTCGAGAACGTCTAACTACCTACTTAAAGGCGAGTCATTCTCAACCAACATTGAACGCATTAGATGGATGTCTTTGGGCTACCCCTAAGACACAGTCGTCGGAGCTGAGACTTTGTGAGAATGACTAAGGGGCAGCTCCTGATGTTAAGGCACTCCTCCTTTCCGCCTCCTGAACCGCTTTGTAACGCCCCTTTCTGTGCCCCGTGCCCAGAGGATTTGAAAGGAAGGGCGCTTTGGCTTGTCTAGGATATATTAAATGATGTCCCCAAGGTGAGGTTCAAACACGAGATGTTGTGAATAGACCAGATATCTATTCACGGAGCCCAAGTGGTGGAGTTGTCACTGCCGAGGTTGTCTGGTCGCGGTATACAGCGTAGAACCCGAGGCAGCACGAGTTCCTAGTATCTTAATGTAGCATGCTCCTATCCACATAGCATTAGTCATGGCTCAATTACAATCTCCTTGACCTCTTATATAAAATAAGATTAACGATTGACTCGAGTCGTTTTCGGGAGTCATTTCATCTTAGGAGTTTCCAATCTTAATCAGTCACTAGGAGGGGGGAGTTTCTAGCATGGTCATGCACGATTTGCCTGGACAGTGGACCTTTGGTTCATCACTTTTTCATAATTTCATGTAAATATGAGAAGAGTGCCTCTGTATTGGGTATGCCACCAGCTTCCTGACCTTCTGGTTCACCTCGCAGGTCCAACCGCATCATCGATACCATTCAGCGTAGACTTCCCCTCCGAGGATCATTCGATAATCGAGGTATTATCGGAGAAGCCCCGAGGTAATCGTCCGTAGCATTCGTGGATTGAGTGATCGTTCCCTCGTGGTGCGAAGATCGTGTCAAATTAGCAATTCACCGCAACGTTCCGCGCAATTCTTTTTTTGGTATTCTTTCTTGATTTGTCGATGCTAGACGCAAGGCTTGAGCCTTATACCTTGCCTAACCCATATGCAGCCAATCATGAGAACCGATCCGTACTACCAACTCCGGCCCTAACCCATCTTATATCGACGAAGGGTAAAGCATGATACGAACAGACGCGCCGAAAGACTTGGAAGGAAGAGGGGTAGCGAACTTGGCTCGGACAACACCGGAGTTGCCTATGAAGTTGTTAATTGGGCGATCGCTCGACAGGTATGATCATAGGTTGGTAGAAAGACATACCGTGAGGCCTGGTGACCTTGCCCCAGATCACGCGGATCTTGGTTCCTCGGACCTCCTTCTGGCCCTTGTAGACATATGCGATCTTCTTGCCAAGGTAGAAGCTAGCATAACTGTTAGAATATTCATCAATATGTGGCTGTCATGGCTAAACGTACTTGGCGGCGTTGGTGTCGTCAACACCCTCGATCTTGATCAGGCTCGTCTTGGGGTGGGTGGTGTGTCGGCTACGTTGGTAGCTTAGGTGACGTCCCCTAAGGTTGAAACTCCAGTCAGTCCTAGCTCTCATTTTGAATAATATGCCCCATTGCAAAATTTATAATATCCCTCGTGAATTCGGTGTAGAGTGCAATCGTCATGCTAAATAATTCGATTGATCGCGCGGAAGAGTCGGAAAATAATTTGTAAATTGAGGGTTACTCACTTGACGTATACTGCAGACAAAGTAGTTAGCATTATGATCAACGAGACGAATATAATATATTCTCGAGCGAAATAGGCGGATAAAGGATGCGAGTCGCGAAAAATGTGCACGGCGCGACTGCGATCCCGCCATATTAAATTGTCGGAAAATAGCGATACTTACATCTATGACCTGCTTCGGAAGGCATTTTGGCTGATTTATTCCACTACTCTCAGAAATCCAAAGGGGTGTTGGGATCTGGGAGAAGTCTTTTGCAGTAAAAGACCTATGGGCGCTGGGCGAATTTCTGTCGTCGATGGTTGTGATGGCCAAATCTTGAAGTGGGTTCGGCTTGGATGATAGACGTTGGTTGGAGTAGTGGATTGGTGTGAGACCGGTTAAGCGAGCCCTGTTAGTGCACCACAGAAAAAATCAAAATTTTTATTTTGGTGCGATGGTGTGGTGGTGCGGTGGCTGATAAACGGGGTTTGTGATTGATAGCCACAAGTGGCTTGTTCAGTCAAATTCGCTGGTGGGGGTCACCTACTCAGGGCACTGTGGGGGTAAAAACAGATAACTGTCTTAGATAAGCACCTCCGCTTATCGGCGGTGATATTTCAATACCAAGAACTTGGAACCTGGAACTCCGAAAAGGCTACCAGGTGGATTTGCGGAAATCAAAAAGTGAAGCCAAAAAGCAATTTGGCTGATACATGTTCACGATGTCTTCTGGACACTGCCAATATTGCCACGATATCTCCTAGACTAAATCAAGTTGTTTTACTCCGTGGATCTAGAATAACTTTATCTACTATTTCGACCCTCAACTGACAGTTTTGTGGTTTGTAGTTTGCACAGACTACATCTCAGAATCTCCATCTTAAAATGGCAAACATACATACCATTCAAGCCATTGAAGCTGGAAAAAAAAACATTGCGTAAGTAGGTAGACAGCGTAGGGGCATCTATGCATATATACCTCCAACTCCAACTCGAAACCGGAGTTACCGACTACTTGGTGTAAGTCCAAATCGGACTTAAATCGATCCCCTGAGCTTCCTGAGGCGGCTTTCCTTAACCCCACAGCAATCCTGCATGCTTACGGCTCTTGGATGTAAGCTGCCCGGCATCCTTACCACACCCCCTAGCCTGTTTTCTAGAAATATCTATTTCTCGCTTTGCTCGTCCCTACTCGCCCTTACATCAAAGCAACGAGCTCCGGCTGATACGCAGGGACGATCCGGCGCTTACGATTGGTCCCTGATGATGTGCAACAGCAACAGTGTATATACTGCATTGCTTTGAAGTCAATGTAGACGATCTCATAGAGGCCACGATTCTGTATGACTTCAGTTTTAACAGCGGCTACGCTCGGGAGAATGCAAATGGTTGGAGGACTTACACCGAATCCCGAGGGGCAAAAACAACCTAGACATTGACGAAGACTATTTGATGCCACATTCGCCTTCATCACTAATTTGTATTTATTACCACACATCATCCTGTAAATAATTGTGCCGCGGCTGCTGTGTGACGACAGCGGCACGGAGCGGACTCTTTTTTCTTTCTCATTACTAGTCTATCAATAATCCCTCAAACATTCTGAGTGGGTGTGGCCGTCCGGTCTGCCATCCCACTGCAACCATTGGCATACCTGATAATTCCAGGTTCCCGCCTCGTTTGGAAGAGTCGGGAGAAATTCAGAGACAAAGGAATATTGTATCTCGGATCGAAAAAAATATCCCTAGAAACCTCTTTGTTAGCTATCTGGCTATCTGGGCAAATACCGAGAGAAGAAGTTGTAAGGAAATATTAATCGGACTCCCGCCAAGATGATCCTCCAGGCACAGGTTCCAAACCAGAGCCGTTCATTCATTCTCCCGAGCTCGGTTGGACCATTCACTAAGTCTAATAATTTTACCCCGCGGTCGGCGTAACCTTGACCATCTCTCCGCCAATAAGTTTGCTTTTCCGTTGCTGTTAAAGGCAAGCTTCTACGTAATGCTGCGATAGCTCCGTGTCCCATGCTCTGTGTCCATGTTGCTCGTGGTATTTACTAAGTAGGAGGTCCCAGCCGCCGCAAGGGAGTGATCTGAGTAAGCTCCCCCCACTAAGGGATTAAATACTGAATTCGGCCATTTTGTAGCAGGGTGGGTAGCCTGTTATTACAACGGTCAGGGTTAACTCAAGACCTGAATAGGCATTTCCTATTTCATATTAGATGTTAATGAGTGTACAAAGTAAGAAATTCCTTTGCTACTAACATACTTATTTCAATACGTAGAGAATAAGTCAGCTTATTGATGTATAGTATTGGAAGTGCAGCTGTTTAAAAGGATTGGTATATGTATATAGGTAGTATAGTAATTACATACCTAAAGGACAGTATTCAATCTCTTAGTCTTGTCATACTCATCTAAAGACATAAGTAAATCATGAGCAGTCCGCTCCTTCTTGGGTACATATAAAACGGATAGCATGGACCTTACAACTCAAATTATGCTTAATCATTATCTTAGCTAGAAACATGGAGGTTAAAAAGCATCCATTGGACAGAAGGAGCCACATAGGTCAAGTCAAGTTTCGATAACCTTATACGGAATCCAAAGCCTTTTGGTACTACCCGACATCCATGGATCGATATACCTGGAGGTACGTAGCCCTAGTTGAGTAGCCAAAAAGAGTTTAGATAATGCCGCGGTTCCTTATAAATCAAGACTGCTTTTGTGACTGTAGGAATAAGATTATTAACTCCTTCTGGAGCCTAGGTCTTACCCACATCAGCCACTTACCTAGGATTGTGCTAGCCAAGCACTGGAGCCCATCTCAGATCGGTGTTAACAGCGACCTACCTGCAGACCAGCGAAACGCACCTAAAGCAGGGGACTACAACTCCGTCCTTCCCGCTCACCAGACAGCCAGACCCCCAAACTCTTCCAACGTCCTGATCTCTTCATCTATTCATTTTCCATACTACACCACAACTTCCAAAACTTGCTCCTCTCTATTCTTTTACCATTTTAAATACGTTTCCGCCATTCCTCTCTCCAAACCCGTTTCCTAGCCTGTAGGCGAACTTCACACAATGGATTCCGCAGCAAGGTAAGCTCTGAATACCCCGCGCCAGCCCCGCTATTCATCGTCATTTCCCAACTATCAAGCTCGCGCTTTTTTAAGAGCTTTTGTTGAGATAGCTCCGGTTTTCGCTGGAAGGCGCAAGACACTTAAGGGTAAACCTGGCGGCGTATAGAAAAAAAATATCTAGATCTTGAAAATTTACCTATCGTACACTCTGGTAGATGCTGACAAACCTCTAAACAGTTCCATGGAGCTCAAGGACAACACCGTTATCGTGGTCCTCGGTGCTTCGGGAGATCTTGCGAAGAAGAAGACGGTAAGCAATAACCACTCCATTCATCACCAATTATTTATATTATCTATATCATTTCCATTATTGACCTCTCCTACCATATTGGAAACCTCGGTAGCTAACAAATGCTCTATAGTTCCCTGCCCTATTTGGCCTTGTGAGTAAACGCGCCTAAACTAATCCATCTACCTACCAACTAGGTAGACAATAAGTAGCTCGAGAACTAACAATCCCTGAAGTACCGCAACCAATTCCTGCCAAAAGATGTCAAGATCGTCGGATATGCGCGAACGAAGATGGACCATGAGGAATACCTCAAGAGAGTCAAGTCATACATCAAGACTCCTACCAAGGATCTAGAGAAGCAACTGGCAGAGTTCTGCGCACACTGCAGCTATGTTTCCGGCCAATATGACCAGGACGAGTCTTTCTTGAACCTCAATGCGCATCTAGAGAAGCTCGAAGATGGACGAAAAGAAACACATCGTCTGTTCTACATGGCTCTCCCCCCGAGCGTCTTCACTATCGTATCCCAGCACCTGAAGAGATGCTGCTACCCAACTAAGGGCATTGCGCGAGTTATTGTAAGGAGACACTCCGCCCATTGTTCAGATTATGTTGTGTATCGTATTAATCTCGATTTATTCTACGTAAAATAGGTTGAGAAGCCTTTCGGAAAGGATCTTGCAAGCTCTCGAGAGTTACAGAGGTCTTTGGAACCCGATTGGAAAGAGGATGAGCTCTTCCGTATCGACCACTACCTTGGTAAGGAGATGGTGAAGAATATTCTTATTCTTCGGTTTGGCAACGAGTTCTTCGGCGCGACTTGGAACCGACACCACATCGACAATGTTCAGATCACCTTCAAGGAGCCTTTTGGTACCGAGGGTCGTGGTGGATATTTCGACGAGTTTGGCATTATTCGAGACGTTATGCAAAATCACTTACTCCAAGTCTTGACGCTTTTGGCTATGGAGCGACCTATCTCATTCTCGGCTGAAGATATTCGTGACGAAAAAGTTCGTGTACTTCGAGGTATTCCTGCTATCGAGCCGAAAAATGTTATTATCGGCCAGTACGGAAAATCTCTCGATGGTAGCAAGCCTTCATATAAGGAGGACGACACTGTACCCAAGGAATCGCGCTGCCCGACTTTCTGCGCATTAGTTGCTTATATAAAGAACGAGAGATGGGATGGTGTACCTTTCATCATGAAGGCTGGAAAGGCATTGAACGAGCAAAAGACTGAAATCCGAATTCAGTTCAAGGACGTTACTAGCGGTATCTTCAAGGACATTCCTCGGAACGAATTGGTCATGCGTATCCAACCCAACGAGAGTGTTTATATTAAGATGAACTCCAAGCTGCCCGGATTGAGCATGCAGACAGTCGTGACGGAACTCGACTTGACATATAGACGACGATTCTCCGACCTTAAGATCCCCGAGGCGTACGAATCTCTTATCTTGGATGCTCTCAAGGGCGACCACTCCAACTTTGTCAGAGACGACGAACTTGACGCTAGTTGGAGAATCTTCACACCGCTATTACACTACCTTGATGATAACAAGGAAATTATCCCGATGGAGTACCCTTATGGTGAGTGGAGGATTCGAGCGTCGCGTCGATCGTAAAGCCCGTGCTAACTTATTTCGCAGGATCTCGAGGACCGGCTGTCCTAGATGACTTCACATCATCCTATGGGTACAAGTTCAGCGACGCGACGGGTTACCAGTGGCCGATGACGTCGGCCGCGCCTCCTAACAAGTTGTAAGTAGATATCAGCATCGTGATTTAGCGACAGGTATCAGGCGGCCTTGGGTAGATTTTAACATAGGATAATCACTGATATCCTTGCCTCACCAGCTGAAATTGATATTGCACCGACGATATCCGTCGACATGCGTGATCTTACTTCATAGACTATCGGCGAGGGGCATATCAGAATGCCGAGCTCGGCACATGGAACGAAAATAAGGTCTCTTTTTTAAGTCTTCATTGCTGGGAACCACGGATTTGGGGGGGCGCCGGATTACTGATGAACTATGCTTGCTACCTATAACATGATAGAAAAGCAATGTCATTTCTTACGAATTATATATATGACTTGTAGCATTGCGATTTGTGGTCCCAGTGTATCTGATGTTGAGTGGATAGATGAGGCGAGGCTCTCCGACTCTTCATCTGATAACGGGTGATCGACAAGTTTTGTACTGATCCAAGGATACAATCCTATCAATAGTTCGGCTTGCGCGATCGCGAAGAGTTGCCTCTTTCGTGTCATATTGCAAGGGTAAAAAAACATCGGCGATCGAGGCTTGGGAGAACAATGAATTCAATCGCATCTCAATTGACATCTCGTCCAACTCATCTGCTCATGCGGCGTCGAGTCATCTTCTAATTGACGTCGAGTACGACTCCCTGAAAATCATAATGTAATCTTATGCTTGGCGATGTATGTATAGTCGGTGAGCCACATTATAAAGGATGGTAGGGGGCAAACCGGGACTGGATGGGGACTGGATACGGCGTATGCGTCAGGTAAATACACATGTACGGGTGTATGTACGTGTCGGCACTTAATATAGATAATGGGGTAGCTGTCTCGGGAGGTTTACGCCCCCCGGCGCCACCAATGTGAATAATTACAAACACGCTGATAGGCTCCCGGTCGTGAAGAAGAGGGGAATTCGGATAGTTAGTAGAAGCGATCTCTATAATGTATGACATGATTTGTGAGTCACTGCATAGGTAGGTAGGTAGTATACATGCAATTTGATCTGTCGCAGACGTGCTACCTTCCTACCTCCTGTATCTTGGCCATAAGATTCTGCAACCCCACGGCACGGATCCGATGTGGCTTGATCGAGTGCCTATTATGTATGTAGGTAGGTATGTAGGACCTAGGTCCTAGGTGGTTGTCTAGAAGTCCTACCGGGAGTATGTAACGTTTGTTAAACTAGGTTATTCATAAACGACAGTGGGTTCAAGCTGAACTGTGATGTACCTCCTTGAAATGATAGAGTAATAATTGTCTCACTTGCAGTTTGTAGTAGTGCTTACATTATACGCAGAGCATCCCTAGTCTGTTTAGTGTTCTCATTCTCAAGTTCGTGGAGGACGGATCGAATGTGGAGATCTTGAAGATCTCTAAGTCTTACGACAGTAGCGCTGTAGATTAGAGTAGAAGGATCAATAGAAGAGAGAAAAAGAAGGATTTATGAGGCTGAACTATAGACGCGTACTCGCAATTTCGTAAATCTGGTTGCCTGATTAAGTTACTTCGCTTGCATACTCGCATAAGCTCCAGATCGTCGCCCGGCACATTAGTGCAGGGTTTAATAAAAATCTCTATCAAATAGTCCAAAACAGCATAAAATCTCTGCCTTAAGAGCCTGGTAGCCTGGCAAGGCAGCCTCCAGGGCTGCTAGCATAGGCCAGGGTCTCGGACCCATGGTAGACCCCGAAGCTAAAACGGTCACCCCATCCTCCAATCCGCCGTATTCGCATTATTTCTTATACGAATGTGCGATGATTGGCCTAGAATAGGGATAGATCTTGGAAAACAAACTGATCTCACGTACCGGGGGTAAACCGTACCAGAAAATTGAAATATGATAGACATTTTTCTTTGATAATTGCATTCCTATCCCCTCCTTCGCGTGTTGTTTCGATTCCGCATTTTCTGGGCTAAGTGACCTCGTGAGGCTCCCATTCTAGGTTTTCCGACCGATGCAAGAGCAGAGGTTCCGATTGTGTGATTATGTGTATGATATAACGTTAATCTCGTTGCCTACTGTTTCAACCGCGTCTTGCTATCCGTCCCACTCCAGAGGCATCGCTTGGCGTTCTTTGTCTCTGTCAGGCATCCGAATTGAAGACGGCAATAAAAGCAAACACCTCTTTGAGCTGAGGTGCTAAGCTGGTTGGTAACAAGTCGTCAATACATACCTACATGGCAGCTGGTTCAGCATGAAGTCAGATTCGCAAGGGCCAAACGGTTTCACGGCCGCGGGCGGCTACAGCGAAAAGATTCTAAGTGAAGAGGAAAAGGCTCGACGCGACTCCAAGATCCGCCCGGAGAGGGAAGCCGCTTTTGGTGACTATATCGTCAGTTGTCTCACAGACCGAACACGACATATTACACGAGAAAATGAAAGCTGACGCCGGGATAGAGAGTCTTTAAATATGCCAAGGCATGGGATTTCGTTCTTCTGGTAGCCGCGGTCCTGGCAGCCGCAGGCTCGGGTGTCGTATGTTCATGTTGAATATCCCTTCTCTGGAGAGCGGTTGACTGACGATGTATCCGAATCAAGACTCTTCCATTGATGAATGTTGTATTCGGTAGGGCCTTTACCAGGAATACTCCTTAGAAGCCATAATAATGCTCATTAATCTGTTAGGCGCATTGGTCGGCAACTTCACCGGCTACTTTCTCCCCGTTCCTACACAGACCGAAGACCAATTCCGGTCATCTCTCAATACAAATGCGTGGGTATAGGTCAGAGTGTATTCCTTGATGGTTGCTGATGTTTGAAAGGCTATATATCTTCTACCTGTTTATCGGGAGATTCGTTTTGACCTACATTAACAAGGTATCTACTGTTGCCACTTACCTCTTAGGATGCCCACTCACAAATGTAGTTTTGTTACCGCTTAATTGGTATTCGGATGTCCGCCGCAATCAGACTGGACTATCTCCGCTGTCTGTTCGGCCAAACGATCCACGTCCTTGACTCGATGCCCCCTGGTGCGGCCGCAGGGACGATAACGACCACGGCGAACACGTTGCAATTGGGAATTTCAGAGAAGCTCGGTACCTTCGTCGAGTTCCTTGTGATGATCATTGCCGCCACCGTCATCGCTTTCGTGTACAACTGGGCTCTGGCTTTAGTTACGTGCTCTGTGCTCCTCTTTATCATGATAACTGTGGGCACCATAATCCCGTTTTATGTCAAGGGAACGAGCAAAGTCACCAAGGCCGAAACAAAGTCGTCTTCCATAGCTAGCGAGGCTTTCGCGGCTATCCGCATGGTCGTTGCGTGCGGTGCCGAGTCGCAGGTAGCTAAGAAATTCGCCGTCTGGGCCGAGGCGGCGAAGAAACACGGGCAGAGGACGACGCCTCTTTTAGCTGCGCAGTTTTCTCTGGTATTTTTCGCGTTCAATGCCGCATTTGGTCTGGCATTTTGGTATGGGTCCAAATCGTACGTCGAGGGTCGGCTTGACAATGTTGGTACTGTCATCGTCGTCCTTATGTCAGTTATGATGATGGTTATATCCCTCGAACGTATCTCGACGCCGCTCATCGCAATTGGCAAGGCCACTGTAGCTGCTTGCGAGTTTTTCACGGTTATCGACGCCCCTCGACCGGATACCGGCAAGCTAATGGAACCTGACATTTCTGCGACTGATGACATTATATTTAAGGGAGTGGACTTCGCGTACCCGAGCAGACCACACGTTCGTGTTTTAGACCAGCTTAACATGCGGATCGAGGCAGGAAAAATCACTGCTATCGTTGGGCCGTCAGGATCTGGTAAGAGTACAATCGTGGGATTGGTTGAACGATGGTACACCTTGCATGACCAGTACATAATCGCCAAGGCTATTGATCAGGACGCCAAAAAGAAGCAAGATGCGAAGAAGAAGAGCAAAACTAAGGGTAAGAAGAAGGGCGACGACTCGGACGATGAAGCACCCGCTGAAATCGAATCTGGGCCAATTGTGAACTTGAGGGGATCGATATCAACCTCCGGTCATGAGTTAAATGAGATCAACTTGAAATGGTGGCGCTCTCAGATCGGACTTGTACAACAGGAACCTTTCCTATTTAACGACACTATCTACAACAACGTCGCGCATGGATTGATAGGGTCGGAATTCGAGCACGAATCGGAAGAACGCAAAAAGGAGTTGGTGAGGGAGGCCTGCAAGGAGGCATTCGCGGACGAGTTTATCGATCGACTCCCCGACCAATACGAAACCCTCGTCGGCGAAAACGGCACGAAACTGTCTGGTGGACAGCGTCAAAGAATTTGCATTGCTCGAGCAGTCATTAAGAGACCGAAGATTCTCATACTCGACGAGGCTACTTCCGCAATCGATGTTCGGGGTGAACGAATTGTTCAGGCTGCGCTAGACAAAGTGTCAAAGAACCGGACGACGATTACCATCGCTCACCGACTTTCCACGATTAAGAAGGCTGACACTATTATGGTCCTACAAAGAGGTAAAGTTGTCGAGAGGGGAACCCACGAATCCCTTCTTGAGGATGATATGGGAGTTTATTATGGTCTTGTCCACGCTCAACAGCTTTCGCTCGGAGAACCCACAGAAGCTAGCGATTCTGACATCCCGGAAGAGGAGGATATGGCAACGATTCTCACTCGCGAAAAGAGTGCTGCGTACTCCGACACCATGGCGAATGTGCCGAAAGCGCCTGGGTATAAGAAACAAGGTCTCTTCGGAAGTTTTGGGCGCCTGTTGTACGAACAGCGGTCCCGTTTCCCACTCTACGCGGTTACGGTTGCAGCCGCTATGTGCACTGCTGGTAAGTTGCCTAGATATCTTCATATCGACTTGAAAATTGTACTGACTAGTGACGTTAGCTTCAAACCCAATGCAAGCGTTTCTCTTCGGAAAGATCATCGTCGTTTTCTCTTACGTTGATGATATACCCAAGTTTACATCCGAAGCGAATTTCTGGTCTTTGATGTGGGTGGTTCTCGCCGTTTCTACGGGTCTCTCCTATTTCGTCCTCGGGTATGTGGCGAGCAACCTTGCTTTCGTAAGTATCTTATCCCCTTATTGATTTAAAATGCATTCTAATTTGGTGTAGTATATCTCCAATATATACCGACAACAGTATTTTGAGGGTATCATCTACCAGAAAACTTCTTTCTTTGATGAAGAGCAGAACTCGACCGGTTCCCTGACGGCGCGTGTCGGAGGCGATCCAAAGCAATTGGAGGAACTCCTCGGTATCAACATGGCTATGGTGTATAATTCGTATGTGCTCCCCGCCCTGTGGACTGCTATGTGAACGGCGTTATTGACATGGGTTATAAAGGTTCTTTACTCTCATCGGTACTCTAGCGATAGCTTTCGCCTTTGGCTGGAAGCTTGCCCTCGTCGCCACATGTGTCACGATGCCCATCGGACTCGTGGCAGGCTATCTTCGCTTCAAGTACGAGTTGGAGTTTGAGCAGATGTATGCCGAAGTTTTCGCCGAGTCATCAAAGTTCGCCGCCGAAGCCATCGCAGCCTTCCGTACTGTTTCTTCGCTTACTCTCGAGGAGACAATTTGCACCCGTTACGGTGGTTTGCTTACCCATCATGTAACTGACGCTTATAAGAAGGCAATTTGGAGAACGCTGGTGTTCGCTTTCTCGGACAGTGTCAGTATGGCTTGCCAGGCTCTTATCCTCTGGTATGGAGGCACTTTGCTAGCATCGAGAGAGTACAATGGGTTGCAATTTTTTGTTTGTTATATGGCTGGTAAGTGCTTGAGGTCTTGCTGTTTACCGCAACAAGAAATAAGACAAAGCTTGCTAACCACCCTTAACTCATAGTGATCAACGGAGCCGAAGCCGCAGGCCAAGGCTTTAGTTTCGGACCCAACGCTGCGCAAGCCTCCGCAGCTGCCAACCGCATTCTCAGCATCCGCGAGTCGCGCAACCAGGACATGAGCGACAAGACGGCCAAGATCCCCAGTACGGACGGCGGTATCAAAATCGAGCTCCGCGACGTGCACTTCAAATACCCGACGCGCAACGTGTCCATCTTCAAAGGCCTCAACATCACGATCGAGAAGGGCCAGTTCGCCGCCCTAGTCGGCGCTTCCGGATGTGGAAAGACGAGTATTATAAGTCTGCTAGAGAGGTTTTATGACGTTCATCGAGGCCAGATTTTGGCCAATGGCACGGATATTGCGAGTGTTAACGTGTATGATTATCGACGACACCTATCGCTTGTGGCGCAAGAACCTACCCTATTCCAAGGCACGCTACGCGATAATGTCTTGCTAGGCGTGGATCCGGCCACTGCTACGGATGAGGAATTGCACGCCGTCTGTCGTGACGCGAGTATTCACGATTTTATCGTTTCACTGCCTGACGGGTATAACACGGAGATTGGCAGCCGTGGCGTCTCCCTCTCTGGTGGACAGAAACAGCGCATTGCCATCGCGCGTGCGCTTATCCGACGCCCCGACGTTCTACTTCTCGACGAAGCAACAAGCAGTCTGGACTCTGAAAGTGAGAAGTTGGTGCAGGGCGCGTTCGAGCGGGCGGCCGCGGGACGCACGATGGTGGTTGTTGCGCACAGACTGGCTACGGTGCAGAATGCCGATGTCATCTTCGTATTAGGCGAGGGTAAAGTGCTAGAGAAGGGCAGCCATGTGGAGTTGTTGAAGAAGAAGGGCGTTTACTGGCATATGGTAAGTTCTTCCCCCTTTCTCCCTTAAACTCATTCGGTGATCGGATATGTGAACTAACCAGCTTGGTGACTATAGTGCCAGAGTCAGGCCCTCGATAGGTGATGTCTGCCATCTCAGAAGGAATTGAGCTTATTGAAAACATAATGGATAGAGGTGATACAAATGAAGCATTCATGATATAGATATAAAGAGCCCGCACCATATAATGGTGCCGATATATACGGGGTTCGTTCCGGGGCCGGGCTTTGGAACCCACTCAGCTCGTTTTCATGTAGAATACCTATTAAACTCCGCATATTTAAATTCCTGAATATATATCTACTTAATTGTCGGTCAATTCGGGATAGAACTCGGTTTATACGTTTTGATGCATGGGATATCGATTATGGCTATGTAGCGTTCCAAGGAGCTTTGGTGTTAGCTAGATCTTTCAAGCAATTGGAGATTACCTAATTACAGCAATGCCGTGACAACTAAATTTCCGACTCTTTGAACTCCTCTAAGGGTATTACTATACTTCCTGTCGCCCCTGATCGAAATGACGATATGTGTATGAAATTACCCCTTGGTTTGATCAGGCTTGAATTTTTTGACCGATTTTCGAGCAGCCTCCTCACGACCGCTGTAAATGGCATCTATAAGCATAGCGATGTGCGCGGTATCTTCTCGGAGCGAATCGATTTTCTTGGTGATCTTCTCTTCGCAAGCGATGCGCTTTTCCACTACAGCCAACAATCGCTCAAGCTGCTTCTTGTTATGTCCAGACCTAATTGAGAAAGCGTTAGAATTCCGCTCTCCCAACATTGGTTTCAGGGCATGTTTAGGGTTGAGAAGTGCTAAGATGTGAATAATCGTAAATATCTATCGATGTCATCATTTGCCGACCGATATTTGAAAGCAATGTCATGGTAATGGGTTGAATGGAGTCTTATGACTTACTTTTTCAATGCCTCCTTTTCATAGTGTGCCTTAATGTCGTCCTTCAGAGCGGCCAACTTGTCAGTGTAGTCTTTGTCTATACCCTTTCGGACTTCGGTTCGCCTGGACTTCCATTTGTCCTGCAGAAAGCAGATGTACGTTAGCTATAATATCTCATAAATAAACATACCAAACGTCTACGGAGGAGGAATGTGCATACGATGCTTTCCATGGCCTTTGGTATGCTAGCGCTTGGCTTGAAGTTGAAGTTGAAGTTGACTTTTGACTCTTCATCAGAGCCTGAGCCAACATCAGTTTGGCTAGGTTCCTTGCGGCGAGGAGGCATGTTTATCTAGGCGAACGCAATATGACTGTATTTATTAGAAGACTGTATGTGTCGAATTGAATACGAGCAATGTATATTGATGAGACTCGCCGACAATCGAAGTCTTGCTTTTTCTAAGTTTACATATTTTGTGAATGTTTCTCTTTGAAGGAATGAAGTCGAATTTGAATTACTACTCTGATAATGGATCATTCCTTCCTAATATGATAACATTTATCGTACTTTCTCTTTCCATTCACCAGGTTTCTATTGAATGTCGAACCGTCGAACTTTGGTAGAGGTGAAGGAGTAAAGCATAATATGGCTTAGGGGCGGGACTATCCGTGGCACGGGCATTTTGTTTTTCCGCACGTGCCTTATCAGTTCTAGGCTAAGTATCCACTGTAAAGTTTATCAGCCAAAAGTTATTGAAAATCAGACCCCACTAATCGAAGTAAATGATTCTCCAGCTAAATTGGACTTGGAACCTTAGAACTAAAATACATGCATTCGCGATTCGAATTTTAGAACATCAATTTGGTCACAATGGGTCTCGCAGGACCTAGGAAGTATGATTGTTCCATGATAAATCCTCTTGTTGACTCTTCACTAACCTCTACGTCTCTAAAGTCGTCGGAAAATCCAACACGATCCCAATAACACTAAATGGAGTCGCGACGAAACCACCTTTGGACAGAAGATCCTGCGAGCGCAAGGTTGGGAACCGGGCAAATTCCTAGGCGCCCAAAACGCTTCCCACTCTCATCTACATTCCGCTGCAAGCGCCGCCCCCATAAATGTTCTCATGAAAGATGATACCCTCGGATTGGGAGCGAAGCCCAAGCATAAGCAGAACGCCGAATGCACTGGTCTTGATGTCTTCAAGGACCTCCTCGGGAGGCTCAATGGGAAATCCGAGGAAACAATCAAGAAGGAGCAAGAGGTGCGATCGGGTATTAAGACGAATCTATACGTGGAGAGGAAATACGGCCTCATGAGATTTGTTAGTGGCGGACTTTTGGTTGGAGATCAGATGAAGGAATTGATAAGCACGACCGTCAAAACTACCGAGGAAAAAGCCGACGAGAAACCTGCCATCAAGCTAGAAGAAACCACAACTATACCTGCTAAGAAACAGAAGAAGGACAAGAAGTCGAAGAAGCGAAAAGCAGAAGACCTTGAGCCTATAGATAGCTCCGACGCCGCCCCCGAGAAGAAGCGGAAAAAGCGATCAAGAGAAAATGGCTTAGTAGATGACTCAGCTGAACCTCAAGAAGCTGAGAAGTCTAACAAGAAGTCTAAGAAATCTAAGAAGTCAAAACGAAGAGATGACGAGGAAACCAAATTCGCCGAGCCTGAGAGGAAGAAGAAGAGCAAGAAATCGAAGAAGGGACCGGAGGATGAGACTGAGAGCAATGATATCTCTACGGCGTTAGAAGATGCTCAAGCAGAAAAGCCGTTGTCAAAAGAAGAGAGGAGGGCAAGAAAGAAGGAGAAGAAAGCAAAGAAGCAAAAGCAATTGGAAACGCCGGATTCCTCAACAGAAGCTACTAGTCCAGCAGAGACCTCGAACCCTATCACTCTTGCAACCCCTCAAGAAAGTGGCACATCAACACCAGTTGGCGCTGGTACTTCGACTCCCCAGGGCCTTTCTGCACGTCATTACGCTCGATCACGTCACATCGCATCTAAACGAATGGCTATGTCTGATATGGCAGCATTGAACCAGGTAGGTGCTGATGCGGTATGCTGTATATTTTGAGCAGATGCTAATCATTGACTACCTAGATTTTCATGGTGAAGCCAGTTTAAGAGATGAAGTGATCTAGATGGGCGGATTAACAACACGAGAGCGCCTATGATACCCCATAGAACATGTGCCTTTGAATCAAGAACAGTAATTACATTTGAATTGGCCTCACAGATAGATTTGATTAATAATGTTCGTGGCAGTGGCATCAGTGATCTAGAAAATGCGCAGAACAGGTGTATACTTTGCTCCATAGCTATTGGTCGGCCGTGACATTGGATTCCTCAGTAGGTCGTATAGGTACCTACACATACATGGAGGACATTCACAGTGTCGAGAATAATAGGTACGTGTCTCACTACATGGTCGTATCGGCATGGGTAAGTACTATTCTGTCTCATCATGGAACTGCTAAATTAGGTGGCCGCATCAGGTGCCCTGTGATTAATCACATTCGGCTTTTTCAATCAATTCTACACTTTAGAAAAAGAACGCCACTATGTCAAGCCTGCCATAATCCTACCTTTAATTCCTGTTTTAACGAGATAATCACTTGAGTCTTTTTAATGTGCAACAACTATACGCGCCGTGATAGGTGTAATGGGAACTCTCCGTTAGGCGTTCTCGAGTAGGGGAAACGTACTAGATTGTAGCCCGCTCGCTCATGACCGGTCGAATCTCATAAATGAGGCGCTGTGTTCATGATTTGACATAAATCCTGGAAGCCACGTCGGATTTCCCCACGCTATAGCCGAACCGAGAGTGCAGGCGGCGCCCCGAGATAAACTCCGGTGTGAGACAGGCGATATGCAGGTAATTTACAAGCATTATGGCTAGTGCTGGATTATGACTGTGTAACAGATGGCTAGGTAGGTACCTAGATACCTCAGGGCTATTGGTAACAAAGGGTTGATAATCGCTCCGATAGGTACCTAACTAGCCACAAGTGGCAACCCGTGGCCAAGATGGTGTTGTTCATGCCGCAGCTCACACCAGAATGGCTTAAAAGAAAACCATCCAGCATGTGACAGGTTAGTCTGTACTAACACATTCTATTCTGACATGTTCTTGAGAATTTTGAGTGTAATGATAGAGTGCTACCTAAATGTTGTATTTTCCCCCTTTACGTCATAATAGGGCCTGCACACCCGACCAATCAAGATGTAGTCTTCATATCTTATTCACTGAGGATTGGCTTCATTTTCCGCCTTGATCTTAGCCTCGTACTCTTGGAAGTTTGTAATTCCCTTGGGTATACCATTCCACTGCAGACCTTGTTCATCCATCAGCTTCGCTCGGAGCTCCATGCTCCTTTTCCAAGACGGCAGCGAGATCATGCGCTCGTGCCACGCCTTCACGTTGGGGAAGCCATCAAACTTATTCGGCCCAGGGACGTTGAGCGAGGTGTCGACCCGGTCGTTCCAGGGGACCCAAGCCATGTCGGCATAGGTCATCTTGTCACCTACGAGCCACTGCTTGCCCTCGAGCAAACCGTCTACGACGCCGAGAACGCGACGAACTTGTTTCGTGTACCGGTCCATGGCTGAAGGGACCTTCTCGGGGTGTAGGTGAATGAACCTACGTCGTTAGGTTAGAAAAGTCACCTTAGCACTGAAGAATGCGCCACTTACCAGCCAGCTACGCCATAATAGGGGCCCTGGCCACTCATTTGGAAGTGGAGGAACTGGTTCAGCAGATGCTCTTCTGGGAAGGTGTCATAGGATATAGCGTGCTTCGTATCATATTGCTTGATGAGATATGTTATGATAGCACCTGACTCCCAGAGCGTCAAACCAGTATTAGGGTCTTCTATGGCTGGAACACGGCCGTTTGGGTTGACGTCGATCAGAGGCTTCTTCTTTACATCGTCGAATTTAATAGACTTGACCTCATACGGAATCTGAAGCTCTTCCATAATGAAGACTACCTTCCAGGGGTTAGGTCCCGGAGCTAGAAATTATTAGCAAGACACAAGTGATAGCTACATGCTCATGATAGACTTACGGGTCACCCATATACGGATAGGTTGCGTCATTGTTAGCGTGTCTTCTTCAAGATAATTATAGAGGTGAATATATAGGTAATTTGATTGATTTAATCTGATAGCCAACTCGTGTTCTTCAAGACAGGAAATAGTCAGGATTCGAAGCGCTCTTTATATCGATTCTTCCTCCCGAAGCTCCGAACAAAGAACAGCAAGGGATGACAGCATGCTATTGTATGTCGCGGAGTTAAGTCCGAACCTGCCTGTGAAATAATGACTGAGGTATCATTTTAGATTAAGAGGGGGACGTAAGGGATGATATAGTTGACTTGGCGTAGGATCAGTTTCACGACAACGAAGGGATAGATAACTGCTGAAGACGGAGATGAATGATGAACATTATTATAGAAAGGTGTAACAGTTCTCGATCGATGGGACATGAGAATTTATCTTTACTTTGTTTACACCCGGAGCTCGACAGATTCTGGTTGACTTTCTCAAGGTAAGATTTGCATGTAAGCTTATTAGGTATATCTCAAACTGAAAGACCAGTAAATATGAATGCCTGAGGTGCACGGCTAATGAAAATCTACCTAGTACTTATTTCGAATAATCTGAGATTAGGTTAGGTAACAGAGAGTACTTATAAGACAACATTGAATAGTTGCAGTAGCCCGAGGTTAATTCATCCAGCCCCAAAGACGCGTCGCGTGAATAAGCCTCTGGGATTACTGACGTCTTGCCATTCGCTGAAGGTGAGTTCCTCAATGTGAAACTTGAGGATAACTCATGGGAATTTGTGATAGGTGTAGACGCTAACGGTAGGCAATCCGGATGGCTACCTACCTACCTACTCTTGTGCAATGGAGACGTTGGTCTCATCTTTTACACTGATGTTGGGAAACGGTAACTTGTAACAAGAGTATCCACGATGCACATCTGTCGAAGTTTCTTAGAAATTACAGACTGGGTCAATAAGCACGATTCTAAGTTATGAATTTTCGCAGAGGTCAACACAAACTAGGCTTGTTTGGTGATTCACTCGGTCTTAACACGATGGGGTCAAGTTGTCTGGCATAATTTTGTCTTTGATCTGTGAATATAGAATTGTGCCTTAACAGGTACTTACATAATTTTGATGAAATTCTTTTATGGTGAATATGTGTATGTTCCCCAACCCAATGGGTCATCCGTGACAACCTTATCTTTATCAAGAGGCTTGTCTATTCGTCTATTCCAGGCCCATTGTTGAATCCTAGAGAAGCTACGGCATGTATGGACAACTTCTGGGACGACCTTCATTCTGCTATCGAGTGACGTACGGGCAAATATCATAGGAGTTATGTCGCTAGTGCACTATCAAGGCAACCAATATCAGTTCTGCAGCTAGTAGCACCTCCGTGACAACGACTTACCATTATACTTTGGCAGAGCATATCAATGCAATGATATAGATGGTCTATACCCATTGAATCATCCGTATTCGACATATCGGCTCCTCCATATATAGCTTTTCGAATCATGTTCTTTTGTCTTGGTTAGCACGGCACTTCTCACCTTAGTACAAGACTTACTAAACAATGAAGCTGATGGAACACCGCTAGCTGGACTACGTAGCCGCCTTGTTCATCTGGTATAGGGAGCGTTTTATTATTCATAGGCCTTGCTTCGTTTGTGTTGATCCTGGTGATGCCAACTTGAGAAGTATTAGCAATGTGGTAGACATAACGAGTGAGACACATTACAGTTGTAGAGACCGGTCCATAGCTTATCATTTGCTTCCGATGGCTCTCCTTGGAATGATGATCGTTCAATGTTAAATGCTTTTGAGAAAACCACTCTCTCATTTTGAATGACTGTAAGTGCAGGCGCTTTTACGGAGAATCGCGACGATTAGTTAACAGCGTTTTCCTTATGCAGGTTTCTGTGAACTCACAATAAGTAAGAATTTTGTCTTTCGGGGTTGTTGAAAACAATAGGCTCCATATAGCGAAGCAGTTCAACAATAGAGAGAGAATAAATACAAGCTTTTGCAAGTTGCATCACCCGAAAGTTGCCCTCGCCGACCCCTTACCCTTCACACCATCTCTTGCCGCTTTACTCAGGCCTAATCAGGCGCTACTCAGGGGAGACTCAGCTCTTGCTCACGACAGCTCAAGGAGAACATCAAAATGAGATTAGTGAAGGAAAATCATTTCCTGAATCAAGGGAGGTGGAAATGAAATGTCAACTTTTCGCGAGGTGACAGCTTGTTAGGAACTGGGCCCAGAAACGGGACCCTGTAGTCTACAAACAACACGCCAACCTTATTTACACATAAAAGCCTGATTTCTGTCTTGAGTCTCTTAGACTCTTGCCTTATGCCCATTTCTTCTTTTAATTTCCTATTTTTCGTCCCGCACACATCTGATAGGCGATGAGCTTCCTATCCCAGCACCTTAGCTGTTCTGTCGCCACGCACCTAACCTAACCATTAGATCGTCAAGGGTCGTCGAAAATGGGTAAAAAACGAACAGCAAAAGAGAGGAGGATATATGCAGAGCAGAATGGGTTCGAAGATAATGACGCCGATATCGATGATGATCCCATCCCAAAGGCGGTCCTAGACTACACTAAGGAGAGATACAAAGTGCAAATGGAACTTTGGCATGAGTAAATAGCCTGAGTCAATTTTTGCCAGTACTGAGCTAACATTTCAGGTATCGAAGCACCCACCCCAATGCTGATGCCCATAATTTGAAGACTCTGAAGCATTTTGCTGAATTCATGGCAAATTGTACTCAAGGAGTGCTCGACCCAAACGGAAAACCGACTGTTCAAACTGTACGAAATTACTTTCGCTGCTTTGTATCCGGCTGGAACATTAACAACCGCACGTCTCAAATTTCAAGAGATTTCACTGATTCTATTACCAATGTACGCTCCTTCCTTCAGAACTGCGGAGAGGTATAAAACTAATAACATGCTAGTATATCAAAGGACCATTAAAGATAAAGCTTGGTCTATCAACAGCTATACGGGAGAAGACTTACCTTACCCTTGAAAATTATATGTATATGGAAAGGCAGCTTTGGCAGAGTGATGGCTATGAATATGTTCACGAAGCGTACCGAGTATTCATCAGTGCCAAGTTAAAACTTCACGTCTACACCCCAGCTAGGATAGGCGAGATCAGTGAGGGCACCACACGACGAGGAACCGAGAATGGACTAAGATATAAGGTCAGTCATATAACTAGTTGAAGATTAAAGTATTTAGCTAATTTGCACAGGACACGGTCATGCTAGTCGCCTGGAACAATAACCAACCAGAACTGCGTTATAGTTTGAAGAGGGAGTTTGCGAAAGGAATGCATGACAAGGAATCACAAAGGTACGATAATTTTACTTCCTTGCTATTCTTATCTAGCAAATACATACTAATAAGCTCTTTGATTAAAGACCAACCCATTTATTGTACGAATTCTTGCCGGACCAGCCTCTTGTCGTCCAGCCATTGGTGTTCATGCTTGCTATATTCCTCGCTGCAGGAGCATTCAAGAAGTACAGTACTATACAGGAAATCTTAGCTATTAAGCCGCCTACGGACCAAAAGTATTGGGTACTTGATTGGGCGGATCACATTCTCGATCAGCCGGTCTTCCCAACAGTCACGGCAAACGGACCAACTCAGAAAATTCAAAAAGCCGGCACGTTTAGTACACAGGTTAGGGAGGTGTCTGTACGGGCTGGGATGGAAAGATATGTGACAATACACAGTAGTCGCCGCGAAGCCCTCATCCAGGCCACAGGCAAGAATCTCTATCCTCCTATGTAGCGACAGTTCCAGAGCGCTAATCAAAGTCAAGGTAACGGCTATTCGAAAGAAGAATTAATGAAGTTCGCTGCGCACACGAATCAAATGACTCTTACGAGGGATTATTTGAGTGCCATTACTGTCGTAGATGGCCTAGCTAGTTTCCTCAAAATGCCCCTGCGAAGTGACCAAGCAGAAGACTTCAGGTCCATGACCGTCAAAAGAAATCCCGAGTTACTTCTCTCTTTGCCAGCGAAGGCACAAGATGAACTACGACGACGATCCGATTATGTTGCCATCACAAAGAAGATCGAGGGAATTTCGGCAGAAATCAGCGAGGCAGTACCGCTGGCCCAAATCAACGAGTTGAAATCACGACGATCTCAGTTGATCGAAGAAAGGCGAATGCTCGAGAACGGAGAACTAAAGAAAATTCGCTCTACTCAAGAGCGGATTCATCCGTCAGAACGCGAAGGAATTTTCCATCTAGACCAACACCGTTCCCAGTTCAGTCGCATTTGCCACATGATGGAAGAACGCCTGCGTCTTTCGAGTACGCTATTCCAGATAGCACCCCTACGAAGCGCAGAGGGCGTGGCTGCTGTGGAAGACCTTATTGCCCTCATAACAAACACTTGTCGAGTCGCATACCAACCATCTCTTCAGCCTAAAGATGGCAGTTGTCCTTACTGCTTCAGAAACCTTGAACAGTAAGCAAGATTCTTGAGGTTATTGTCTTAATGCTAATTTATTGACATATATAGGGATGCCGTTGATCGTAGATGGCAACATGTTTTCGACTGCTCTATGGCCCACCATAAAAAGACGCATAAATTTGTCGAGTTTTGCTTTGTATGCAATCGCTTTGTAGGCGGCGACATGGCGTGGAAAAGCCATTGCCTGCCCCGGAAGATGTTTAGTCTGCATGCATAACAAACAGCTTCCTGCTGTACGGCGTATGTATGGATACAAGAAGCAATCGAGCTGGAAAGTCCATATCCATGAGTGCTTTGCCGCATATGTCCAAGACTTGCGGAGTATGGAGACGATCCCGTGTCCTAATCCAGATTGCTCCAATGGGTCCAGGTCTGAGCAGGAATTATGGTTTCATCTCCAAGACGCCCACAGCTATCCTATTAGAGCTACCAAAGCAAAAAGTGAAGAAGAAAGAGACATATTCGTCGGTCAAGGGAATGAATATCCTCAAGCAAAACGTCGCCGAGCCTATAGCGATCAAGACAGCGGCAAGCCCGGGTTGACAGATGCTTCGGAATTAGAAGACAAATGCAACCGGACGACACCGGCCTCTCTCAATTACCTAGAATCAATTGCAAGCTCCTCTGATACCGGCGCTCCGCTATCTTCTAGGTTTGACGTTGACGCTTCTCCAGAACGATATCCGTCGGTCTCATCAATTTCCTCTCTTAGCTGTGGTGATGAGAAAAACTTGGGCATCATAACGTATGGCATTCCGCCTGGTTCTACTTCCTTGCTCGATTACGATGTTAATGCGCAAAACGGAACTGAAGACGATCTATCTCTAGAGACAACAGCGTTGAATCCTATTTATGATAATATGTCTCAGGTTTCTGTCGAGGGGAAAGGATGGACCGATGAAAGATCGTCTAATACTCTATCCCTGTACGACGTTTCAACGGACATGGTTGATCCCCGGCTCAGGGATCCTATGCCTCTTGACCAAGACATGAGGGATATGGCTGTGGAGCCGCTTACAGGCAGCTCTAGAGATGGCAATAATCAGGAACCCCCCCAAGTTGCTCCAATCAACGAAAAGGAAAATATATGGCTAGCTGAGGCATTACTTGCAAGGTGGAAAACAGGCAGGAGGGTTTTCTATCTTGTCAAGTGGGCGGGCTTCGGCAATGAACAGAATACATGGGAAAAACGAATAAACGTCAGCTCTGAACTGGCGGACGAGTTTGATGCTGAGTATATAAACTACGGTGGCAACTATATCGGGGTGGAACTGCTCCAGAAACGCATACGCCACAGAAAGGTGGAGTATCTTGTCCATTGGAAGGGCCGCCCGGCGACTGAGAACTCATGGGAAAATGAATCGACTATAAGCCCTGAGCGAATTAGAGAGTTCAATAACAGCAAGGCGTAAATAGATAGAAATTTTAATATAGGTAAAGCAGTGTTACGAACCCGTCTACTACTTCTGTCTGACTGACTTCGTAGATCGGATACGTACCCTGGGGTACTTGGTTTTAAAGTAACAATACTGTAGGGTTAACGATTCTATTCGTAAAAAAGATTTCATAGGACTCTATATTCAAGTGCAGTCTGAATATACTTAGATTGAAAGCTGGAGAATTAAAAACTAAATACAGTAGGAAATCCGTTCTTATATATTTGTTGCCTTCCCCATTACTTTTCTTCCTAACCGTTGATCGTGGTTTCACTCATCAACGGTCCACGATTCTAAAGTCGTGGATCGTGGGTTCGATCATTCACGATCCACGGTTTGTGTTCTAGGGGTTATGTATTTTGTTTCCCGATAAGTGTGTCATTTTCTTGAGGGTGGGGTTTTGGGAGAAAATGTTTCGTAACAACAATTCGAGCCTGTGTTATTAACGTGTACAGAGCATGATCCCTAGTTGCTAAATAGGGATAAGGGAAACATTTTAATATGAAAATTCCGTAAGCGGAATGGAAATTAAGTATCGTATAAGGTACTGGTTAGTTAAATTGGTAAGAATGATAAGGAGTTTAGGGGAGGAAAGTATGGAATGGGTAAAATGGTAAAATTCGTGAAGACTAAGTTTTTTTTACTAGGATTTACCCCTGATAGCAGTAATGATATGCTGAAAAGGATTAGGTATAAGAATCCGGTGCCCGTAACAGCGTAGATACGCAAGTACACGGCTTGAACGTATACAAATAGTAGATTCCTGCATAAACCCTGCGATATACGGCTTTACAAAAGGTGGTTAGTTTTAATTGTCATACGGATGATACATAGCATCCCTCCGGAATCGGGAGCTAGGCGCTTAGAGCGTTTCCTATATTTACAAGAACAGCATAAGTAGGTTTAATGATTCCTACTCGAAAAAGGAGGAAAATTAAGGACTTTAATACTATTGTTACGAACCTATACCTAGGTACTTAGGTATACGGGGTGCTTCGTGGGTTTCCTTGTTTGTTAACAGTACTCGTAGAGATCAGATCAAAGGTAGTCTGTTCGTAAGAGAGGCTTGGAGTCCTCCCTCTATTAGTTCGATGTGATTGAAGTAATAGACTTAGATTGATAGCTGAAGATCTGAATGAATGACTAGATACATAGGGCCCTGCCATGTTTATATAGATATCCTCTCCTAAGATGTTTTTGAGCTGCTCTGGAATGCTCCGTATTGCTCTGCGATGCTCTGTATTGCTGCTGGAGCAGCTGTAGCATTCGGATATATACTTAGTCCGGTTCCGCTCTTGGGTCAATTGGAGGGTTGGATTGTGACAACTATTAAGAATTATTAGTTAAAATTGATATATTTTAAGCCTTTATATAGCCCTTGTCATACTAATAAGGGACGATTTTTACATTTAAAATGGATTAATTATTAATGCAATAATTTTTTCTGCCATATTTGTTTTAGTAAGTTGAGTTTTTTCTGCCGGTTTTATTTAAGTATATATTGTTTTCTGCTGGATTTTCGAATGCCCTAAGTTTGCTTAGGGATTTTGTGTCGTTCTTTTTTTTCTATGAGATGGGTGTCACGAAAAACTACCAGATTAGGCAACTCGTGGCGTTATGGCTCAAACGGGAATATGGGCTTCTAATTGGATAAGAGTAGAGAAAACCCCGTTTTTACGAGTGGCGTAAGAACATCAAAACTAACTGTTTTTTTCAATCAATTATACAACGTTTGATCCTTACCTGCCACTAATAGAAAGGCCATAAATTTGAAGCTTTTAAGTTATGGATTTAAATGATCTAAGTTGCACCAGATTTTACCATTGCGCAAGTTGTCAAAAAGTGGTTAAAAGGTATCAAGGTTGGGATATAGCAATGCTGGTGTTTTCGTCATGGGCTTGTGGTGTACGTGGCTGCGCTGTGGCGTACAGGGATGGAACGTACAGGAGATGCCATTAAATGGTTGATTATATATTATCCTTATGGCTATATCACATGCAATAAATAGTACATCAATTATAATATAAAGCTATTACATCCCGGTTCGATAGGCCCTTAAACTAATAAAAAACCCACGATTTTCGAATAAGTCTCGTTAAGTAATCGGGCGCTTTTTTTTTCGCTTCCATTCTTTATGATTATCTGGAGGAAGACGAGAAAGAAAAGAAAACAGGATACCGAATCACCGACGAGCCAGTAGGTATCAATGATAGTAGCGATCTATGTTATACTATTAATTGTATTTTTAAGAGATAGGGTAAGAATCTGTTTCTCATCTAGTGGTTAGATGATGGCAGTTGCTGGTGGGTGCCTCGAGAGAACATCTTGGACGACGAGCTTCTTCAAAGGTTCGAGGCAGGGTTTAAAGGATTTTACTTAGGTGTGAAGGTTCTAGGTACCCGTAGACGGAACGGAAAGACGGAGTATCGTGTAAGATGAAATGGTCGCCCAGAGAGCAAGGATATGTAGGTCCCAGAAAGACAGATGAGCTCTGACCTTATCAAGAAGCATAAGCCATGTGCGAAAAAGGCGAAGAAGCGAAAAGCACGCTATTAAAATTCCAGGAACGCAATGGCTAAATGTAAACATTCCATAATAAGATCTATCGGTTGAGTATCTTATTAATATATCTCATATTTGTTGATAAGCTCCCTTATAAAGTAGGATTTCCATTTATAAAACCGTATAATCCCCGGGTGAAATCTATCATAACCCCTTATCTATCTTAGCTTTTAAACAAATATCTAAATTCGCTTTACTTCCTAATGTAGAGGGATTCTCTCTGCCTAGCACCCGTTCCTTCAGCTCTAATATCTGTCAATGCATCTGCTCTGCCTCTTCATATTTCCCCTGATTTCGAAAGACTTCTGCAAGGTTATTCATGCTGTCAAGTGTATCGGGATTCTCTCTGCCTAACACCCGCTCCCTTAGCTCCAGCGTCTGCCGATGCATCTGCTCTGCCTCTTCGTACTTCCCTTGACTTCGAAAGACTTCTGCAAGGTTATTTATGCTGTCAAGTGTGGAGGGATTCTCTCTGCCTAGCACCTTTTCACATAGCTTTAATTCCTGTCGATGCATCTGCTCTGCCTCTTCATATTTCCCTTGATTTTTAAGAACAAGTGCAAGGTTATTCATACTGGCAAGTGTGGAGGGATTCTCTCTGCCTAGCACCTTTTCACATAGCTTTAATTCCTGTCGATGCATCTGCTCTGCCTCTTCATATTTCCCTTGACTATCAAGAACAAGTGCAAGGTTATTCATGCTGTCAAGTGTGGAGGGATTCTCTCTGCCTAATACCCGCTCCTTCAGCTCCAGCGTCTGCCGATGCATCTGCTCTGCCTCTTCGTATTTCCCCTGATTTCGAAAGACTTCTGCAAGGTTATTCATACTGGCAAGTGTGGAGGGATTCTCTCTGCCTAATACCCGCTCCTTCAGCTCCAGTATCTGCCGGTACATCTGCTCCGCTTCGTTATACTTGCCAAGCACGGAGTAACTTGCCGCCACATTGAAAAGGAGACCAGTCTCTTTATCAGCACACTCATTTCGAAGTTGTAATACCGCCTGTCCGTGTGGTAGGTATCTCATCCAGATAGCTCGGTTCTCGTGCTCAGGAAATGGATACTTATCAGTAAGGTGTTGAAATACCTTTGTCGCCCATTCTTGCCACTCTCCGTTTGTCTGCAGCCAATTCCGCATAACTAACCGAACAAGCCGGTGGATATCAAAGGAGTCTGGTTCGTTGCGCTCCATTATGAATGCATAGGCCCTGAGCGTGCCAATTGCTTCGGCCGCTTGTTTGCTTGACACCTTTGGGAGGAGTGATAAGGGAATATCTTTTTCGGCTAGGAGGCACATGGATTTGAGATATGCTGCTGCTTGGAGATTGTGCTGTGAAATGTGCTTGAATGATATGAGCCAGGTCGTAATGACGGGGTTTTGTTCTTTCGCAAGGTTCTTATATCTGTGTCGGTCCTCGAAATGCCTACTAAGTAAATCGATCATATCGGTGTGACTTGACTGGCAAAAGCTAAGGTATTTTGATGCGGTCACATTCGTGTTAGAAGCCATAAATGCGGATGCCTGTTTAATGGCTAATGGGAGATAGGCCAGAAATTCCAGCAGGCGCGCCGTACTCTCCGTATCATGCATCTGGTTTTTCTTTAACCCGGTTCGTAACAGATCCATCGCTTCGACATCGCTCATTTCGGCTACGGAGATGACATTCTCCCCCGAAATATCGAGCCGAACTGTAGCCTCGTGATTCCGTGTCGTGAAGAGCATAGAGCCTTTCCGACTGAATGGGAGGTGGTCCGAAAGCGTTGCATCAGCAAATAACTGTAGGTCATCGGCGTTATCGATGATCAAGAGCCAGCTGCCAGCGCTCTCATCACTCAGGGCAGCCTTGACAAGCGTCTTAATGTCTGCCTTGTCATCATTAATTCCTTTCACCCCGAGCTGTCGCCCGATGTCACGATAGGCATTTTCAAAACTGGTGGCATCGACAGCGGGAACCCAGAACACGGAACAGTCGGGATGTTTGTCGCGGACGCGGTAGGCGGCCTCGAGGGCGATCTGGGTCTTGCCGATGCCCCCGAGACCTTCAAGGGCCGTCATCTGGCAGTCATCCTTTTTGGTGCTTGGGGGGATTCGTTCGAGGAGCTGCTGAAGGACGGATTCCCGTCCGACGAAGTTCTCATTGCGCCCGAATGGGACCACGAAATGGCAGTTTTGGATAGCTTACCGTTGTTAGAATAGTACGACCTTGGATGAATTCATGCACTTACTTGCGTTTCGGCGTCCCAATACATCCTTCGCGCCGGCACACATGTCTTTGATCACGGCAGAGATACTTAAGAAGGAGTGGTCTTTTGGGCCGGAATATTTATTCATTTTCAAGTGGTCTGTTTGGAGAGCCTTCTTTGGCCACCCGTCGATGCAAGCCGATTCTTCTCGCACGACCTGGATCGCAGGGTTAGCACGTTCAGTCGCTATACCTCTAAGGAGACACACCATTCCCTTCAAACGCCCTAGGCACCCAAATCTTTTTCCATAATTCGTCGCATACAGTTCGAAAAAACAGCAAGTAGGTATCGATAA